>OY365777.1:20229300-20829300 GCA_959347405.1 Napeogenes sylphis
GTCCTATAAGTGCTAAAGATAGTGCAGTATTTTGGATAGAATATAGCGCACGGTATCATAACGTCACCTTCAGAACAGCTTCAGCTGATGTGCCACTCTACCAATACATTTGTTTAGACATTATTGCAAGCATGTTGATCTTCTTTATGGGTCTCTTCTATATAGTAAAATTCTTCACTTATTTATCTTTTAGCAAAAAGGTAAAGAAAAACAAATACAAAAAGCCTAAGCTGCCTTGAGAATACAATTACTCCACGATGGTTGTTCAGTTCTTTTTTTTCTAATTAACAATACATTTTATTTCTAGTTATTTTAGTAAAATAAGGACAGTATTTTAATTTTTCATTTTAAACTAATTCTTTTATACAGTTTAAACTTTAAAAATATAAAAATAATGCTGATCTAGATATTGTTTCGTTGTAACTTTTGTATTTTATATTAATTATAAATTGTAATTAATCTATAACAACTATATTGATATCAAACAAAAAATGATAATAAGATTAAAAAATAAAAGTAATCTCATAGTAATATAATAATATTTCATATATCACTTTCTTATAGATATTCGTAACATATCTAAAACGTTCGGCAGTACTAGGTCACAATTTTATAACTATAGTCCACAACACAAGCCATTCAACAATATAATGATATGTGAACTGGTATTATATACAATAATTTAGAATGCATATGCCATGCATAGATAAATTATCGTTCAACAATGTCTTTTTATAACTTTTGCTGCCGGTGTAAATGTTCAAGATCTTTTGAAAACCAATTCTAATGATGTTGCTGTAGTAGAAAAGTTTATAAATCATTGTTCTCTAGAATTGAAACATGATTCTCCTGTAATAAGCTTGTCATCCCACGTGTTAGTTTCGTGGTATTAATGATTTGGTATACCTTGCGAGTAATATCCGTCAAGTACCATTACTTGACGGATATACTGGCACTATTAACACAAATAGAAAGAGAATTATTGATAGATAATTAAAAAATATGTAACAACATATGTCAAATTAAAAATTATATAAAAGCACTCTAACACTGTATTTTTAACCCCCGACTAAAAAGAGGGGTGTTATAAGTTTGACCTGTCGATCTGTGTATCTGTGTATCTGTGCATCTATGTATCTGTGTATATGTCTGTGGCAAATTTCCGGCCAAACGCGTGGACGAATTTGAATGCGGTTTTTTTAATCGATAGCTATGTTTTTCAAGATGGTTTTTATCCATGTTTGGTCGAAATAGAAATAGTCGTCTCCAAGATATTGACGTTTTATTCGTGCGTATTATATTTATAATTTATTACATTGTCGGAACTTTCACGCGGACCCTTTTTATTAAATATAATATATATATATATATATATATATATATATATATATATATATATATATATATATATATATATATATATATATATATATATATATATATATATATATATATATATATATATATGATTTACAATCACTAATAACACTATGAAGAAGAGATTTATATTATCATTATAAATTCGTTGCTTCGGGGGACCGTTTAATAAAGGAAGAAATCAAAATGCAAGTAAGTTAACAAGGCAAATAAAGAAATTACGATATCGAATCGTATAGTCCAATTCCTCAATGATTAACTTCGTAAAATACAACAGTCCCCCGACGCAACGACTTCAATAAGTACATAATAATATTATTTTTGTTCTTTTTAGAGGTATTTTTGTATCGGGGGTTTTTTAAATTTTCATGGCATGGACTCGTTGAAGTCTTAATTTTTTTTTTGGATTTTTAATTTAATTTTTATGATTTGAACTAGCAAGGAGTTGATGTTATGTCTATACAAAGTTTGTTCAGTTTGGTTCAAATTTTACTACGTTCTAATAATATAGAGATTGATGCAAACCTTTGCCTAAATATTGTTTATAATAATTTATTTTTATTATTGAAAAATTAAAAAGTTATTAGATAGAGATTTAAAATTTAAAAAAATGGAAGTGTTGTTTAATGGTATAAATTAATATTGTACATCACCATATTATCCGGATTACACTATAGACGAGCTTCTTAAACTCAGCTAGTCAGAAAGTAGGATACAGGTCAAACAGGACGACGCTTCGAAGATTCACGTCTACCCCCGCGAACCAATTATAAATATACCCGTATCTTCTAGGGTATTTAAAAAAAACCTCCTTCTGGAGGAAAAAGGCCTCGCAAGCAATATTATTAGGCTATGTCGACTCCGAGTGTCGAATCAGGACAAATAGAAATATTATTCCAACAAACTTTGAAACTGCCCGGGAAGTGCCGGAATAGGAATTATAATTATTTCATAACAATAAAGTAGCCCGAAGGCTAATAAGATATTTGATTCGGAAGTTCTTCCGAAAAAAAACTCTAAAGATCACGACATTGAATTTTATTATAAAAAATATGCACAATAAGCAAACAATTAGGCTATGCACACGCCGCGTTGCACGAAATGTGGGTAAAATTGATATTAACCGAAAAAAGACCAATATTTAAATAATTTAAGAACAATGCACTACTTATCTACAGGAAAAAACGAGTGTAATATATAGATAACAAATTGTTATACTTATAAATATAACAATAAAACAACGCTGTTAAACTTCTGAAACAATATGAAAGCTACTTTCAAATAATATTTAGCGATATGCTAACCTTAATAATGATTAATAAATGAAGTTCAAAACAGTAATTATAAATAAAATGTTTACATTTTCAATAAAATTTTGGGGACTATAAAGTTCGTTTAAGCTGGCGACATTTCATTATCTTAACAAAAAGAAAAGTTACAGACTAATTTAGAGTTTGTAATTAGCTGTCAACAGATAAATAATTTACCTTGTCTACGAATTTGACAGATAATAAGAAATCGATAATATTAAAATTATAAATATTTAAATATCTACAGAAATGAAATTTCTATATAACAACTTTTTAAATACATATCTCTCTATTATATATATTTTATGTTACATAATACCTAGATCAAAAGCAGATTTTTAGTTTTGGTCGGGTTATTCGTTGCGTAGTCATTTATGTCTGGAACGATTTATGATGAATGATTTTTGTATGGTGTCTTATTGTATAAGTATACCTCTAATATACATACACAAGAGATACCAGCATCCTTTCTAATTGTGGTAAGGACACTTAGTTTTAGTGAACAAGCAACCCAACTGCATCAATATTTTATTTTGTGACACTATTGCTATATCTTGTAGGTTAGGAGAACTTGTTAAAACCATATCTTAGGCTTACTGAGTCCGACCTATATGAGACAGAGTTTGCAGCAAATTTTCAGAACCTCTAGATCACAGGCTGCAGTTGCTCCACTACACCAATAACTTTGCTCAGATGTCGCCCTAGTAATTACAGTTATTTGTTTTACATTACTGCTGGTATAAAGAGTTTATTATTGACTGTTTCAAGAATAATCGGACGAACATTATTTAAATAACTGAAAAAGTCCAAAAAAATAGACAAGAGTTAGTACTTAGAAAAACTGTTCTTGACACACACAAGACTTCTAATAGGATTAGGTGTTAATTGGTGTCATGAGATATTTGTTACTGAATATGTTAAAGTTTCAGTCTATTATAGACTGTGTTTCACTTACGATAGGAAAAATATTGTAATCATTTATTAATGTATCGAGATTAAAACCATAAGGGTGTAGATTCAATTTATAACACAAAGCGTAGCTATATTTAAAAAACTGAAATTGTGATACAAGTTCCTGGCGTGTCTCCAATGTTTTGGAACACGTGTTTCATATGTTCTAAAAGCGATAGATCAGAACTCCTATATTAACATATTGTGTTACGAAGAAACAAAACTTTTACTTTTTTGTAAAGTAAAACAGCGTGTTGATAATTTAATTGGATAGGAAACTTTTGTTTGCTAAATTAATTTGCCCTTACATTTAAATCTTTGTTATTTTTTTATTTTTTTTTTTTATAATCATCGAGTAAAACCAGATATATAGCCAAATGAAGTTTACATTTTTTTATCTGATTATCCTTGCCAAAAAAATATTGTGATAATATCTTCGTTATTGTTAAAAGTATTTTTAGGCTTCTGATAGAAAAAATAAAATTAAGAATATATTTCGTGACTTACAAATCATTTACAATTCAATTATCAAATCAATTATTTTTTAACATATTTTAACTCAACTCAAATATATTTTAACATTATAAGTTTAATTTATTATTATTATAACACTCGAAAATTCTTACCTACAATTTTATCTTGCTTGCACTTCTCATTTCCTGGGATTTCGAGGTTAGAATCCGAGTGTCGCTGGTATGTAGAACTGAGGATCTAAACTTGAACTAAAATTATGAAATAAACCACTAGCACTCTCCTCAATAATAATAATAATAATAATAATAAACTTTATTCTCAAAAATAATTTTACAGTGTTCAATGCGGCTCTGACTCACGAAGTAGTAAAACTGTGTTTCGGGAGCCAGTTCCTTCCCATTTAGCTTAACATAAAGTTATCAAATATAAAAGAAAATGATTTAAGTAATTTTTTTTTTTTAATAATAAAAAAAACTGAGAAACTATATTTGTATATGTGTGAAGGTCATCATTGAGTGCGTGTATATCTGTGTGTGTGTGTGAGTGTGTGTATGTGTGGGTGTGTGTGTGTGTGTTTGTGTGGGTGTTTGTGTTAGGATGTCCATTCAATCACATTTTATTTATTTATTTTTTTATTTTTTATTTTTTTAGAATGAATAGATTTTCGGTGTCTTTGTAAGTTAGGGTTTCCAACCATGCTATTACTATAGGTTTTAACTTAAAACTTGTGAGACGGCGTATGCTATGTGTGTTATTTAACATATTGTACAGCCGAGGTGCAATAAAATCATAGTGCCTTTGGGCATAAACACTTCTCGTCGCACATGCGTGGATGTGTTCGCGTCTTTTAATATTTTTCTGTAATTCGGTAGTTTTGTGAAATCTATCAATGCATTTAAAAACAAATAATTTTCTAACTGAGAGAACTTTTGCCTTTTGAAATAATTCATTGGTGGGATGTCTAAATGTAAGAGAGAGCGAAACTTTTAAAAGTGAACGCTGAGCGCGTTCTAAAGTTATTAAATTTGATTTTACGGCTCCCCCCCAACAACATATACAATATCTTAAAATGCTTTCTCCTAGGGCCTTATAGATTTGTATTATAAGTTTAGTGTTAGAAATGATCCTAAGATTTTTGAATATGTATATTAATTTTCTAATACGTTTAGTAAGTAATAATGTGTGCTCTGCCCAGTTTAGTTTGTCGTCAATTATAATTCCTAAGTATTTTATGTTAGGAACTCTTTGAAGTTCCACACAATTACATTTGTTATGTACTGACATACCGTTACGATTGCAAGGATACATGTGAATGCGGACTGGAAGGTGTTTAGGGCTACTTGCATTTGTTTTACTAAAACATAACAATTTTGTTTTACTAATATTTAGGGAGAGCAAACTGTCTTCTAGCCATGCTGTTATAGTGCTCAATCCACTTTCAGCGTGATTCCGAACCTCATTCCAGTCTTTACCGTGGACCAATATGACCGTGTCATCTGCGAACATCTGTAAATCAGCATTAATAAGTTTTACACTACAAAGTTCGTTAATATATATTAAAAATAGGGTAGGTCCAAGTGTACTACCCTGCGGTACACCGTATAATGTAGAACTCCAATCGCTAATACAGTTGTTGACGCGGACACACTGTTTTCGGTCTGTTAAGTAGTCCCGAAACCAGGAAAGAACATTCCCTCTAACACCAATATTTTCCATTCGTGAGAGTAAAATTGGAATTGATACAGTGTCGAACGCTTTTTGCATGTCTAAAAATATGCCGATACATTTTTCACCACGATCCAAATGTGTTTTAATTAAGGTAGTTAACCTTAGGACAGCATCTTCAGTAGACCTATTGTGTCTAAAACCAAATTGAGTTTCACCCAGAATATTAATTTTTTCGAGATAGTTAGTCAACCGCTTATTAGTAATTTTTTCTAAAATTTTTGAAAGAGTGCTCACTAATGAAATGGGCCTGTAATTGGTGCATAGATTTCTGTCTCCTGCCTTATATATGGGACAAACTAAGGCTTGTTTAAATATGGTAGGAAAAACTCCATACTCGAAACTCATATTACAAATATAAGCCAAGGGTTGCGAAATAATGTCAAGAATATTTTTTAAAAGTACGGATGAAATTTTGTCAATACCAGAGGCGCAGTTTGTTTTGAGGCTATTAATTACAGAGCAAATCTCTTTGGCGTCTGTTAAATATAATGACATGGAATTTGGTAAGGCATTATTATAGTTAGCTTTTTTGGCCAAATCAACTTCGTTAGTAACCAGCTTCTCTAATATATTATTAGCGAGATTGCATCCGATTGAAGTGAAGAATTTATTCACCTCATTGAGCGAATCTTTATTTGAGTTTTTAATATTAAGGAGTTCATTTGAAGACGCTACATTTTTATTTATATTACCTAATTCTTTAATTATATTCCACGTTTCTAGCATATTACCTTTACATTCTTCAAATTTTCTATTATAATATTCTTGTTTCAGCGTTTTAATTATTTTGTTGCATGTATTTCTGTACTTTATATATTCTTGCTTTAACTGTTCATTGTTTTTGTTTTTTTTCAGTTTACTGTATATATTATCACGCTTTCTAATAGATTTTACAACACCTAATGTCATCCAAGGCTTAAGTGGTAAACATCTTTTGGGTACAATCGTAACTACTGTATTTTTATTAATTATATTTTGTAATTTGCTTAGAAATAGCTCAGTTGCACTATTTACGTCATGAATACAATATAAATCATCCCAAGACTCTTCCTTTAAAGAATTTCTAACGCCTTCAAAGTCCAATTTGGATTTAATATTAGATAAAGCTTTTGTTTTAATATTTGACTTTTCCATATGTAAGAGGATAGGAGAATGGTCTGTTAATTTGTCGAATACTACTGTTTGAAAATTATACGGGGTCTTTATCATAAAATGGTCTATGCAAGTAGTATCTCTTGTAGGAAGGTCAATTGCCTGTAAGAGCCCGTACGTTGCCATCAGATTCAAGTAGTTCGAAGCAAAACTACTTCGATCTCCCGACATTAGGTCTATGTTAACATCACCAGTAACAATAACATTCTTTGTTTCGTATTTACTCAATATATAATTCAATGACTCGATAAAATTATTGGGGTTTCTAAAGCAAGGTGGTCTATAAATACAAATAACAGTAGTATCTTGCAAGCTTAATACTAAACAATTAGCTTCAGCTATTTTTGGTTCATAAGAAGTAGCAGTTATGCCGTTTCTAATATATACTACCACGCCATCATTTTGATTAATACTATTTCTAGTATAGTGCATTTTATAGTTGTTTACATTTTGGGGGACAATACCTTCTCGAGTCCAGCATTCCGTCAAAACTAGAATGTCAATTAAAACATTAAATTTACTTAAAAACACCAAAAACAAATCAAGATTGGAATTAATACTCCGTATATTAATTGTTACGATTAGGAGATCTTTTTCAGTGATCCTATTTGGTACTAACAAATGTCTAAATTCAGTAGGGTCATCCAGTTTAATACACTTAGTTTTATTAGACGTATCTAAGTCCTTAACTAGATTATTAGTATTTATTAAATTGAATTTTAAATAATTTATTATTTGTCATGTAAATAATTAAACCTTTTGTAATATTTTGATTAATTACCTTAATGTTTTGATATCCGGTTTTTATAAATATGTATGCGTATTCAATTTTTAATTTTTCATATTGATAATAATGAAAAGACGTAATATGTAAAATGATATCGGTAATAATATGATTTAAAAATATGTGAAGGAACATGATTTGGTTAGTGTTAAAGCTTGTGGTTGTGTAAGTTTGGTGTGAATTTGATTGTTTTTGCATTTTTGAAACATATACAATATTTGATGAAAGTAGTAGTAGTAAATACATAATAAATGAATCAACAAACAAAAACTTATAAAATAGTCAAATAGAATTAATGATCTTTTCTAGATCAGATTCATTGTTAATTCTAATTTGTGGGGTGTTTTCTGCTTTACGTAAATAAACTGTCCCATGCGAAGTCCAACAAAAAATATAACTGTTTTTTTTCGCAAACATACGGGTTGTGTAGAATAGTTTATGTGTTTTCTTGGTTAGCATTTCCGAAACATAAATGGGATGCTTTGCTTGATTTATTTCTAAATGAAGAGTATTTAGTTTATCACCTGCGTTTTTTCCATTGTTAAATCTTTTAGCTGCTGACAATATTTTTTCTTTCATTAAAAGCGATATGAATTCCACCTGAATTGTTTTAGAAGAATTTTTAGTGGATTTAAAACTTTTAATTTCTTTTATATCACTTTCTTGTACCACACTATTAACGGTTTTCCCCATATTTATAACTAAATTACATAGCTCATTTTTATTATTATTTTTACTAAGCAAGGATTCGGGTATATTGCGTATTTCAATACCAGTAGAAAGGGATTGTTTTTCATAAAAATCTAATTTTTCATCCATTACTCTGATACGGTTTTGGTCCTCTTTTTTTTCTTTTTGCAATATTTCTATTTTCTTTAATGCTTCGTCATATTTAGCTGATAAAAACTCCAATGAACTAGATATTTCTGTATTCTGCTTCTCAATTTTAGATACTGCGGATTTGAGCTCTCGAAAACGTTTATCCTGTTCTAGTGAGAAAGTCTCAAACAAACGATTCATTGTATCCATTAAATTTTCTGATCCCGGAGCATCCTCTTCAGCGCGGCGTTTTTTGTTTCTAGTTAAATTTCTTACCGTCTTATCCTGACGGCCTTTTGTTACGTTAAGGTCAGGTTCCGATACACAGTGCTGTAAAATCACAGGGGCCAAAGCAGTGGTAGGGTTTAACGGATTTTCTGACATTTTTACAATAAATTATTTTTCCTTTTTTAATTGTTTAGCAGGCACTCGACACAGTATAACTTTTCTCCAGAACACAGGCACTTGTACTTTAAATAGATATTTGCATGTAATTACTAGGCTCGCAGTAAATATTAGGCGTAGTTACAAATGGCAGTATTTGTACTTCTACTGCAGCATACTTGTGGTAAGGGGCGGAGCTTATGACACCTGCAGTACTAGGAGCGCAGGCGATAGCGAATGGAGCGTCTTGGAGGTGTTGCTCAAAATTTTGTGTGCATGAGCAAAGTGCAATGCAAAATAAAGATGGCACTATACCTCAAATCCTCTGCGGCGTGGTGGGGCTGAGCTCCAGATGAAAGAACTCCTTCGAGTTGTTGCACTCCTATTATTTCAGCTTAATTTATCTCGATTATCTCGATTTATATCAAAAATACAAATAAAACTGCATAGAGGTTTGGTATACGTCTGCTCGCAATGAGATCCGGGGGGGAAGGGGCGAATAAGGCAGCGATCTTCCAAGAAATGTCATCCCACGAAGACTTCCTCCTTAGAAACCGAAGAATCCTTCTTCTTGCAAACTTGTTCAGTCCGGAAGTAATATTTTTGGGAAGCCTAATTTCTATATTATTTTAATAAAGGAGAACAAACAATCATAAGAATCATCTGTTATTTATTTATTGATATCTTTTCCGCTTTTAATCAATACCAAAGATCTTCTTTTCTTATTCCGTCCCCCGGTGACGCTGTAATAGCCAACAGGGCTAACAGCATAGACAGACAAAAAAAAAAAATCTTATTCTGATGTTCGTAGAAGAAAGGCATTCAGAGACAAGGGATATCCGTAAAACCCCTGGTAGAAAGTAGAAAATTTTACAAGGTATGAACCTTACGTCGGGGTGTCTGTGTTTTGGAAGGATTTCAGATGCCGATTCAGAAACATTTTATTTCCCTTTAAAACATTGCAACGCAAACCGAATTATTATTATAAACTCGGCGTCACAAAAATCGCACCTCTATGTTTTTTTCAGTAAATCGCTCCTAGAATCTAGCACATAAGTACTACGTATTAAAAAAATATATCATTCTAAAGTGCACTTCAATACCTTTATAGTAATTACCTGTATCATTAAAAAAACAATTACCATTTCTAACCAGGGACCAATCAAAAAAATGTTTAAAAAAATGCTCACTTAAGGAGCACTACTTGTGCTACCTTATAAGGGTATAAAAGCTCATGTAAAGGTAAAAAATGGGTCAGTCGCTACTCAGACTTCAGAGTGAACACACCGGAACAACATACGCAAGAGAACAGTACCTGAAGATGGATACAACCCCTGATAAAGCCGCTCAAATCATTGCGCTATTGCAATCAGGACTTCGACAGGTTGACGTTGCTCGACAGTTGAACCTTAGCCGATTCTCAGTTCGACGAATATACCAACGGTTCCTTGAGACTGGTGGCTATACTCGAAGACGTGGATCCGGAAGAAAACGCTGCACGTCAGAAAGAGACGACCGCTTCGTTGTTTCCACATCCTTGCGGCACCGCTTCAGCAATGCTGTTGAGTTGCAACAAGAGCTCCGATCAGCTTGCAGAACGTCTGTGAGTCTTTCTACGATTAGAAGAAGACTGAAAGAAAAGGAATTGAGAGCTCACAGACCTGCTAGGGGCCCAAAATTGACCGTGCAGCATCGAAGAGAGCGGTTATGATTTGCCCAGGAGCATGTCAACTGGACGAGTGAACAGTGGAAAGCCGTTCTCTTCACCGATGAGACACGAGTATGTCTTTTTGCAACGACAGACGCAGAGGAGTATACCGAAGACGAGGAGAGCGAGGAGGCGAGAGAGGAGGCGGCGAATACCGAGGTGGTTCCTGTATGTTCTGGGGTGGCATATCCGTCGAAGGGAAAACGGAGCTTGTGTGCGTCTCTCGGACTGGTGGTGGTCGCGGGCAAGGGTCGCTGAATGCTCGGCGGTACATAACGGAGATCTTACAAGACCATGTGGTTCCGTATGCTGGTTTTGTTGGCGATGGGTTCATGTTAATGCATGATAACGCCCGTTGCCACACTGCGTTTGTTGTGCGGGACTATTTGGAAGAGGTTGAGATCCCTGTTATGCAGTGGCCAGCACGAAGTCCAGACCTGAACCCGATCGAGCATCTCTGGGACGATGTAAAGAGGCACGTACGAGCACGAGATCCTGCTCCCACCACTCTACAAGAGCTCCAGGATGCCGTGAAAGACGAATGGGACAACATACCCCAAGCAAGAGTGGTGACCCTCGTGAGCTCCATGAAGGATCGGCTGGAAGCTACCATCACAGCAAGGGGTGGAAACACTAGATTTTAAGGCCTTATTTGTAATTTTTTATGATGTTATTAATTTTATTTTTTGTCACTTTGTCATGTTTTAAGTTTTTTGTTATTAAAGAATTAAAATGCATACACATGTTTTTTATTTTCTAATAGGCAATTGAATTACCTTTCCAATGATATCCTACAATCATATCCTTACAATTCACAAAGTTTGAGTAAAATTATTTTGAAGTTGCTTTTTTAAAAGGTGCGATTTTTGTGACGCCGAGTGTATATGTAAAATTAAGAGTCATAATTGCGTAGCTGTACGTTTTGTAATCTTTCGATAAATTCGATGGCTTTTATCAAAATCACTTTCACAATCACAATTCACCCAGATAATATTTTATGCAGTCGATCTACTTACTGGAATTAGTGAAGTATAATTTTTAAGTAACATGTCAGTACCCTCATTCTTATTTAAAATAGTATTACTGTGTTCTCTTATCAATCAATGTAAAGAAGTGCAATCTTTAAATATCTTAAGTGTGTTTTCTTCTCCAGCGAAAAGTCATTTTTATGTTTTTGAACCTTTTCTCAAAGAATTAGCTATCCGAGGGCATAATGTAACTGTTATATCGTTTTATCCTCAAAATAAACCTTTAAAAAATTATCAAGATATTGACTTGTCTCAAGGTTCACCGACGCTTAAATTAAGTCATCCAATTGATAACTCTCTGTTTCTGATATTATTGTCTATAACTGTCGCACATGCTCTTATTGGCCCATTGACTTGCCGAAATATGCTAGATGATGAAAACGTGCAAAATTTGTGGAAAACAGAAACAAAATTTGATTTAGTAATTGCAGAGCAGTTTAACAGTGATTGTGCTTTAGCATTAGCACATAGATTGGGTGCCCCTGTAATTGGAATATCTTCTCAAATGGTTTTGCCTTGGTATTACAATCGATTTGGAATCCCATTCAACCCTTCCTACGTAATGTTTGATTTTCTGGAGGGTGGAACTAAACCTTCATTCATACAAAGGATTATAAGAACGTACTTATACAATCACGTTAACATCGTGTACACCTACATAACTCAAAGATTGGAACAAGATATTGTTGGAGAATATTTTGAGAATACCCCTCCATTGTATAAAATGGCGCATGATATTAAATTAGTATTAGTATACCAACATTTCATTTTAACTGGATCTTCTATCTTACCACCTAATGTTATAGAAGTTGGAGGATACCATGTACAAAAGCCCAAACCTTTGCCTGGTGTGAGTATATCTAGATAAAAATATGCTTTGATAGTTATTTAAAACTACTTGAAGGAAGTGTTTTCTAAGGCTTTCAAGAGTACTGCACATTGAATACTTTAATATTTGAAAGTATTTAAAGACCATTCAGGGTAATTTAGAAGGTATTTTAAGGTATTTAGGTGGCATTCACCAACTACTATATCCTTGTACTTGATATGTAAATGTAGGTATACGGCACCCCGGCACCCCGGCTCCCAAAACTACATTCTGCCTTCCTCTTATTTCTTTCCGGCTGCTGTGGCGATGGGTGCGTGGCCAGGGGCTCGCTTGGTCGTGGGTGTGCCACTAGGTCCCAGAGCCAGGCAAACTTTGGGTACTAAACAGACTTACCCTGTCACGCCAGGGTCTAACGGAATGGACCACTTCTCAACCGTTAGGGTTAAAAGATATTTGAATTTGAACTCATTTGGGTCACACAAGGAGTTAGCTATTTGTGTGACCCAAATGGGTTCAAATATATATCTTAAAAATTTTAACACTTATCACGCCAGATTTTTTACTTGGGGAACGGCGCATGAAGGATTGTCGGTTGGCTACTCTGAATCTATGTGGAGGAATAGCAAACTGGATGAAGCTAGTATGTTGATAATGAAAGCAATCTAGATGTACTGTGCGTGAACGAGCCGAAGAAGAAAGGGAAAGGAGTTTTACAACATGGCACCATAACCGCGATGTGGTTCGGAGTAGACGAAAAAAAAGTGCCTGCCAGGGCGTGGGACTCCTATTATCTAAAAGGATGTCAGAATACATGTTGGAGTATGAGTGCGTGAGTCCACATCTCCACTGGATAAGGCTCAAAATTGGAATCATCCAGCTGCGAGTGATAGAGAAGTTTGGTTACAGAAAAGTAAACGACCATGCATCTAGCCTGATTGAAGTATGCTTGGAAAGGGTAGAGAACGAATAAGGATAACCTTCTCGAAAAATTCAGAACTGTATTAAAACCAGAGTAAGGCTCAGTTTCTATTATTTTGTTTTTCATAATTGTTTTATGTTCGATCACAAGAAGATACTTATGTATACTTGGTAGTAGGAGATGAAAGTAGTGTGATTAACTTTGTGTTAGTTGATGAAAGACTGAGAAGGCTGGTGATTGGCACAATGGTGTTTAGAGGTACTATAATAGGTACGGACTTCTTTCTCGTGATATCGCGATTATGTGGCCTGTTATAGGAATGTCGAGGATTGAACGTTGTGAGAGGTAGTGATGGTGACTTGGTGAGTAATGAATTGAGGGTCCTAGTGACGTGGAACGACTATTTTGTAAAGTTGTTTGAATGCAGTGACTCCGTTCCTCAAATAAAGGTACAAGGAGATACAAGGTGTGTATGTGGAGCAAGTAGATGAGATTGTGTACCCAGGTATTATTTTACAGTAGATGGAAAGTGTGATGAAGACATTGAGAGGAGAGTACAGATGGGAAACACACTGAGCAGGTTTGTTAGCGGTAAGATTCTGGGGCAAAAAGCTCGACTGGCTATCTACAATACGCGCTGATTCCTACACTGACGTATGGCAGCGAAATTGGGTGTGCTTAGCTAGGTTTGGTATACATAAAAGTAGTTTCAGAGATATTGAGCTTTTATTGGTGCTGGTGAAAGGTTCTTGAATAATATTGATAACTGATATCCCGCTGTTAACATGTGTTCGTAGGTACAGTTAGTATAATATAGAAACCAGTAATATTACTTTAAAAAGCAGAAAAAAAAATTAACTCCAGATATAAAAAGACCTATTTTTTTTTTTTTATTATATTATTATGTACTTATTGCAGTCGTTGCGTCGGTTAATAAAGAAAGAAATTAAAATGCTAATAAGTTACCAAGGCAAATAAAGAAATTACGATATCAAGTCTTCAATGATTAACATCGTAAACTAGACACCATCGTCAACGTAAATAGGTACTTAATAATATTATTTTTATCCTTTTTTTAAGGTCTTGCATCGGGGGGATTTTTTTTTATTACATATATTAGAAGCATAGAGACATCAGTTAGGTTTTTAAGGAATACCGATATAGATAAAGTATTCCCTAATATACATATATTTCCTTCACTTCAGAATTATTAATGAGAGTGTGATAAGGTAGCTCAATCTGTTCGGTTCAAATCCTGCCCTTATGTACTATATTTTTATTCTATATATATTAAATATTTTCTATAATTACTTTATATTACATACCTACTTAGTACCTACAACAATAAATATTATATGATAAGTATTTTCATTTAATTTTATTTTCCTTCTTCAGGATTTGCTGAAATTTATTGAGGAGTCCCAACATGGTGTTATTTATATTAGTTTTGGGTCAATATTGAAAGCATCGTCTATGGATAAAGAAAAATTAAATAATATTATAATGGCACTCAATGAATTACCTCAACGAGTAATTTGGAAATGGGACAGAAAGACTCTTCCCGGAAATACAGGAAATATTTATTTATCAAAGTGGCTACCACAAAGTGACATATTAGGTATAAAAAATATATTTTATGTGCTGTATTATTAGGTTTTTAGTTTTTATTAATAATTGGTAGGTTTTTTCGTGAAGTTAATGTATTAACTATACTTCCGGCCCAGAGGCTGGCATCAAAATAAAAGGTACAGAAGTTTATTGTTTAAATAACTTTAAATTAACTTTAAAAGACTATATTTTTTTAAAGGCTATATTTTTTATTTATAATTTTTATTATTTTTATTTTGCAGCACATCCAAAAGTCCTGGCTTTTTTTTCACACTGCGGACTTTTAGGAACCACAGAAGCTGTTTTCCATGGGGTGCCGGTAATAGGAATGCCAGTGTATGGTGATCAGCCTTCAAATGCCGCAGCCATAGAAGAAAGTGGTCTGGGAGTTCAGATATCCCTAGATCTTATGAATAAGGATAACCTTCTCGAAAAATTCAGAACTGTATTAAAACCAGAGTAAGGCTCAGTTTCTATTATTTTTTTTTTCATAATTGTTTTATATTGTTTTATGTTTGTCGAGTGGTTAGCACAGACGCCTAACGTATAGCGATGCAATGGAGTTTGGGTTCGAACCCGACAGGAACAGGCATGTATGTGATGAACATATATGACTGTATTTCTGCGTTTAATCGTTTATTAAATATTTTATCAGTATTTATAATGTTTATTTCTATGTATTTGTATCGTTGTCTAACACCCTTAACACAAGCAAATAATTTGCTTATTAAATTTAATACATTTACAGGTTTAGAGAAAAGGTTAAAAATTTGTCTGCGGCTTGGCACGACCGTCCCATACGAGCAATGGACAAAGCAATATTTTGGACGGAGTTTGCAGTAAAACACCAAAATATTAAGCTTACTCCTCCCATAGTACATGTTCCATTTTATCAGTATTTTTGTTTAGATATCATTTTAATATTTTTCGTTGCTATAATTACAAGTATAATAGCAATTTTGTGTCTTATATCTAAGGTCAAGAAAGTGATATTTTATGTAGCAGAAACAAATGCAGCAAAATTAAAAATTTAATAATAAATCGTTTATAATTGTATGACTTATTAATATTAATTTGATTTTTTGGTGGTAGACCATAACATCGGGTCGCCGGCAAAGTTACCACCCATCGGGCAAAGTCGTGCCGCAAAGCGACCTAGTCGTGTTCCGGCACCTTGCTTGATGAAGCCGTTTATGGGAAATGGGTCTGAACAGCTGCGGTACGTTGGCGAACCGGTTGACGTCGAGTTGGTGTTTATTTTGTCGGGTGTCTAGTCGAGGAGGGTAGCGGGATCCGAAGCGACGGCTATCCACTGGCCGCCCGCAGATAGTTGGGGGCCCAATTAGTGGGTTAGCCACCCACGAAAGGCTGCCCCGCCAGCTGCGAAAAATCCCAGGGTGGCTCCATCGTGCTGGTTGGCGACCAGACGAGGAGGCCCGATGGCGATCCCTGGGGGGGTTCGGGCGTCCCCGCAGCCTCCCGGTAAAAGGACATCACCAATTTTGACGTCGGGTTCGATACGTACCGCCTCGTTCAACTGCCATTTCCCATCCCTATTCACTTTTATATTTATTTATTTTTTATGAAAAAGTTAAAAAAAGAAACAAGGATGCACAGCGGTTGCACTCCTCCTCATATAAAGTGCACCTTACTAATATAAGGGATTTGCACTCAAATCTTTTAGCTGTCCACCACCACCTGGAGACAGAGCACCCGCACTTGCTCTTTTTGACGGAGACGCAGATTCAATGTCCTTTGAGCCCTACATACTTGGATTATCCCGGTTACTCGTTAGGGCACAACTTTCGCTCACGGGCCAGAGTCAGTGTGTACGCGCGGAACGACCTCTGTATTCAGCGTCTCCGTCACCTTGAAGACCCCACTTTTTCTTCCCTATGGGTTTTAGTAGACACAGGAAACGAAAAAATCCTGTATTCCTGTGTCTACCGTTCGCACAGCGGTGACCAGGAGACAACTCGTTTATTTGAGTATCTCAGTAAGGCTGCAGATATGGCTCTGTATCAGTACCCTTCGGCGCAGCTCGTCTTTCTGGGGGACTTTAATGACTGTCATCAGGACTGGCTGTTCCCGTACCAGAAGACCGACCATGCAGGAAGAGAAGCGCGGAACTTTGCGTTGGCCTTGGACCTCTTTCAGGTGGTGAAGCAAGCGACAAGGGTACTAGATGTGGTAGGCCATACAGCCAATTGCCTGGACCTTCTGCTGACAACTGATCCCGACAAGTATCGTGTAGAAGTCACATCCCCCTTGGGAACCTCCGATCACTGTCTGGTGAAATCTGTGTTTACATATTCCCCACCAGCTTTCGAACCTCATGGTGTTAGGCGAGTATGGAAATACAAGTCAGCAGATTGGGATGAGATGCGACACTTTTTTGCGTCTTATCCTTGGCGGCAGGTCTGCTTCTCTTCTTTGGATCCGTCGAGTTGCGCGGATGCTATAACCGATGTGGTGCACCAGGCAATGGAGTATTTTATTCCTTTTGCTGAAGTACCCTTCGGTGGCAAAGCTCGCCCATGGTTTAATGCCGAATGTGGTCATGCTCAAGAGCGAAAACATTCGGCATATCTCATTTGGGCACTCTTCTTCGAACTTGGTTCGAGCATCAGTTCGAACCCGCAAAACTCTGGATGTAAGTTCGAAGAAGAGAGCCTTTAACCAAGCTGCCAAGTCCTACAAAAAGGCATTGCGGAAGGCTCGTCTCGATCGAATCGCTAAGAATAGCGAAAAGCTCTCTGTCAGACCAGTTGGTCTGTCTGCCAGTTGGCAGTCGAGCTTTCTGGTCTTTTGCGAAAGCGATCGAGTCGAATTTCTGCCTACCCTCACTGCCTGCTCTGCTGAAGCCGGATGGATCCCTAGCCCACACAGCAACAGAGAAAGCAAATGTATTTGCTTCTCTGTTTGCTGATAATTCGCATCTAGACACTGGCAATGCTTCTCCAGCACATCTTCCTCACTGCGGTATTTCGATGCCTGAAATCCGTATCACTAACAAAGAGGTTTGGAGAACATTGTGTCGTTTAGATGTGAATAAAGCCAGTGGTCCTGATGGTATACCAGCCATTCTGCTCAAAACATGCGCAGCTGAGTTGTCTCCTGTACTGACACGTCTGTATCGTCTCTCTTTCATGACTGGAATAGTGCCGAAATCCTGGAAGCTTGCTAATGTGCAACCCGTGCCCAAGAAAGGCAGCCATGCTAACCCTGTCAATTACAGACCGATTTCAATCACCTCCATACTCTGCAAGATTATAGAGCGTGTATTGAACTCGCGCCTACTAGCATACCTAGAAGGTAACGATCTCCTCAGTGACCGACAGTACGGGTTTCGCCGTAATAGGTCTACTGGGGACCTCCTAGTGTATGCTACACACATTTTAGGCGAGGCTATCGAGAAGAACGGAGAAGCGGTCGCCGTCTCTCTGGACGTCTCGAGGGCATTTGACAGGGTCTGGCATGCGAGCCTTATAAGCAAGCTTTCAGCGTACGGTATATCTCCTGGTCTGATCGGCTGGGTAACGGACTTTTTGAGCCAGAGGTCTCTCCGAGTAGTTGTTGACGGGTGTTCCTCGGAACCCTTGACAATAAATGCCGGAGTGCCTCAGGGGTCCGTTCTTTCTGCAACTCTTTTTCTGCTGCACATTAATGATCTGTTGAAGCCCGGTATCTATGGGTATGCAGACGACAGCACAGTTGTAGAAAGATATCTGCCGAGTAGTCGGGCTAGTCGAGATCAAGTACAGTCTGAAAGAGAAGCAATGGTGCAACGTTTGAATGACAAACTTCAGGCAGTCTCCGCATGGAGCAATGCCAATCTTGTCAAGTTCAACGCCACCAAAATGCAGACCAGTCTGTTCACCGCCAAAAAGAGCCCTTTCACCTTGGCTCCTACTGTCAAGAATGTATCCTTGGAATACAGTGACCGGCTTCAGTTGTTAGGTTTAGAGATTTCCTCGAACCTCAACTTTGGTCGGTTCATTGAGTCCAGAGCAAGAGCAGCAGCAGCAAAGCTTGCCGTTCTTGCGGAGGTTCGGCAGTACTTTACACCGGGACAACTTCTTGTTCTATACAAAGCACAGATCCGGTCGTGTGTAGAATACTGTGGTCACATATTTGCTGGTGCCGCAAAGTCTCATCTTGCGGTTCTTGACTCAATTGAGAGGCGAGCAAAGAGGCTTATAGGCGATCCCGAATTGGTCGAAGCCGACCTTCAAAGCCTGGACCACAGGCGTAAAATTGCTAGCCTCTCAGTACTCTATAGGATACATTTTGGTGAGTGTGCGCAGGAATTACACGACATAATTCCCCCATCCCCCTTCCATCACCGGACGTCCCGACGCACGGCAGGTATCCATCCTATTGTTGTGGACATTCCACCTGTCCGAACAAAACGCTTTGCGTCCTCATTTTTAGTGCGTACAGCAAAGGGCTGGAACAATTTGCCTGCGTCGGTATTTCCGGCCAAATATAATGTGGGGGTCTTCAAGAGAAGAATGAATAGGTTGCTAGGGCAATGCGCCTTAAATAAAAATAATCGTAATTGATTAAGAACTTAGCCTATTTCTTCAAAGGCTTTACAAATACTACTAAAATACTAAAAGTAGGTACCTACCATAGGTTGTAAACAAGTAAACAACGTGTTCACACAAAATACATGTAAGCAGACGCACACCAATAAAAATAATACATTCTTAATAATGAGAGTTCAATGTCATTGTTTTGATTAATACGTTTTGATTCTCTAAAATAAATTAGTTTTACTAAAATGTTGATTAAATAGTCAACTTGATAATTTGTTACTTAGTTTTTTTTTTTTATAAACATCATGAAAGCGTTTCGTTATTTTAAAGGCATAGGAGGTATTTTTTGTATGGACCCGGATACACTGCCGTTACAAGTTTTGTTCTATTGGTGGTTCGTTGACTTCAAGTACCTTGAGAATTGCATAGAGCTTCAACTTCCACACTCAACGCCTAAGGAACAAGTTGTTCACAGAGTTTTGAAACCTTGACCACTCAATCTCATAGAAAACTTAAGTCGTTATTATTAAACTAAAGTTCAAAAGTTAAAGTTCAAAGTTTAAAATATAAATATTAGAAACTTTGTAGATATAACACTTCGTTATCTTGCATGCTAACTATCACTTTAACTTTATCATTTGTGAAGTCGGTAGAATTAGAAAGTAATGACAGTAATAGATATCTTCGATTTTTTTTCTTTTAAAATGAAAAGAACTTAATGCATTCTCTAAGATGGAACTGTAGAGATTAATACTTTTATCTAAGGGATTGCTAGATTAATAGGATTAAGGATAACGATAATTGGTATCTTTGCTATATATCGCAACTGTATTAAATAGATAAGATATTGTTGTTCTTTTGATACCCATCTTATTATATATCTTATAATTTATTTTATAATTGTTGGTGATTAAAACTGAACATGCTTGTTGAAGATGATATTTTATGTAGCCTTTTTAATTGTTTTTTATAAATAATAAAATTTTTATCGTATGAAATCAGATTTTTATATATCAAGGTAATTTGACGTACAAAGAATAAATTAAGAAATTTTTTAATTCAAAACTTATGTTGTGTATTAAGCATAAGCTTGCCAATATTTATCTAGCCAATCAAAAATATTAAGTTACCGACGCTTGTTATATGTTACACTTCTCAGTATAATATATGTGTTTCAATTACATGAAGAGTTTTATAATAGCCAATGAATAATCAGTAATAAACACGATCTAACGGAGGACGCACGTCCGTTATCGACAGAGATGTATTTATACAGACAATGTGTTTTACTTCTGATTATAACGCAAAATGTGATCGGACTTAATATATTAGGAATATACCCGTACCATGGCAAGAGCCACTTCATTGTATTTAGAGTTTATTTACAAGAATTAGCCAAGCGTGGACATAATGTTACAGTGATATCTCACTTTCCGGAAGTCGATCCACCGAAGAACTACCATGACATAAGTTTAGCCGGCAGTATGGATGTTATTGAAGATGGTTTACCATTACACAGGTCGTATTTAAGTGTACTAGGTGTTGGATTATATTTGACCAAATCTGGAAGAGAGAACTGTGAAGTTATGTTAGAGAATGAAAATGTTAGAAATCTCATTAAAGAAAAACCTAAGTTCGATGTTATTGTACTAGAACAATTTAACAGTGATTGTGCTTTGGGTATAGCATACAAGTTACAGGCACCTGTTGTCGGAATGGCGTCACATATTCTAATGCCTTGGCATTATAATAGATTAGGTATTCCAAATAATCCATCGTACGTTTCCTTCCACTTTTTGGAAGGTGGGACTAAACCAACACTGTTCCAGAGAATTGAAAGAACAATTTTTAATCTTTACTTTAATTCAGTGTTCTATTACATGTGTCAAAGAATAGATCAACAAACACTTGCACAATATTATGATGATATTCCTCCGTTAGATGATTTGGCGCGTGAAATGAAATTCTTGTTGTTATATCATAACTTTGTTCTCACTGGGTCAAGGCTGTTTCCCGCCAATGTCATAGAAGTAGGAGGTTATCACGTTCCCGATGCTAAACCGTTAACTGGCGTGAGTATATTTATCTTACAAATGTATAATATGTCAAATGTATAATATGTCAAATGTATATGTCTTAGTTGTTACCATTTTTTTCTTTATTTTAGGATTTGTTGAAGTTTGTTGAAGAAGCAAAACATGGAGTTATTTACATAAGTTTTGGTTCTGTTGTTAAAAGTTCAACAATGCCGTCTGACAAACTGAATGCCATGTTAGGAGCTATGGAGGAGCTACCACAACGATTTATTTGGAAATGGGAGAGTGATGTTGTACTTATAGACAAAAATAAAGTTTATGTCGCGAGTTGGTTACCGCAAGTTGATATTTTAGGTATTTTCATTATTATATATTAAATAATAAGTAGGTACTGTCGACAATGGTATTTATGATTTTTATTAGCACATTACTAAATATATATTTTTTACAGTAACTTATCAAAACAACATTACTGTTGTAAATTTAAATTTCGATCGAGCACTCAACAGCCACTCAACAGATAAGATTATATTGTTAGCCTAATAGTTAGATAAATTATCGTTGTTTCTATTTACAAATATATTTTCACGTGACATAATATACGATTACGATATAAAATAATAAAAAACGATTATATCATATTACACATCTAACATGTTTCGTTTATTTCTTTCATTTTCGAAAGAAATCTAATAGGTGTCACCTACATCGTGATAAATATCTACGATTATATACAGAATTCTAAATTCGAAACGGGCAGCGATACGATTGCTCAGTTTTGAAGAGCGACGGGAGGTTTTTTTAGAACATCACAGTTTCGCATTCTGCCTGCTTCGATGAATTGTTCTTTCTATATTTATTAAAAATGTTGCTAATTTTAACTATAAATACATTATATGCACCTTATTTTAAAACGTTATTACATATTTTTACAGGTCATCCAAAAACAGTAGCATTCTTGTCTCATTGTGGTATGGGTGGTTCAACGGAAGCTATACATTACGGGGTACCAGTGGTAGCGATGCCAGTGATAGGTGACCAGCCATCAAACGCAGCTGCTGTCGAGGAAAGCGGCTTGGGAGTACAACTCCAAATACGAGATCTCACAAAAGAAAACTTGATATCCGCTTTTAAAAAAGTCTTAAATCCCGAGTAAGTTGAATTATAAAATTCTTGGTCAAAGTAATAAATTTCTGCATCTTTATATTTTAAATTATATATTTTGTTGCAGGTTTCGTGAAAATGTCAAAGTATTATCAAAGGCTTGGCACGATCGACCTTTGTCTCCTTTGGATACCGCAATTTATTGGACAGAGTTTGCAGCTCGTTTCCCTAACCATACTTTTAGAACTGCCGCAGCTGATGTTCCATTTTATCAGTATTATAGTCTTGACATTATAACTGTATTTGGGGTCGTAATACTTACCTTAATAGTTATATTTAAATTGTTTTTATCATTAGTATTTAGTACGAAAACAAAAAAGACTTACCGACAGGCACAACAGCATAATGAAAAAAAAGGTAAAAAGAAGTCAAAACGAGAATAATCTGAACACGACGTTATTAGTCGTGTTCAGATCATTATTAACATACCAACCATTTTTTTAACTTTATAGCACTAATAGAAAGACACATTATATGAATGATTAGTTAAGTATTTAGTATTTAATAATGTACATTATATTTATGGGACTGCAGTGTTTATTCTGTACTAGCTGTGCCTGCGACTTCGTACGCGTAGATTTCGATTTTGATAAAACGTACCCTTTGTACATACCAATGTATCTAAAAACTATAAACCTTCAAAGTTTCACCGAACTCAATTAAGTAGTATTTGCATACCTATAGGAGTATTTCTTGTTTATTTATGTATATTTTTTATGTTTAATCGCTGGTAAGTAACAATGGTACGAAAAGATTATTAACTTCTTTATTTGTTACCAGATTGTTAAAAAAAAACAAAATGTTGAGTGAAGCCCATTACAACATATTCCCGAAAACTGGATCCAAATCGTATAACACGTCTCTAAGATTAGCGGGCACAAACATAGACATATAGACGATCAGACAAAATGAAAAAAACATTGTTTTGGGTTCTATTGCTTATATAAAATCCTCCCCCCATTATGAATTTTCAAAAATATTTTCTATGTACAGACAGCGATCAGTTACAGTTTTTTGTATTGTATATACATGCAGATTCATTTCTTGAACACTTTAAATACATATATCTTTTGATAGAGTGGAAAGTGTGCAATGAAAGTGAAAAATAAATGTTATTTAGAGTGACACTCCATTTTTATGTATAAAAGTTATTTAAATTGGCTATATATTTTTTAAGTCTTGCGTGCACAACTAACAGACGAACAGATGAACAGATTTATCTTTTTTATATTTTCTTTTTTTTTTATATTTTCTATGTAAAGAAATCGATCAGAGATAATTTTATTATATGTCATCTATTAAAATAATACATAATTTGTAAAATATATTTAATGTTTCATTTATTCTAAATTAAAGTAAATGTAATCAAAAGTATCTAAGTATTTCGAGAATCGTCACTCCATCTAATGTTTGTTTCTTTGTGTTTCCCTAATCCCCATTTTGAATTATGTTGTGTTTTCTAATAGTTCTTTTTATTTATTCTGACAAAATGTACTTACCAATGTATGTAAAAACTATAAACCTTCAAACTGGTAAGAAGCAATGGTACGACAATAAGAGATTATTAACTTCTTTATTTTTTAACCAATTGTTAAAAAAAAAACAAAATATAAAGTGAATCCCAAGACAATATATTCCCGAAAACTGCATACAAATCGATTAATCCGTTTCCGAGATTAGCATTCACAAACATACAGACATACATATGAACAGACAATATGAAAAAACTTTTGTTTTTGGGTTCTCTTGCTTATATAAAAGTGCCCCTGCATGAATTTTTGGAAAAATATTTTTTTTTCGTGTTGTGTGCACAACTAAAAGACAAACAGATAAACAGACAAAGATTTAAAAAATGCTTAAAATTGTTAGTTATCACTTCACATTCTGGTATATTTTTATAAATATTTTCAAGGTACAAAAACTTATCCTCTACAGATTTATTACATGTATAGAATAAGATTTGCGTGGTACCTAAGTATTACGTGATTGACATAAATTTACATAACTTTTTTATTTCTTAACCGATTTAGATGAAATAAACACTAAATATTAAGTGAAGACTGTGATAATATATTCCTGAAATTAAAATGCAAGTAAGTTACCAAGGGCAAATAAAGAAATTACGATGTCGAATCGTATAGTCTAAGTTTTCAATGATTAACTTCGTGGGGGCCCATCTGGCCCCCCCTTGTTAAGGGTGGGTCTCCAGACCCACCCGCTCCCCCGGTGACGCTGTAATAGCCAACAGGGCTAACAGCATAGACAAACAAAAAAAAAAAAAAAAAAAAAAAAAAAAAAGTTTAACTTCGTAAAATAGACACCATCGTCAACGTACGTACAACGGTCCCAGACGCAACGACTTCAATAAGTAAATAATAATATGTATTAATTTTATTCTTTTTTGAGGTCTTTTTGTATCGGGAGTTTTTTAAATTTTTAATTTATTATATTAGATGCTGCACAGATTATTATAGTAATTGATTATCACGGCCCCTTTTGCAATCACACAGTAGCAATAATAATTTTGGGCATGCAATAAATATTGGGACAAATATGGACGTCTATTATACATCAATTCTGTGGTACCTTCGCCACTCTTATTTATTTATTTACTTTTAAAAAATGGCACACATCCTGCAAAGGCAAGCATAAGCTCACAAGCATTCTCTTCCGGCAAGCCCTCAAATAATCAGTTATTCACATCAAGGTGTGCATAACAAACCCAAAATAAAATAGTAATTATAAAAATGAGAAATAAGAAAAATGCTACTAATCTAATAACATAAATTTCTAAGGAATACAAGGATAAAATGTTTGAAAATATCTATAAACATGTATAGCCATGTTAAGCTTATTTAAATTTATATAAATATAGAATGAAAAATAAACCGATACGGGCAGGGATTCGAACCCGCGACTACTGGGAAACCGTCCCGTCGCTCTACCAACTGAGCTACCGCATCGTTGTGATCCGTTTCGGTGAATTAAGCATTCTATATGTGATCGTCTTTATCGGGCCGGTGGTGACATCTTTTAGGTTTCTTTCGAAAGTCCTTTTTTTTATTTATTTTTTATTTTTTATTTTTTTTCGTTCTATATTTATATAAATTTACAAGGATAAAACAAAATTTTAAATAAGAAATCATTTTTACAAAGGAATAGCCTGAGTTATAAAATGTTTTTTAACAAGGCATTTGAAAATATTTCTCTTAGGAGCTTTCCTAATGTCGGCATTCCATAGTTTAATAGCTTGTGTAGTAAATGAGTTGAATTGGAAGTCGGTGCAACAAAGAAGCTTTCGAAGTATTAAATTTTCAGTGGATTGAAGTTGGCGACTATGTGGATTAAAGTGTCAGCGAGAAAATGTGAGAGGGATAAATAATAAGGAGAACATACATCATATAGAGGGGGAAAAAAAAGTGCACAAAATTCTTAAACTTGGGCGATGTTTAAAAAAAGCCATTTAAGTTTGGAACGATAGTTGGAGATGTGATCGTATTTGAGGAAACCGAAAATAAAACATATACAATAATTGACAAGACAATCAAGTTTGTTTAGCAGCGAAACATTGATGTCAGAGTAACTCACATCCGCATAGTCAATAATCGGTAATAATAAAGTCTGTATCGAAAGTAGTTTGGTGTTTGTAGGGAGAAAGTTTTTATGTCGGTACGGAGTTCGTAGTCCAGAGTTCACTTTCTTGCATACTTCGTTTACTTGAGGTCCCCAAGATAACGTACAGTCAATATGCAGTCCCAAGTTTTAAAGACTAAAGGATAAATTGTTTTAGATGGATTGTACTAATTCTGCGAGAACAACCAATTTTAATCGCTTGTAATTTTTTTGGATTGACAGCCACTCCAAAATAATGAGACCAGTCAGGAATATAATGTAAGGCATCATTCAACTCGACCACTGCGGCATTTATGTTACCACAGTGAGCCTGCGTATACAGTTGAAGATCATAACATCGTTTATATCGTGTCTTAGGTTTATTTGATCTAAGCTACATTTTAGTGAAATGGAGTTATATAAATACTTGAACGTTATAAACATATTTGATTGCGTCTTTTGAGCTAGATATAATAGAAAAATAAGAGGAATCATTAGATCTCACAGTAATTTTGCTCTCATTTAGGAGACTATTTTTCCATATGCCAAATAATTTAACTAATTGATATTACAGGTAACTTAAACTAACTGTTTTTTTAAGATTCTTTGTATAAAACGGTTGTATCATTTTACCTCGCAACAATTATTATTGTCTGATCAGCATTAAGACATTGTCGAAATTTTCATTCTCTTACTCTTCTTTATAAAATTCTTTTCTATCCTAATACACCCTTTCTATCCTAATACACCCGTTCTTTAAGGTATATAAAGTTTTTCTTTTTTTGGCTCAAACTCTTCCCTTAATATGAATCTTCGTTCGCAAAATGATAATTTGCTTGAAATACTATTACCTATGTCATACGCAGTGTTAAAGCGATTCTTTTACCGTTAAAACGCTTAAACTATGGAATGCACTTCCCTGTGTTTATAGTTTTAAAAGTCTACTTAAAAACCACTTTGTGTCCTTGTAATATTTATATTATTCATATATTAATAAGTAAGTACAAATAATAGTATACAAAGTAATATGGCATTTTTATATGTAGAAGTTAGTTTGTATATGTATGTGTATGTAATATTGTATATAATTTTATTATATATAACTGTTTTATGTATGTATGTTTTGCTTAATGATCTTATGCACCAACTACTACCTGTCTAAAGATGCTGTCCTTGTATTTGTAGGTTTCCTGTAACAGATCACTTTTATTGATAAGACCGCCTTTGTACATATGTTTAAATGTTTCTACTATGTTGCTTTTTTTATTTTTTTCTTTTTTTATATATTTGTGTGCAATAAAATGTTATAAATAAAGTATATAAATAAGACCAAATACATTTTTTGTCAAAGCCTTGGATGTGTCGCTTGAAACGCTTGATTTGTTTGGCTTGAAACATTTAAACTTCTTCATTTTATATTGAATGTTGGTTTGAAATGCTTCAGCCTAGAAGATGTAGCTGAGAGATTATAAATTGTTTATTTGTCATATTATTGACGTTATCTCTGAAAGCGACAAAAACCTGTTGTAAAATAAATAAAATAACGTAGGTTGCAACTATAATAAGGGTTAAGGTTTTTGTGTTCATTAATGGATTTACTTTGTTTAATAACATTTAACTTTACTAAAACTTAATTTGTTTTATAGTAACACGCTTAGTCCAAGACCTTTCCAGATAAAAGCAGTAGCAAAACAGCGATTTAGAATACGCGATGGAGTACGAACATTATAGAGGACAGGAACATTATAGGATAGGAACATTATATGATAGAAACATTAAAGGATAGTAAAATTAATGGATAGGAATATTAAAGGATAGGAACATTAAAGGATAGGAACATTATACGATAGGAATATTAGAAACAATAGAAACAGTACCCTTTAAATGTGTTTGACAAAGTCGATCAGCAAATCGTCGTGTATATCGCTTATACTCCAATTTGGTTTACCGTCCCATTACCTGTGACTTTATCGTATTTAACGAATTCAATATATTGTCAGACTTGTAACATGAATCAATTTTCCTTGTTCTATTCTATATTCATACATCAATTTAACTAATGTCTTCAGCTATAAAATAAATTACAGTGTGTAATTTCGGAAAATCGTTGTCAATTGTGTAAAAATCTACACAGTACTTAGTTTTTATTCTTTCCAAAAAAAGTTGAAATCTTCTTCTTTATTTAACCTTTAATTTAACTTTAAAAACTTTCACTTAGACGAAGTAGCCCTAGAACCGTCGATTTTTAAGTTTTTACGCAAAAATATACAGGCCAAATAGAAATAGAAAAGAAAAGTTCTAAGGTTTAAACAATGTTGTCCTGTCTATTATTGTCAATGTCTTTAAATTAATATAAAATTCTGTTGTGTTTACTTTTCAATTCCTATACATTTTTAGTTGTCATGTAATTCCAAAAGTAAATTTCTTAAAATGTTTTATAAATCCGATAAATGTAGTATCATTTGACCATAAGTAACAACCGTTAAAATGGTACTTCTACCATAATATCGTAAAAGAGTTAGTATTAAAGCTTTTTCATTATTTGTGTAAAATATTTAAGGTGTGATTTGAAGATATTATTAAAAGTCATTCCTCATACTTCATTAATCTTTTATAATTGTAGGTCGCTCAAGTCCTAACAATGGCGTGCTGCTGTAAGAATGGTCGATGTAAGACATAGCCAACATAATTTCAATTATAAAATCATCTTCATAGAAAAGACAATAATAATGTATATGTTTATTTGCAGCTAACAAGTCCTCAATCAGTTGCTTAGGGCGCTGCGATTTGCCAAAACATCGATGTTTAGACAAAGACGAAATCAGACCTGGGCTAGTACCGAAGTGTATGGGATGGCACTATACAGCCAAGAATTCACCTGAACATCAGGTCAATGATCGAACAATTTTAAAAATAACTTGTATAATATTGGTTTATAAATTAAACAAAACTGTATATTATTTCCAGTTGCGTTGTGGTTGGCGACCGGGCCATATCTCCTGTTCAGTACTACGAAGAATAGAACAGCACAATTGTATGAAAATAAGCGACTGTACACCATGTTCCTCCACATGTGAGCGAGCGCCATGTTCCAAAACTTGTTGTTTGCCGCCAAAATATGTAGCCGTATGCCCCTCATCCGATTCATCCTGCAAAAATCCAACATGCGGTCAACCTCTAATAAGAATTATACGACATTGTGGCCAATACAGCATCTGTACCAAACCATCCAATATAAGCAACGCCCCTTATGGGCCCTACCCATTGAAATACGTCCTTAACACTGATGGAGACGATAATACGGAGGCTAAATTTAGTGTGGAAGCAAGATTCAACGACTATAATTTCGACTACACCAGTTCTCAATCTTCTTTTGTTTTAGACTTTTCTCCTCCAGAACAAAGGTGCTTAAAACCATGCCCGCACAAGAGCGTGTCCTGTATGCTTTGTCGAACTGAACGCAAAACCTTCTAAATAATTGTGGAAAACTTTTTACTTTTGACCTATTACCTTGCATTTTTGTAACTAACATATCATTTGAATTTGACCTCAATCAATCAAGTTATTGAGAAGTTACATAATCGATAATAATATACGACATACCGAGTCTAAATGCGGGCGGCCCGGGCGGTTCTGTTAATTGGAGACATACGGTGTTGGTCTCATGGAGCACCAATAAGTTAAAAATGAACGATTTGACCAGAAATTGGAACAGACTAAAAAATCGCATTAAAATGCTCAAACTGTAAATATCTTAATTTTTAGTTAATGTTGTAATTTTCATTGAAATAATATATTTTGAATCCTGCAATGGTTACTACCATTGTAAGATATTAAATTGCATCGATGAAAATACCTTAAGCAAACCAATCAATTAAACCTACATTTAAAATAAGTACCTCTATGCTTAAAGAAAGTTTTGTAAAAATTTCTTCAAACAAAGGTATGCTAATTGCTAATAATAAAGATTACTTTATTAATTTTTAAATACTCCATTTTTCATCATAATGTTGATATATGTGCTATAATATGCTATATGCTTTATTGAAATTAGCGAACGCAAAGAATCGGAATTTATAGCCTGGTTTCACCCTGACAAACTATTCCGTAAAGAAGCTAAAAAGGAAAAAAAACCCTTGTCCCCTGCTATAACGACCGTAATAGTTGCGATAAATCTGCAATAACACTCTGGAATCATATGAGAATTAGTAAATCTTCTTCTAGTGCTTATAAAAATATCGATTTATGCCTATTGTAGATTCTCTCAAAACCCATTTTACAACTTATCATCCAATATATAACTTAAGGTACACTGAATTCGATATCTTTATCTGCAGAGTCACAGTTAAACAATCTGCTAATAAGATTGTTTAAATCATAATTAATATACGAGAACAAAATTGGAATAAACGTAAGAGTAGTAGGTACTAAAAAGATTATATCTGACGATGCCACTACTAGTTCTATGGTGCTCTCACAGACAATGCTTTTTCCTACTAAACCGGTGGACATATTTAGCGGAACGCAAAAAACAGACTGCAAGATCATATGAAAACACATTTTTGTTGTACAATACATTTGATTATTATTCTGAATCAATTAAATTAACATTTTTGAACATAAAAAATCACAAAATTAAAGCGAAAGAAACGAAATTAAAGACAATAAGGTCAGTGACTTAATTCTGAAAAGTTTTGACCTAACACAATGAAAACTAAAGAAAAGTTAATATTGTCCAAATGACTGGTTTTTTCGCGATGGGTGATACAATCAGTATTTAGTGTTGCTACCTCTTGCTGTTAAAACTGCCTGCATGCGTCTGGGCATGCTCTCTATTAAATTGTCAATAAAACTTTGCGGCATTGAGTTCCATTCTTCAACCAATGCGGTTTTGAGGTCTCTTACGTTGACAGGTGATGGATTTCTTTGTTTAAATTGTCTTCCCAGTTTGTCCCAAACGTGTTCTATTGGATTTAGGTCTGGCGAGCGTGCCGGCCACCCCAAAACCTGGATTCCGACCTCATTAAGATATTCCGAAACTAATGCCGCAGTGTGAGGTCGAGCGTTGTCATGCTTTAGAAGAAAGTTGTCTCCAATGAAAGGGGCAAAAGGCATCACAATCTGCTCTAAAATGTCGGTTACGTATCTTGCCGCAGTCAGGGAGCCGTTTTCTACGATGTGTAGCTCCGTGCATGCTCCTAAGCAAGTACCGCCCCATACCATTACTGACCCTCCACCATACGGCTCTCTCCCAATAATGTTACACTGAGCGTATCTTTCTCCGGGTCGTCGCCATACTTTGGTCCTTCCATCATCTAGTTTGAGACAAAATCTGGGCTCATCACTAAAAAGAACTTTTCCCCAAGCGTCATTATTCCAATTTAGGTGGAAACGAGCAAAGCTGGCCCGAGCCACTCGATGACCTGCGGTGAGCTGTGGACCTCTGGCAGGCAAGTACGCCCCTAAGCTGCCTTCAGTCTTCTTCTGACGGTTTTGGTACTAATTATCACTTGTCGAACTTCCTGCAGCTGGTTTCGTACCTCAGTAGAAGTCAAGGTACGGTTTCTGAGAACACTCCTGACAATAAATCTATCGTCTCTCTCTCCTGTTACTCTTTTGCGACCTTGTCCTTTACGCCTGGTATACTCTCCAGTCTGCCGGTATCGTTTAACATTGCGGAAAATCACAGACTTGGAAACATGTAATGTTTGAGCCACTTCATTGTAAGTGTAACCATTTTCAATTAAAGTTACAGCTTTAGAAACCAGAGCAACGCTGAGATCCGGCATTATCGCCTAAATTTATCGAATTAAGTTCACTTCACTCAATAATGACAATTTTTCGTCAAAAAAACAACAGAAATAAAGTTTTTGTTAAAAACAACAAAAGCCGACGAAAATTCCATACACTACGTGTCTCAGAAATTAGCAGATAAACAAAAAAAACAAATGAAATTTAAAATAAAATAATTTTTAAAATCATCTTTTTTTTTAATACATAATATTGGTATAGTGGCCAGTACGAAAATATGAAAATATTTTCCGTTATTCGACCTTTTTTTTGCGTTTCCCTAAATATGTCCATGAGTGTATAATTATAGCTTTAATAGTTCGTATGCCGGAGAATAAGGTAAACTGAATCTTGTTCAGTTTTATCCCGAGAAGACGAAAAGTTTTCAGATGTATACAACACAAATGCCTTTGAAGAGTGCCTTGTCGCTATAGATATTGCAAAATGTCATATGGTAGCGGGGAACTGTGCACTTATAAAGTGAGCTGCAGGCATTTTGACCTCTTTGTAATTTAAAATAATAATAATTACTGAAGAGAGCAAGCCTGTGAGAGTGCATGAAAGACATATTATCTATCTAAATAGAAATTCTATATCCCTTTAATTCATAATAAATGTCCAGAACCCAAATTAGCCTTAGAACCCTCTATATGCACAAATACAAATATATAACTTACGTTGAAAAGCTTTTAGATCAGTTCAGTTAAATCCCATACATTCACTACATAATCTAACAAATATTGATCAAGGCAATAGTGATCATATTAAAACTGTAAAAAGGTTTATTAAGAGTTTACTCTGTGTAAACAAATTAGTTAGACAAATAATATAAATATAGAAATTAAAAGGTGCAACAAAACAAATACCAGAGTACAATCAACAATTTTTATTTTTTAACATTCGGCATCAAAACACTAAAATAAATTAACACTAACAAAATAATATGTAACTTTAGCTTGGGTTACCTGACTTCTGAGCTAAAGCAAGCATGTTCTCATTGGCAATCATTTGGAACTCATGGAATCTTTGTGAAACCCGTTGATTAGTTCTCAAGTATTTTTCCATACAATTCACTGTGCATTTATCCTGAAAATTGTTAGGTATTTATATATATTAGATCAAAACCAGTAGATAGCAAGAGTTTTTTCTTATATATTTTCAGATTTAACATTTGCAATATAACATTTAATAATTTAATAATATTATATATAATATAAAGAAAATATAAATGTACAACACAGACATGGAGTGTAAAATACATACTAATCATTCAATTACCTCTGTCGGACGAAGGTTTCTAGAAGTGAAGTCATGAATACAGTCATTGAAGCAAAGTTCTGACAGCTTATTATATTGGACTAGAAAGTCTTTAAACTGAAAAATATAGCAATCCTAATGTTAATAAGTGTGGCATCTACGTTTAAAGTCATAACATTTAATATTATGTAAAAACATATACAGTTTCATTGAGAAAACTAAATTAATTTCATAAGTTTTAAAGCATGTACCGTTTTTAATTGATCAGCTTCAGTCATCTGAGGGGTAGCGCTCATATTGCTAATAATGAATTAACTAACTCTCAAAATAATTGTCGACAAATTTAAATATTGCGAGTCAATTCTATAATCTCTTTTAAAATAGAAATTAAAGCAAGATGAGGTTATAAGTTGAAACATGAATTTATTTGCTCGTTTCTTGACATTTAGATTTTTTTATTCAATAAACCCCTGTCTATAAAGGTCCGCCTTCATCATGATGACTGAAATTGAATACAAATTTTTACTCTTCAAAGACATGTAATATGTTGCTAAGGTACGTAACATTTAAAATTAGAAATAAAACCTTCATCTGTGCCCATTTAGCTTAAATAGTGCTAATGCCATGTGTATTTTTAATGAGATGTGTTCAAATATCTTTTAGTCAAGATAAATATATACATATTTGAAGCCAAATTATACATAGTCTAAAATATCTGCAATTTAAATATAAATATAATATAACAGATCAATAAAGCAATTAGTAAAAATAATGTGTTACTATAATATTAAAACCCCTGATGCTGATGCTGAAACCAAAAGAATATACATGTCAACTAAACGTCAAAATTGTTAGATTTTAATGTTTGTCAAGAGAGCTATTTTATTTTTGTTTAAATATTTTTATTTAGACAATGAACGAAAATGAAGACGAAGTTACTACATTTTGTGATTCAGCAGTATGTTTTTGTTTTTCTGACTGTAATACTTGTTAAATTTAAGGTTCTTAATTTATAAGTGCTATTCTAGGCATCTCTGGTGGAAGGATGTCGCCTACCAGTTCGTATGCAGGGTGGTGATGACTGGCCCCTTGCAGAAATTATAAGTATCAAAGAATTACGAGGACAAAGAGGATATTATGTGCATTATGTAGATTGTAAGTTGTAAAGTAACCTAACACAGTTGTTAAATGAAAGATAGTAGGTTTAGTTTCCTTAAAATATAAAAAGTAAGTGCTACTGGCACTCACTTTATAAAATTTTTCTAATTTGTGAGATGGCTTTCTTTTAAACATTAAAAATAGATATTGTTTAATAATAATCCATACTTAAACATTTACCAGAATGATTTTGTTACTTTCAGTTAATAAACGATTAGATGAATGGGTAGGAGAATCATGGTTAGATACAAGAAAGGTACAATTCCCACGTGGGGATGGTGCATCAACCGCTGGTACCACTACACCCAAGAAAACTCACATAGGATCTGGAGGTGGCGTTATGCCTAGTTTTATTAGTATGTGTGTTTGCTATTTGTTTCTTTTATTGCCTATATATTTATTTTATTTTTCATAAAAGTTTATCTACAGATGCTAAAATAAAGCACAGTTTTCATGCACTTGCAATATAACTGCCAAAATAAATAAATACATTATTAATAATTTGTAAACATCAGTTTTAATTTTGGTTGGTATTCTATTTTTTTGTTGCTATTTATAAGTATTATTTATTTTATAAAAATATGTTGTAAATATGAATGTAATTAATATTTGTAGTTAATTAGTAGGCTGCATGTTTGATTATATATTTAAGGGTGTGTGTGTATTCTATATCTATTTGATAGAGTATTAACTTGTTTCTTATTTTCTTCTGTGAACAGTCTGTGCTTGAAGTATGACTAAAATAAAGAGTCATATACAATATGTATAATAGTTTGCACCTTTTATAACATTAACATTATTTTTTCTGCAGATGATACAGTCTGCAATGAAAATCAGAAATCTGTTAGCAATAGAGAAAATGTTGTGAACTATCAGACTCCGCCTAAATTGCCAGAAAAAGCACCCATTCATATTGCAACCAATGGATCCACACAAAAACTACCTACTGGTATGTTTAGCCTCATAATATCTCTATTAATGTCAGACTAAAAAGTGATAATTACATAAGTATTAATATATATAAATGCCATCTAAAATAAACAAATAGATGTTCCTAGTATAGTTCACTATTATATGTATGAATAGCTATGTATCTAAATGTCAGATACCCATACATACAATAGACAATTTTGTATGGTCTATGTTCTAAACATTTGTCTTATCATTTATGTCTTTGTAATGATAGTGCTTATAAAATTAAATGAAAAATATTATTATATTATTTATTTAATAATATATAACTTATTAATTAAAATAATGTTATCGTCCAATAGTCGAAACTATTTATTTATTTGATATATATTTCTCCAAAATTGCTTATAATTTACACCTACACTTAGTATAAATAGTTACATTTTATAATAAAAAAAGGCAACCGATTAAGATAATTAATGGTCCCTTTATTAACACTCGTTATATTACTAGAAAACACATGCAGGGAAATATATAACTAACAAAAGGAATTCAGTACCCTCGGGTGCATTTCAAGGCGTTTCCGGCGAGCCGCGTCAACTGGTCTCGAGACCGGCCAGTCCCACTCTGGTCCACGACTCCTCCTCCCCGGTCAACGGTGGGGCGGTGCTAGCCGCCGCCCTACAGAAGAAAATAAACAGGAAACGAAAGGCCAACTCGCTAGATAATGATGTAAGTTTTATTATTACCTGTAAAATAAAATATTAAAGAATTAAAGACAACCATAGCAAAACTAATCGACCTCATCACTTATAACGCAAATAGACTGTCCCCAAACGGCGACAGATTCATCCGACACGGAGCCGTTCAGTATAAATGATATTTTTAAAATGTTGCAGCCGGACACGCCGGAGCCGGAGGGCGGCGCGGGCGAGGCGGTCGCGAGCGGGGCCGCCACGCCCACTGCCACCGCAGCCGCCAACACCGCCACGCCCACCGCACGACCCAGGACCTCCGGCAGCATGCTGGCGCACGGACACGACGACCTCGTCACACGCATGAAGAACATCGAGATGATCGAGCTGGGCAGGCACCGGATACGACCGTGGTACTTCGCACCTTACCCGCAGGTAATACAGCTCGAGTGGAACGAGCTCGGCTTGTGTTGACGAGTCGACTCTGGTGCGGGCTATTTTGATCTTTGATCTAATATATGGTATTTTGCACCTTATCCAAAAGTAATAGAGTGGATTTCGGTGTGTTTCGTGGAAGGAAGGGAAGGTTTGACTTTATAGGTAGATGCGGAATATGGTCTTCTATTAACATTGTTTTTTTTTTTCAGGAAATGGTGAATCTACCTTGTATATACATATGTGAATTCTGTCTTAAATACAGGAAAAGTAAAAAGTGTTTAGAAAGACATCTCGTAAGTATTACTTATTCATTATTTAAATCTTATAAGTACTTAATGAGATACTGAAATGTTTATCCCGAATTATTTTAATAATTATTTTCTGTTTTGGACATGCTCATGATTTTAAATATGAAATTTGTTTAATAACAAATACATTTTCAGATAAAATGCAAACTAAAACACCCTCCAGGCAACGAAATATATAGAAAGGGGAGCATATCGTTCTTTGAGATAGACGGGAGGAAGAACAAATGCTATGCTCAGAACTTGTGTCTGCTCGCTAAATTGTTCTTGGACCACAAAACTTTGTACTACGATACGGATCCCTTTCTGTTTTATGTTATGACAGAGTTTGATTCGAGAGGTATTTATTATTTATATTTGACTTATCTAACTGGTGTGGTCAAAGTTCAAAGAAATCTAATGCCATCCCCCCTTCTCGCCTTTCTTTTCCTCCAATCAAAGACCGCATCTACACCATCCATATTAATAGATGTTGATAGTCAATAAGCAATCACTTACCGTCAAGTCTGCTTATTTGTTTTCATATTACAAAAATACCCATTTATGAATTACCATAGCAAAACATATCATCTCCCCAGTTATAAACAAGTCTGTGGTAATTTATTTTTATTGATTTGTTTTATATTTATTATAATCTAATGTCCCCAATTCACACCTTTCAATATAAACTTATCAAAAATAATGTAGATAAGTTTATATTGATAGCAATATTTTATTATAGATTTTATTTTCTAGGATTTCACATAGTAGGATATTTTTCAAAGGAGAAAGAAAGCACAGAAGACTACAATGTAGCGTGTATATTGACATTACCTCCGTACCAAAGAAAAGGATATGGAACCTTACTTATAGAATTTAGTAAGTCAATGCATTATTACCGTCTCCTATTAACGGGAATAATATATCTCAATTATCTTTGGATACTTACTATATACTTTTTATCATAATTCTTATATCTGTACAGGTTATGAATTATCAAAGTTCGAAGGGAAAACGGGATCTCCCGAGAAACCCTTATCAGATTTAGGATTATTATCATATAGAAGTTTCTGGGCTCAAACTATACTGGACATTCTTATTAGTATTAAACCTGTGGGAGACATCGAGAAACCTATTATTACCATCAAGTGAGTGATAAGAATAGTTTAATTTAAAAAAATAATTAAACCATTACTAAAAATGTATATGTATAATTCATCATAGTTCCAGAAATTAAATATATTACAAATAATATAAAAACACATTTTTTTCTATACAACGGATAATTGTGTTGTTAAAATATTTATAATATTAGTGTTGATAAAATAAATAATTAAAAACTAAATAATAAAAAAATAAAAAAAATAATTAAATAAATAAATATTATTATTATTATTATTATAGTGAAATGTGTGAATTAACGAGCATAAAGAAAGAAGATGTTATAAGTACGTTGCAAAATTTAAACCTCATAAACTATTACAAAGGGCAGTACATCATATCAGTCAATCAGGTATGTGCATTTAATTATTTCATCTGAACAGATTATATAACTTAAATAAACCGGTGGACATATTTAGCGGAACGCAAAAAACAGACTGCAAGATCATATGAAAACAATTTTTTGTTGTACAATACATTTGATTATTATTCTGAATTAATTAAATTAACATTTTTGAACATAAAAAATCACAAAATTAAAGCGAAAGAAACGAAATTAAAGACAATAAGGTCAGTGACTTAATTTTGAAGAGTTTTGACCTAACACAATGAAAACTAAAGAAAAGTTAATATTGTCCAAATGACTGGTTTTTTCGCGATGGGTGATACAATCAGTATTTAGTGTTGCCACCTCTTGCTGTTAAAACTGCCTGCATGCGTCTGGGCATGCTCTCTATTAAATTGTCAATAAAACTTTGCGGCATTGAGTTCCATTCTTCAACCAATGCGGTTTTGAGGTCTCTTACGTTGACAGGTGATGGATTTCTTTGTTTAATTTGTCTTCCCAGTTTGTCCCAAACGTGTTCTATTGGATTTAGGTCTGGCGAGCGTGCCGGCCACCCCAAAACCTGGATTCCGACCTCATTAAGATATTCCGAAACTAATGCCGCAATGTGAGGTCGAGCGTTGTCATGCATTAGAAGAAAATTTTCTCCAATGAAAGGGGCAAAAGGCATCACAATCTGCTCTAAAATGTCGGTTACGTATCTTGCCGCAGTCAGGGAGCCGTTTTCTACGATGTGTAGCTCCGTGCGTGCTCCTAAACAAATACCGACCCATACCATTACTGACCCTCCACCATACGGCTCTCTCCCAATAATGTTACACTGAGCGTATCTTTCTCCGGGTCGTCGCCATACTTTGGTCCTTCCATCATCTGGTTTGAGACAAAATCTGGACTCATCACTAAAAAGAACTTTTCCCCAAGCGTCATTATTCCAATTTAGGTGGAAACGAGCAAAGCTGGCCCGAGCCACTCGATGACCTGCGGTGAGCTGTGGACCTCTGGCAGGCAAGTACGCCCCTATACCAGCTGCCTTCAGTCTTCTTCTGACGGTTTTGGTACTAATTATCACTTGTCGAACTTCCTGCATCTGGTTTCGTACCTCAGAAGAAGTCAAGGTACGGTTTCTGAGAACACTGCTGACAATAAATCTATCGCCTCTCTCTCCTGTTACTCTTTTGCGACCTTGTCCTTTACGCCTGGTATACTCTCCAGTCTGCCGGTATCGTTTAACATTGCGGAAAATCACAGACTTGGAAACATGTAATGTTTGAGCCACTTCATTGTAAGTGTAACCATTTTCAATTAAAGTTACAGCTTTAGAAACCAGAGCAACGCTGAGATCCGGCATTATCGCCTAAATTTATCGAATTAAGTTCACTTCACTCAATAATGACAATTTTTCGTCAAAAAAACAACAGAAATAAAGTTTTTGTTAAAAACAACAAAAGCCGACGAAAATTCCATACACTACGTGTCTCAGAAATTAGCAGATAAACAAAAAAAAAACAAATGAAATTTAAAATAAAATTATTTTTAAAATCATCTTTTTTTTTTAATACATAATATTGGTAATACATAATAGTGGCCAGTACGAAAATATGAAAATATTTTCCGTTATTCGACCTTTTTTTTGCGTTCCCCTAAATATGTCCATGAGTGTAGTTTTCATTTAACTAACAGACTAAAAAAGTATACAATTATTTTTTAAATAAATGTAATTGATATTTACTGTAATAGGACACGATCCAGCAACACGAAAAGGCCATGGAAAAGAAGTTACTACGAATAGATCCGAAGTGCTTACACTGGACCCCCAAAGATTGGTCCAAGCGAGCCAAATGGTTGGTATCTATATATAATATCATGTGGAATGCTTCATGCGTAACGATCAAGCAAAAATGAGCTCTATTTCATTATGGATAGAGTTTCTTTAATTGTTATTTCTTTTGTCACCAGCGTTTGAAGTAAGGAAGACGCCGGCTTACTCGGGCGGTATGACATTTTGTATATAACTAGCTTCACTAACAGCTTTGGGCGTCATGTCATTATGTAACATGTGTCACTAATATGTAATCAGGGTATATTAGTTTATGCGATTTTGTATTAATAATGTATGGATGTATTATTTTTAATTCTTGTATATATTTTTCTATTTAGCATGAGATTTTATGTAAAATCTAAAAGAAAACATTTAAGATACATTAAATATTGGTAACATTGCATTACAATTTAAAAAATACCAAATAACACAAGTGTTATATTTTTTAATTATATTTTATCCGGTCAATTCATTACTTCAGATTAATTAAATACTTTTTTCCGGATGCTCAGTATATCTATTGGTTGACATACTACTAAAGATACGTAAATATATATCTAGCTATCTACTGTTAGAAGGTCAGTTAACATTTAACCTACTGCAGTTTGCAAATTATGTACTATGAAAATTGTATTTAGCGACCCGTTATTGCATGGTTTTTGCAGGCGGGGCATGTTATGGGTTCATGTTAGAATATTTACATGAGATATTAAAAAGTTATGTAACTACTAAATCTGAAATTAAGATTTCTTTACAGTAAACTATAGATAGAGAAAACATTTTTGATTTATCGCGGCGACTTGTTAAGGACGACGGACAATTGTTACCAATCTTTTTTTTTAATAACTGTAGTTGGATTCTATTGACCCTAAAATCATTTTCATTAGAATATTCTCTTGTAACTATCTTGTATAGGAAACATTCAATATTTTTTTATTTAATATATTTTAATTGGTGACTATTAATTATCTTATCTTTATTGTTACTTTCTAAAGTATTAAAATTTCTCAAATACATATTGGCTTTTAATATTTTGTTTTCAAAATTTTTTCAGGTAGAAATAAAGATGGGAGGTACATGAATTAGCTACACCTCATTTCTGAATTCAAATTTTTATAGAAATGGCAAATAAAAAGATTATTATATTATTTGGACTTTGTTAATATTCCAATGAAGTTATATTTTGTTGATGGTATGAGGATTTTGTTAATTTTTAACATTCAATTTTACATTATGGATACAATTTGTGTAACTATGTCCTTGTTTATTGTGATATTAAATAAATATCTTGAACATGCTTTTAATGCAGTGATTTTTTTTTCTCCCAATTCCATTGTAATAAAATTGTACATTTGTTTTCTTCTAAATACGATAACGTTATCTTTAAAGTCATAAAATATAAGGAAAAAAAGAAAATATATTAATGCAATATATGTTTTATTTTCAGTAGATAAGCGCAGTAATTTTGCTTCGATTGTCAAAATATTTATATTCAAGAAGCAGGTACAAGTGATTACACTTAGATATAATAAGTATTAGATAAAATGTATAATAACAACATTATAATCTTTAGAACTTGAAATTATTATAATTATAAGCTTTTATATATAAGTAATAATGTGTGAATAAAAAAAATATTAAAACAAACAACATATTAAACATTAAAAATGTAAAAAAACTGATGACACCTTCAAAATTCTTTTCCTATTATGCCTTAACATTCAATCAAAAATTTGATTTTAATTCTTTAAATAATAAAATATACAAGATATTACCTGTGGATATAAAAAACAACATAAAATCAAACAAATAATATTATTAATATAGACAGATAATTAATATATGTCATTGAAGTTGGCAGAATTATTATAAAACATTTTCGGGTTTAAAAAACAGAATACCCTCGATAGCTAATCTTACAGATAAGATCACTGCGACGGTTTCTCCTTGTTACTGAAAGCTATATTATTTAACTACAGCTATGAATAGAGACATGTATGTTTTAATACAATACATAACAAACTACACCTGAAAAATACAATATAAAAACTTGTCTATGGTCGAAAGTAGAAACATTTGAAACGAAGTTTAATTTTTAGCTTACCTTTATTTTGAACGCTCTTATATCATTTAATAATCACAATAACAATATTACAAAAATAAATGCTTGTGCGACTGACTGCCTCTATACCGTTATACGTCGGCAGTCAACAGACTAGGTTCACTGGTTGAAGGCACTGTGTTGGAACAAGTCTATTTGATTAAATGACCAGTCGTCCAGTACCTTACGTTTTCTTTATTACATGAACATAAAGATACCCTTATATTTTTAATATCTAACTTCTAAGTTAGATAATAAAATATGAGACAATCCGTAACCCAAGATATTACATTACATTTATGTCGGTACTGGCAACCCTAAATTTTTTGCTATTTACATTTGTAACTTCTACATAATATGAAAATTAATATAACGTTTTCGTACATTGACCAGGCACTTTCTTTTATGTTTATTTTGGACTAACACTAAGTGTTTAACTATACATTATTATGATACAAATATTAGTCAATGTTATAAGCTGAATTTCTAAAATTAAGTATTTTATCGATAACAACTAAAATTATCACGACTTTGAGTTAAAGCATCTTATATCTAATCTTATGCAAACAACTTGTAATGGGACTTATTAGCCCAAATATAATATGCGAATATATTTCTCTGTTTCATAAAATATACGGAATTTCAACAAGAGGTATCTATTTATATATTGGAAGATCATATATTTATTATGTGATGCTTGTATTTTTATTTTGGCGTCATTGAAGGCGACTAGACACAGGTGACAGTTGGAGGGAAACATCGAATCCAACGATCGCACCATCGCTTAATTAATCAGATCTAAAAATAAAATATTTTGTACAAATCAAAGCAAAATTAAAGAACTTACAAATTATAACGAATGCTGTAATGTTAGAATTATTAACTAAAATTAAAATAATATAATATGTACCTACCTACCTATCGACTGTTTGACAGCCCTATTGCAAGTTACTCGATAATGGTGATTTCTATTATTTCACAACACTTGAAATATTAAAAACGAATAAATTAAAAATATGATGTGACATAGCGAGGCCGCATTGCGGCAACTATTCGATTCCTTCCAGCTCGTATCAATAGCTCGTAACGTCGTTAAGGGCTCCTCACTATTCTACGTTGGTGTTCTACACAGTAGACATACGACTTCGTTTCGAAATAATACCTTTCTCCGACCGGTCTAACTAAACAAGAAAGATCTGCTAATATATTTGATATTAAAGTCCGTGATTTTTTTAGTTCAAATAAGCAAATAAAATTAGCTGAATACGTATACGAGTGAAAATAATTTTGGACCCGATTTTAAAAAGAGAAGGCAACTAAACCAAACAGCCGTCATTGAGACTGTTGCTCAACTTCTGTTGCGAGTCTTGGATGTGGCCGGGATAGCTGTGACATTGCTGAGCCACGTAATTAATCTCCGTGTCATAGTACTCCGCTTCTGGTTCGATCGGACTGAGAATTGTGGTGGCTTTTGGCAAATATCCATCTGTTGTGATGTAACTTGTGTCAGAATTAGGGGGAATACTGAGGACGCTGTCCGGTCTGTTGTATTCGACGTCTATGTTCTGTGGCGTCATGTACGTTGCGTCCAATGAGGACATGTTGTCTATGGAATCTCCATTGAGGGGGGTGGCACACGTGTAGCTCGAAGCCAGGATGTTGGCAGATTCGGGTCGTATGTAGGGTGAGTGAGCGTCGTAGCTGACGGGGAATGTTGTTGGGGAGTCGTACGTTCTCATCATGTTGAAGTTGGGTGGAGTGGTTCTTGCATTTGAATTGTTGTTTCTAACACAGGAAGAAGCGTGTTGTGACAACATATCCAGCAATTGTCGCTTTTGGACTTCAAGATCCTGAAAATAATAATTGCCGGTATCAGAACTGGTGTTGACCTGATATTAATAATATTTTTTTACAAGCCAAAATTGTAAATAAAACTTCAGTTATAACCATCTTCTTTACGTACGTTATCTAAATTCGGTATTACTATTAACATGTTAATTAACACTAATGAGTTACCGATAAGCGGCATCTGCGACGTTATATACCCATAATGCGTTTAGAATTACCTGTAGTTGTGCCTTGAGGTCAATATTCTGGTTTTCCAAAACTTCACTTTCATTCACGAGGTTTACTGTTCTTTCCCTCTTCTTCATCCTACACTTGGTTGCTGCTATTTTGTTCCTCTCTCTCCGACGGCGTCTCCTCTCTTCGTCTTCTGGTGTAAGCTGCAGGAAGTCAAAGATATATTTATTTATAGAAATACTTTTTTGACATATTATATTAATGGAGATGCTAATTGTGTAACATTTGTCTTAAATTAACATAAGTAAGTACTTATTTACCGACAATTTTACACGTGACTTTTAAATTGATTATAGCATCGTCAAGTGGTTTGTCCACTTGCTTTCGAGCTGCCAATAACAATTTCTCATCGTCAACTCATCAATTTTCAATCGGGAAGTTAAGTCACGAACAGCATTTGCAATGCCAACCTTCTTTGTAAAGCTCATAAAACTTCAATAAAGCCGTTGAATTATAATGCCGTGGCAGTTGTTATGGAGCCAGTTTAGTTTAAATTTGCAATCTTACCGAATCATGAGTTCCTGGTAGGCACATCACTAGGCAGAATTTACTTTTAAATTGTTACCTATTCGCTTTATCGATATGTGTAACAAAGATATACAAATAGCCCTTTTGCTATACCGTGTATTTTAAATAATACAGTTTTCTTTGCTTGATAATGTTAAATCTTTGAAAGCTGAAGACCATGTTTGAAAATAAATTATTTATAACCAATTAGCAACTTCATTTATATACCTCATTTCCATGCACCTGCGTGTGACTGCTGTCATATTCGTCGTCACTCTCTTCTTTTTTCATCCGTTTGACCCCAACGTCCGTGTCGCTGCCGGACATCTTCCTCTTTGACTCTATGGACAACTTCAGTCCAGCCTTTATCAGTTCCGAGCACGTCTGAAACAATGTTTGAATAATAAATAATAATAATAATAATAATAATATCAGGACAAATTACACTCATTGATCTAACCCCTAAGTAAGCAAATTATTTGCTTGTGTTAAGGGTGTTAGACAACGATACAAATAGGTACATAGAAATACACATAAATACTGGGAATATATTTAATAAACGACCAAACCTAGAAACACAGACATCTATGCTCATCACATAAATGCCTGACTCTGCCGGGAATCGAACCCGAGCCCCATTGCGCCGTGACACGTTAGGCGTCTGCGCTAACCACTCGACCAACGGGGCGGTTAAATAACTTAGTTCCTGTTAAATATGACATTTTTTTTATTAAACGTCATAAAATAATAATCGGAGCGTGTAATATTCTATATAACGTACTATAATTATTTAAACTAATGTAAAAATGATTAAACTGTAGATTAAACGTCGTGTGATGAAGTATTTTAACTATGGTTTAATAATTCCTTCTATTATTCTTTGAAAAACCAATAATAAGTCATGACTGTTGGCATCGCAATTGTAGTTTTTTACTTGGAATTCATAGGTATTGTAAATGTAAGTGTTAATTTTTCTCACATTAAAACCGTCCGCCCATTGTTTCAAATATAAGAAAAAAAAATGCAATTATCCTATCTGTATGTAATGCAAGAGATACAAATATATCATTACAAAATTTTAATACTATTTTATCCAATCGAGTACCTGTAATTTATGTTATTTAATAATTACTCAGCGACTAGTGTAAGATAAGATTGACGGAGTTTTCAAGTTAACCCCATGTCATCAAAATAACGATAGGCAATGTTTTATTTTTCTTAAACAAAGTTACAAAGTTTCTTATTTTAAAAACCAGAATGATATATAAAAAAATACGGACTTTGCAATACAACAAAATTGCAATTAATTTTGTGAAATTAATATTTTTTTTATTCAGACTTTTTCAATGGAGATGTAGAATTACTATTAAGAATACATTGTCTGTCTGTTTCAATTAAAAAAAAAAAATTCGTCACCACATAACATTGTAATTTTGGCGGTAATTATTATGTTAGGTTACCTTTTGTATGCTGGGCGGAGTACCCGATGCTGGCGAAGTAGCTGAAGAGCTGTTCGACATTGAGGAGTTGGAGTCGTTGCTATTCTGAAATGACACGGGGAAATTAGAGTCGCCGGGAACAATGTAATGAACCGTTTTCCATGTCAGCGCTCTGCTAAATGGAAAATATATGTTTCTTGACGTTCGCCATGTTTAATAGAGTGGTTTTTTGCGCATTTTTGTCGAAGCTCGTTGAAAGTATTACTATAAGTACCTATACTCGAAAATAAGTTAATTGAACAACCATTACATATATATGATTAAGCTACAACTTAAATAATTAACATATGTATTACTTAAATCAATTATTATATGACATATAAAATAATTAAGAACAATTTTTCGCTAAAGTGGTTAATTAAAACCTTTTAATGCGACTTTATATGTAAGTATTGCTATTTGAATGTAATACTCACACAATTAGCGAAGTTTAAGTGGTTCGTCCTTATCTTAAAAAAAAAATCTATAAATACAACCCAAAAACGACCATCTGATTAAATTAAATGTCGTTAAATTCAATAACAACCACGATAAATCGAGTAAACGATTTCATTAGATGAATGCAATCGCAGAAGCGGATGTTAATAATAGAATAATATATAAAAGTTACAATCCAATGGTATGTCACATCAGATTAGCCTTTTGTTCGTGTCCATTTCACGCTCTAAATTCCCTGCACATAGATCTTTATGATACACATACATGAAACGGCATTGAGTTGTAGGTAATTAAATGGATATTTAAAAAAAAAACTATGCTAACTAAACGCTCTGTCACTGGTTTATTTCGTACACATTATTATTTTAAGATTATGTAACGCATGTATAAGTTTAGGTATGTTATTAACACATTGTTTTGAATCTTATAACTTGATAATTGTTATTTAAAACCAACAAAAAATAATCATTTATAAAATTGAAATTAGCACTTGATATAAGTATATCATGTACACAAAATACATAATCCGGAATGAATGAAATAATGATTACTAAATATTTAGTCCTATGTATTTGTACCTTAAAAAACACTTAAAGTTTGTAGTATTAACTGTCCTAATATTTTAAACAATGGGCATTTTATCTATAAAACGTTTAAATCTCAGCCAATGGCGACTGGAGGTCTGGTCGTTTTTCCTAAGAAGTTGAACGAGTGTAAAGTATATGACCTCAGAGTGCGCGGCGCTAAGAATTATCCAATGTTTAGAGACAGATGGGTTCTCGTTACGTGGCACAGAGCTCACAGAGCTTGGCAAACGTTCAATTTGCTTACTTTGCATTCGACCGAGCGCCTTGCGTGCAACAGACCTAAATACTATAAGGATATACTTTGCATTTTGATCGATCTGTACTTGTTATGTTATTAGGTTACATTTCTGTTCCATTATATAACATATTTTATTGATTATCATTAAGCTAGCAATAAGAGTTTCCCGAACAATGGCCAGCGCGCACTTTATCTTAAGTACCAGCACGACGTCGAAGAAATAATGTAGGTCGCATTAAACAATAACATTCAGGGTCACTTATAACTTAATATATTTAATAGTGTTTGTTTGTTTTTCTATTGATTTATTTGATGAATATAAAATTTTATAGCATTGACGCATGGCTCAAAACGTGACCATTAAATGATGAAGGTATTCATTATTTTACAATATAAATAAATATACGCGATTACTGCATCGGGTGATCATTACGGCTTAAATCAACTTGTTAAGTATTTATGTGTTAAATTACCTTGAAGCTAGAATTTTTATCGTAGTTATATTGGTCCATTGGGTTGGACATGGTGATGAGATCGTTCACGATCTCCGGAGTGCGGAGAGTGGTGGTCCCCGCGCCTTCTGCTGTCAGGAGATTCATCATCGCAGCACTCAAGTTAACGTTAACGCTAAGATATGCCCCTGACTCCCCGTCGGTCCCAACGGCTGCGGTGGGTGATGGAGAGGTATCCTCACATTTAATCGTCGGCACAGCTGAGCTTATGCTCGACGAGTTCATTATATCCTTATAAGGAGCCAGTTTCGCTTCTTTTTGGTTACGTTTACCAATAAAATAAAGTTTAACACATTAACACTAAGTTTATATCACGGTAACGCACTATCACTATGTCCTAAGGCTAAATATCACTGACTGTGGTAAACTGGTTCCCAATGGCACTTTTGTCTCCCTTCCAGAAGTCTTCACGGGATGGTAACGTTGGTGATGATGTCGACCTGCAATCAAAGAAAACGGCGCATATGTTTAAAAGTTTTGGTAAATCATGATGGCGGTTAAAGAGCTTTTGTTTAACAGTCAATAAAAATACGTGCAAGCAAAGTAAAACCAAGCAAAGGGCATATCGCAGTTTCGTAATTCAAGTTGGACGCTTTCGCAAACTAGCAGCCAGTTTTTAATTAGATCTATCGGAGCATCGCGACCTCGCAGCCAGGAGCCTCTAATAAAACGCTTTTTTACAGACACCAATTGAATGTGCGCTATAAAATTAAAACTAACGCTTTTTACGACGCATTAAAACGCTCTTCCGTGTACCATCCGAGTGTTTCCATTGTTATCGTATCGTGAGGATTGCAACAAGGACGGACAAGTATCAAGGAATATACATCACGATATCGATGTCAACGGAGACAACCAACAAAATTAAGTAGTTCGATGAATATGTAATTTTTCGACGTGACAATAAACACGATTCGCAAGTGCTGTCGAAGCGGGAGCTAAATACGTTTATTCCCTATATAGCGCGGCTTGAAAGCTGTGGCTCCTTGACCTACCGCGCATATGAACGGTATCTATAGTCGTATCTGTCACGTAAATACAATAAAATACTAAGCTGTGGTAGCATAGTTGTTGCTGTTCTCAGAATTTGTGCAAATACCTCTCAGCGTTATATGGTTAGGATGCTAATGTACCGTCTTCTCAAGGTTTGACATACTTATAGGTTTCTACTAATCGTTTCTGCATTTGAAGAAAACGTTAGCAGGATATTATTTTGATGTTAACATTATGTAGAATAGCTACCAAACTTTATCCTAGTCATGTATTAAGAATATTCTAGAATTGATGATAAATAGGTATATTATTTCTTGAAGGCAACATCAAAAACTTGTTAAAAAAAGAGAACGTATGTGTGTTACTCAATGTTGTATTTTCCACCAGTAGCCGGATTTCTATTAGTTTGGCGCGTAAATGAAACATCTGTGCAAATATAGTTTTAACATATTACAAGTTGGATTGTAAAACACGGATTTTTGTTTTTGTTCAAACATTTAAGGATTTCTATAAAGTACAGTTGGTAGCGTGGGCAGTTACCATATGCATGCATGCCAGTAGGACGCCCGTATCCCAAAAAGGTAAATGAAAAATAAATGTATCCGGTCGACAAGCGTGGGCTTACTTGACAAATATATTAATATATTTTTCATTGCAGTATCAAATACATTGAATTCTCGAAATGAAACATTCATTTCAGAAGAGGGGAAAATCACTCCGTGAAACGATATAACCTCATTATGACCCTTCTCGCTCATCAACCTCAAAAGCTTCATAGGAGTGAGAAGGATAAAACTTGAGAAACTTCATGGAAAGGGGTCGAGTGGCTAATTCTAAAAGGTTATAAAATCCTACGAATCGTTGCTTGAGTTGTCTCTTTGTTCCGTTTGAGAAATGGGTAACCTAGTTCCAGCCGCGCCCGCCATTTTATATATTATGACAGTTAATTGCATTACTTTTATTACTACTAAGTAAACTGTTTAAGCTCACTTAAGTAGAATATAAAATGAATTGCGCACACATATACATGAATATATATATATTATAATAAATAAATAAAAGGATTTGATTTAATATTCTCATTATTATTTATGACTTGTTCTGAATCCTTCATGACTCTGAGTATTAAAATAATATGAAGTGATCGTAAAATAGTGAATGAACGTTACTTTTATGGTTATTGAAGGTTGATTCATGAATTATGCATTTTAATATTTTATAATTATTAGTATTTTAATAATAAATTAAAAAAGTATCCTTAGACACCTACTCTACCTACTCTCTTGAAAAGTGAGATATTTTTTTTATTTTTTTTTTTATGTCTGTCTATGCTGTTAGCCCTGTTGGCTATTACAGCGTCACCGGGGGATAAAAGTGAGATAGGTTTTCTAAGCAGACTCGGCTCGGCCGTATCGGCTGTTGGCTTCCACAGTGATAAAATATGTCAATACCTACTTATTTAATATCATAATTATTATCCTAGATAATTAGAGAATTATGGTGTCATCATTAGGTAATAAGACTATAATGAATCTTAAGATCTATGATTATATCAAATCCTTTATTTCGTTCGTTCTCGAATGACCGGCTAAGATTGATTACTTGTTTAAACCTCTCCATTAACGAGATCGAATCATTTATAAATCTGTCAAACCGCTCACGATACGAGATAACAATGTCGAGACAGCCAATAACCTATTTACACAATATTATATTTGTTCCAGAAAAATATTGGTACGATATATGTACAATACAAAATTGATTAATAAAGATAAATGTATGTTATTTTGAAAAAATGTATCCTTCTTATATAAAAGTTTATAAACTATTAGATAGAAAGTTTGTAATTATTAACAAATTTAATGTGATTAGATCATTTGAAAGTCATGTCATGGAACTTTGTCTCGGTATTAAAAGACAAAATATATATAAGTATGTAATTTAATTGGGCAAAAAAATACTGCCACATCTTTAGTAGTAACATCCTATATAATATACACAACATTATTATTGTTTTTTTATTTATCAATATATTTTAGGTTCAAATCTATCGTATGTATCTAATCTTTAATATATATCTAGTTTGTAATCTAAGTATATCCAAACAGCATCAAGTGGGCGCGTCCATAAAAAATATATCAATCATTAAGGAAAAATCAAACTCTACATATTATTGTAATTTACGATTAACTTCGCTCAATTTAACTTGAATTTTAATTACGAACTGGATTTTAATTCGTTAATCAATACGAAGTTATAAGTTTGGTTTATCTACTTGTCGTGTCATTAGGGTCAATGACACTCGTAAAATACAGCTGATTTGTGATACCTATCGTTTTAAATTAATTTAATATGGAATAGGTAACAAATTAATGTTTTAATGTATGAGATACCAAAATAAACTTTACAAAACGGACATAATATTATCCAAACTACCAAGGAGCAGAGAACGATAAAATTAAAAGAATTCCAAATTCAAATTAAAGTTAAAAGAAGATATATTTAACTGGTGTTTGTATTGAACGTAGCAACAGACGCGCGTGTCCTTGACACTCGGCAGCGGGCAAAAACTATCGGCCGCAGTTTCGGCGTCGGGTGGGTGTGTTCGACTCACAGACACACACTACCACACTACACAGAATAAATGAACACAGAGGGCTATTCAATATTGTATAATCTGCATTTACATATATTATTTTAATAATAACGTAATGAAAAAATATGACTTAGGTATATTATGTAAGTGTTATTAATATTTTTAGTGCTAATAAAATATTTATAGCGACTACAAGCTCACCTTGCCCTATTTTAAATATTTTAGGGCGTTTATCGTTAACGATGTAATTAAAGTCGTTTTATCATACATTTATTTTTTGGTAAAAAATATTTAAATACATTTTTATTACTAACAAACGACACTACACCTGCTCACATTAATATTAATTTCACAGAAGTTAAGTTGCTTAGTGATAAATATTTTTGGAGATTATTTTTATTTGGAAATAAAACGAAGCATTATAAATACATATAAACCTTACAACGGATAGCATTACATGTGAGTATAAAATAAATATAAATATATATTTGACACATCTGTCCGTCGCACAGTCTGTAGAGTGCCGCAGGTTTGAGGTTCTATATCTACACTTATATACATCGCGTAAAAGGAACAAAGGAAGTTTGGCAAAGTATTGTTCACAAATTTTTCGTGTGTTGAGTTGTAGACTAAAAAATATATATTGAATAATTACGCCCACATGTTGAATTTATTATAAGACGCAGACTTGATACATCTATGAATTACTTAGGTATTTTCTTCCAATCAATCTGTCTAGTGTCTGAGGTGGTAATAGTTTTAAAATATCTTTTATAATATACATATAAAAACAGTACTGCGTTTTACACTTATGATTTGATTGATTTGAGGATTATAAAGGATTTATAAATAAATATCTAGAGATTTTATCACTAATACATATTCATTATATTAAAAGTATATTATGTTATTAATAGTGGTACTGGTGCGTGCATTAATAATTTGTTTGAATTCATTTTAATCGCCTTCACTAAGTTAATTATACAATTAGAAACAGTGTTTAGTCTAGTCACGGTTGCTGTTGTAACTTTATATAGAATATTCTCGAAAATCTTATCTATAATAAATATTATTCTAAGAAATGTTTTCATTTGTGGTTGAATCCTTAACCTAAATGTGCGGTAATATTTACATACAGTACATTTTCCTCAGACTCCACTTTCAAAGTCAAGGATAGTTTTATGAATTACAGTATTTATAAGTTAATACCTCGTTATTATTCATTTCTTAATGCATTAATACTATAATAACGGTATTCGTCGATCTGTTCAATAAATTATTTATTGTTTTCCTTAATGTAGTTTTTTTTACAACCTTTTATAGATACTTACATTTTTTTTAGATAATATATTTTTTAGATAATATATGTTGGCGTGTATCATAACAGTTATTGACAACTTATTTTTAAAGGATAATTAAAATAATACTAACTAGAAATATTGATGAAGTTTCGATTTTGTCGTGACCTCGAATATTTTATGACAGGAAACTAATAAAATTAATGTCTGCTGAGCTAATTACTAACTCTATTGTGATATTCACAACTGTGGCTATTATTGTGTTTAGATAATAATACAAAAATAATATTATATTTACATGTTAGGAATAGTACTAACACTGTACCCAAAAACAATATTAACCGTGTAATCTACATGCTTATTTGATAGGGGTTGGCTTACGTCCTACCCTCTCATAAGAGATCGTCATGAGGTAACTATTACATCTATGTTCCGTACATTGACACCCCCTTCCCTTTCTTCAAGTTCCTAGTCTCCTGCAAACCTGGCTATTTTTCAAAGGTAGTAACGTATTTGCATCCTTGCATGCATGTTTGCACATGTCAATTGATGGGCTACTAATTGGCAATCCAAACCCATAATATATTATAATATGTGGCAACCCTGCAGTAACATATGTTTAGTTATTCTCGTAAACAAAAAGTCATCATGTGGTCTTGCGACGCTGCAAGGTTGTTTAATTTAGTTTTATGTATATGTAATTTTAGGTGCGCTGTTCTATTATATTATTCATTGAGGATAAAAATCATTGTAGACTATAGACTCGACTTAGTCACATGAACTGTCTTGTGTCATTGTGTTCTTGAATGCTGTCAAATCAGACGACAATATTGTCGACGACAAGTCTACAGTCTGGTGAGTTCCATCCTCAATGAAAAATATACTTTGAACAAACGTTGATAACATCTTCCAATTATGATAGTTATTCTCTTCTATTAATATTATCAGAGGCAATAACATGGACATGAATCTCAATTATTTATTATATTTTATATAGTGTAGTATGAACGTCTCGCATCTTTCTATATACCTACCTAGTTATGCAAAACATTATAACCTATAACCTTGAAAGATAGAGACATATTTCAAGCAAAAGGAAAAGATTCAATGAGTAAACAAATACCTAGAGTTATTAACTTATTAAAGACGTATTTATTCACACTTATTCATACATAACACACACACTTACTTAAGTATTATATATAGAAGATTCATAGACAAAACATTTTTTTTTATTTAATATTATACTAAAAAAAAAACTTTAACCTCTTTATGAATATGTCAAATTAATAAAAAATATAAAACATTTAGTAATAATAATAGTCTCATTGTTAGTATTATATTGATTGACAGCCGTAACCGCAGTGACCTTGGATATAAAGCTCATGGAGAACGAGTTAGGTATAAAGAGTATACTCAAAAATAATAAAACTATAGAGAATCATTTTGTATATATTTTTTTTTTATATTAGAAAACATGTAGATTATCAACTCAAATATATCTTAATATATTTACATATTATTTATGGTGAATTGTATATTATGGAGTCTAAATTATTTTATTTGATAATAAATCCGCCAACTCAATATAACGGATTTTTTTTTCAAGATTATACGAATTTGGATTTAAAAACTTATTTAGAAACAACTTGATAGAAATTATAGCCAGTGGGTGTAAACATTTATTTTATTTGGAAGATGTAATATTTTTGACAAGTTATATTTTTTTCAATGGTTTTTTTCATATCTTGAAATATCGTAAATAAATTTTAAATTAAAATGTTTCTTGTCAGTCATACATATATTAGGTATATTAGTTTGCAAAAGATTAAATTTTGTTATCCAAGACTGAAAACTTAATATTAATCAAATAAATAAAAACCTATCAAGTACCTAGTTAGTTACCTATTATTCTGAAAATTAAATTCTTAGAAGTAATTAAATAATTCGACGCAGCAATTATGTATATATTTGATTCACTACATAATAAAAAAACAAGGCTATCCGGCCCAAAACGGACACATGGTATTTATGTCATAGGTACATTTTCCTCAATTTGTGAATGACAATTAATAACTTTTGTATAAAAAAAAACTCAAAGAAAATAACTAGAAACAGAACAAGAAAAGATGAATAACAACTACATATTTCTAAAAGACATTAAAAAGCTCAGATTAGATAAAAGTAACCTTTCTTATTTTTTTTTTTATATCAGTATAAAATAAAAACGGTGGTATAAATGCGAAATGGATTCGTGGGCGCGAAACCGGTTCCTTAAGCTTAACAAAAGAGTATTCATAAAAAAGAAAAATATGAAATGGAATCACCAAAAATATAACATAAAAACATCGTATGTTCTCGATATTTTTGGATTCGGTAAAGTAAATATATCTGTAAGCTTATGAATTATGTTTATTTTACTTAGCATTAAATTGGTCCTTTTCCTTATATTATCTCGTTTATTTCGAGACAAAACTGTAAATTACAAGTAACCAGAAAATAATTGTAGATTACCTAGATATAAAAAACTTTAACATTTTGACAAATTATTAATTATTCAATTTTTTTTTTATATTTTAATAATAAAAATATCATTTTAAAAAAACGTGAAATTGCTTCGGAGTGAACCCTGAACTAGCTATAATATAATAATATTTTCTTTTTTTATCCTGATTATTGAACGAACAACACATCTAAAATGGCTCTTTTATTATAAATTCCCGTAAGGCGCCATTCATTGCCTACTTTAACAACTATTATAGGCACATTACACTTTATTATATATGTATATAGGTATATCATTAAGGTATTAATATATACACATGACGAATGCAATGTTTAGTTTTATTTGTAAATCCATATTTTATATAACTGTATGTGTGTAATAATTATTATTATTTATTACTATACATATATGTATATATTTAAATATGTATTTGCACTCCTACACACGGGTTCTCCTGTGCACTCTTAAGTTCGGTTGATAGATTTTTTTTTGCCATAAAGAATGTGTCTATTAAAAAAATAACAAGAATATCATATATGTAGAACAAATAGTTTCTATTATTCATGCATGCATTCATGGTCTAACAATTGTTTTGATAACCAAATAACAGGAACCAGTAAAATACTTAAATATTAAAGTCGGTGTTAAGCAGCGTTGCCAACACCTGAATTTTTTCCCCCCTAAATGTAATCTCGAGTACCCCTAAAAAACCCCTAAACTACAAATTTAACAAATAAAATATGTGGATTCTTTACTATCATTTAAATTTAACATATTAACCTTAACTTATAACATTCTTATTAAAATTAATCTGATGTTTTTGAAATTTTAATTTCAATTTAATGTTACTAGTCAAATGTTAATAAACAAAATACGGGTCAGCAGTTACAACCTTATTTGAAAATTATACCGATAAGACCCCGGAGCGCTTAATTTCCTCCTAAATTTAGGGGGAAAACTCCTAAGTTGGCTACATAAGTTAAGTATTAACTGTTACAATGATACAATGTCATTACAATGATTTAGTAACAATATTCATGTGACAGTTTCTTCAACAGACATATGCATTTGTAAAGCACGTGTCAGACGTGTCACTAAAAAAAAAAAACAAACTTGTTTCATATTTAAATAATGTTAAAAAAACTTATTCAATGTGTGTATTTATAAAACATAACAGCGGAAGGATAAAACTCGAAACAAACATTATTATAATTTGAAAAACAACACACTGAAATTGTATTTTATGTATTTATATTATTTCTAGAATATGTATATATTTTGAGGGCTGACCGACCCTAGTTTAACTAAGTACCTAAAGTGTGTTTCATCGTGACCTATATGCGGTCCTAAACCCACGTCAGTAAATTTCATTCAACGTCAATGTTCTATATTTATCAAACTTGTCTGAACATTTTAATTTTGTATATAATTAGATTAATAGATTTGATTTACATGCATTTGTTTAACATTTTAATTTCTAACATTTAAGTATTTATGTAAAGAAATAAGAACTATTGTGAAATATTGTGAAGTCATTACATTAGATACATACATATACATTTATTACATACCTATTTACATTACTGACAGTTTTACTTTATACCTACATATTAGATAAACATGAGCAAGAATGAATTGGCTTATTCGCGTAATTTATATATTTTTTTAAAATTACTTATTATTTTAATTTAATTATGGTTGGTTTAGAAATAAGATGTATAAATAAAATTGAGTAAAATGGTGAATTTTTAAACCAAATAATATGCATATTTTCGGTCGGTCAACACTCAAATTAAAATTTTAAGATTTGACAATAAAATATTTGAGTTTACATACTTATAGTATACTTACTGCAAACTGAACTGATCAAACCTTGAGGTAGCTTATGTTTGTTCATTGTAAATATCCTTACTGTTAAAAACATATTAGGTAAGTAGTGTGAATATTTATAATTTGAATTAAATTTAATGGTTTACTTTTATAATTAGATTGTAAAACCATTTCCGTAAATGATTTTATCTTAAAATTATTTGTATACGATAACGTTTATCAAGAATTATACTTACTCATATAATTAACAACCATTAATAATAAAATGTTATTGACTACTACAAATAACATAGTTTGTGTACAGGATTTTTTTACATTTTAAATATATACAAAATGATAAAAAATAAAACTGACAGGTGTGGTAAACCCTCCTGCTTCGATAAATCTAGCAATCCATATATTAACAACATTTTATTATTTACGATAGTGTAATGAACATAGAATTTATAAATACATTTCATAATAGGTGCTCCTAAGATGCTAGATTAATATTGTAATTGTTTTAAATGAATCTGCTGTTTACTTTTTAGGTTAAGGCCATTTCCAAGATTTAAGAGGCAATTATTCTTTAAGATTTTCCTCATACTGTTTCGCGTATCATAATTGTAATCTTAATGTTATGTTTTTTTTATCGTTACAATCATACGATAGCGAAGATGGACAGTGAACTTACACTGAATTATTATGAGTTTATATTGACTCTGAGTAAACAAATCCACTATTTTTATTTCTAGCCTTGATATTAATAACGTTAAAGTACAGATCAAATCTGCGGTTGATAACTGGCGGGTAATAAAAAGCATCTGTACGCCAAATAATTATTAGGGATATAAAAATATTGCTAGTTTTAGTGATTTTGTTTCACTAATTTCTTCTTTGTTAGGCAGTTATTTTAGTAAACAATATTATGTAGGAAAATAAAAGAAGGTACTATCTTTTAAGTTTAAGTTTATTTAGGACTTTTATTACACATAAAATTGTAGAACTTACGGTCTTAATATACTTACCCGGTTAATATACGTTGAAGGAAAACATTATAAAGGTTGATTTTTTAATTATATTTGATAGATTTATCAAATCAATATAAAATTAATGACAGATTAAAATAAATTTCACAATTTTTAATCAAAATAAGTACATATGAGAAGAACGTTATTAAAGAGAGAAGATAATTGCAAATAGGAATGAGTGCTATTGATTGTCTAAGTCTGTCTTAGTGTCTACAATATAAGCATTTTCATTATCGACTTAAGTACTAAATAACCTCGAAGACTTGGTAAGTCTGATTGAGGCTCCGTTTACGAGCAGGGGATTTATAGCACACTACTGGACATAAGTACCATATAAACATTTAATTTACTATGTAATGAGGTCTAAGTGTGAAGGTTACATATATTGTTCTAAGATTATTTTTTTATTTAATAAAAAAAATTAAGAACGTGAGTTTAAATAAACGTCAAGTATTTTTTACTGTCAGCGCAAGTCTCCATTTTTTTAATTGTTAAAGTTGTGACATCTTCATTGAATACGAAATATTACGACTGTATCCTAAATTCAAAAACCTGTACTCTCATTCATAAATAAAAGGCAACCTTCGTGTTTTGTAATCAGCATGACCGCAAATCTACTTTTAAATTACGTTGTCCGACAAGAAAATACTTTAAAAGATGGCGCCCACGCGCTGGTACCAATGATAGAGTTACATCTGAAGATGTTTACCAAATTGTTTGGTCGAATTTCATTGATATCTTTGCTGAGAACTGTCTCATTATAATATATGTATATTTATTAAGCATTTATATTATAAGAATTTATACTACATGGATGAAATAGCGTCTTAAATATGATGACTTCGTTAAAGTGAAAAATTATTTTGACAGTTAATGTTTAGAGATAGATATATGATGTTTCTGACTTTTTTGTAGCTATTTTTAAGACCTACAATTATGTAGTACATTATCTTGATGTATGTCAAATAGTTCAACCAGTGGAAGTCATGTAAATGTTCGACATTGTTTTTTGGCTATGCGGACAAATAGACAAGGATAGCAACTTGATGTTATTTATTTATAAACTAAGTATCATAATTTAAGATTATTGATATTCTATAAATAGCATTTAGTATGACGTACTCAGTACAAATAACAGTGATGCATATATTTTGTTAGTTCAAAGACTCTTATAGACATATTAGTTCTGTATATAAATAGTAAATTCATACTTTGAGTGGCCATTAAAATATTTTTTCTATATCTTTATATAACCTTGTTATTAGTCTATCAGGAACACGATAACATCGAAACTGTATTATTTGATCACGAAAATTCTTAATGGAAATCCATTATCACCGCCCACGAAATACAACTTCATTTACAGGTCATACATCTAGGTCATATAGGAAATTACAGAATCGACTTTTCTAACTTAAATCTCCAGAAGGTCAACTTGTGTTCACCTTGATATTGATAAATTGTATTTATTAGATCTAAGATACATGATCGTCTCTTGAACAAGCAATTCAACTATTCTGACAGTTATTAATTGAACTTGGATTATAAAAACAAATTATATAGTTTTCGTGTGCTATTACCTAATACCGTGGCCTTTGGTTTCAAAACTAATGAATTAATTAAAAACAGAATGTTTTTGGTAAAAAAATAATAATAATAAATACAGAATATATCTAAAAAATTGATCATCGAATGTTTTCGTTACATTAATTTAATACTTGTATCCTCCATTGTAAGGTTAGTTCTAATAAATGGCATTGCAAATGGTTAGGTCTCTTGCGCAAGACCTAGCTTCTAGTGTTTGTGGTCATAAAGTGGGCGTGGCCTTGTTTATTCTGGCCTGTGATTGGTTGATTGTGGATGGCAGTTGCATTTCACTAGTACTGTCCTGACTGTTAAGCAGATTTCCACGTGACTCACACAGGATTTAAGGATTTAATGACCTCTGCAGGATCAGTTTAGGAATACATAAACAGTTGACCTCTATAGAACTTAGTTTATTTTAAATAAATTATATATTTTTATAACTTTTTGTTTTAAAATATTGTCAATGCAGTCGTCTTCTGATATTAAAATGTGATGCAAGATTTCAGTTGAGAATTCAAGGAATTTATAAATATCCTAATTTTTGGGACATTATTGATTAGATCAAACAATTAAAAGCAGTAGGTACATTTATTTTAATATTCAGATTTATGTATGAAGTTATTTAATTTGATTTAATAAATAGTTAAATAACATAAAAAGAGAATCTTTTAATTCCTGTCATCGTAATGGTCTGTTTGAATTCCAGAGCGGACATTAACAAATAGTTGTACTCTAATAAAACACTAACTGAAAGAAATAAAAAAGTGCCGTCTCTTTGATCACATCTGTACATTGAGGGCGACCTCGAAGATACTTACCCGAAAAATAACTTTACACCATACTATATAAATAGTATTCATTATTATATATATGAAAAATATTAAAAGTTTTGTTATATTGGATAAAATTTTTTTTTTGTTGTTATGTAAAAATATATACCTATTAGTTAAGTACTGATAAATAAATCGATTTAATAAAATATGAGAATTTTCTTAATTGTATCTAAATTTATGATACCTTTATAGATTTAAGGAGAAAATCCATTCTACAGTTTCATTTAATCTTATCAATAAAAGAAGTGAATATGATAAATCATGTTTTCGCAACTTGAAGACCGCATTGACCTATATATACTTAGTATATATACTAGCAATTTCCTCATAAGATTTCATTCATAAGATTAGATTCAGTTCAGTGTAACATGTTTTACGATTACAAAAATAAAGCAGTCGTTTAAATAAAAATACTTGCTAAAATACAATTTCTTAAGTATGTATGGTCACTAGAGAATGAATTTTCACCACACACATACACATTTACTAAATGTGCTCATAACTGTCAAAGTGTTTTTTTCATTTAATATAAATCCTTCAAGAGCAGGAGAATCCTATGGGAGAGCAGGATTTAACTGTGTGAAGATCTGTCGAATTATTCCTATATCAGAAATGAAAGCATCTATTGATAAATTTAATGCTGATAGTAAAATTACTGTTTTACTTATTTCATTGAAGCCTGGTGGTATTGCGCTTTAAAAAATATATTAGGAAAAACCAACTGAGCTGCATATTTAAATTACTACAGACTGACAATTTATCCACACAAATGGTTGCTATACTATACAAAACAAGGCTAGGCTTTTTAAGGGTTGGGGGGGGGGGAGAATATTTTCGTTACCATACGATAGATGATATATAAAAAAAGAAAATTCATACATATTAAATAATATATTTTAATAGGAACAGTATTGTATTGTTCATTATAATATTGAGTGAACAGATAAGTTTAAATCATTCGTAACAAATGTAATGAAGGCACTAACTATCAATTAATCACAAATGAATATATATATGACAAAATTTCAGACTAACAATAATATAAAACAAACAGGGCAGAACCCTTCAAGAAACACCAAACAACGTACACAATGACAGACAGACAGTAGAACAAAGGGTTGTAGATAATAGAGTTTAATAAATTCAAAACAAACACGCACTAAGAATAAATTTGATTCGAAAACAATCACTCGAAGTGGTTTTTATCTTAATTATTCGATGAATATTTATTAATATACGTATCTATTAATATAAGGTGTGACGGCTCTTTAAGATGTTAATACAACCACAAAAGTAACAATTATTGAAATAAATTATATACCATAGATATATTTAAATAAAAATACTTTATTATAAAATATATAAAATTCAAGGAATGAACATTAAATAAACGTTGATTAATTACAAAAGAATCGATTTTGCAAGTCAAATATAAATATGCTAACGTCTAGAAGAAAATGTATTTATCAGCATTATATTTCATTAACACCTGTTCGTCTTTTCTCAATTATTCACATTGACATTTAAGGTGCATTTTTTTTTCCGCTGACGAGTGACATTCCATCTAATATTATAAACAATGTGCCTGTAATATGATCACTATAAGGTTATATGCACACTATGTTTTTTTTTATTATCATCATATTATTCAGTAAATGCAATCAGTGTGATATACACTGGTTTAACAAAGAAAAAAGTAGTGTGTCACAGCCGTTACGAAAACAGCTGTTTTATTTATTATAACGTCACTAAAATAATGAGTTGTCAGGGCGTTCCCCTCACATTTATAAACGACACTTATTGTAGGTCGCTTACGAAATCATATTATGTAAGTTTTAATAATTTTAAGCTTTGTTTCACGTAGAAATGTTCACTGCGTTTAGAAACTAATGTGATGTTTACAAATGCTACACTGCATCGTCTAGGAATATTTAGTTCTAACGTGATATTGGATATTGTTTTGACAAACAGAAGACACAATTAATCAATGTGATTTTTTTTATAAATAAGAATGGTACGCCATTACCATCATCCATAGCTTACACCGTGCCTGGCACTCCGCCCGTAGGATCGCGTATTTTACATAAATAACAACATAATATTAGTTAATGGATAACTCAGAAATGAAATAAAACAGGCTCCCAGAGAAATAAGAATAATAAGTTTAAATTTACAATGCACTATTATAATTTAAATGTATTTCTTGTCATTTATGTATTTTATAGCAAAATGTCATTAATTAGAATCATTGTCTTAGAAATTATATTACCATTAGCAATCTTTGTTTAATAATAACTTTGTTATCTTCTGTAATATAATGATTTTTTTAAACACATATATATTTAGTAAATAAGGCAACAGTTTAATATTTTACAATGTTGTAAATAAAAGCACTTAGGGATATAAAACAATTGTTTAAGAACTAAAAACGCATTAAGAGACATCGACCCAATTCAAACTTGGCAATCAGCCCACAATTTTTTTTCCCGGGGAAACCATCTGTCATCTGTCATTTTGTTCGTTTTACACCAATATTATTTCACACCGTCCATTCATAATTTGACACGAACAAATAGTATATAAAAATGTCTGGAATTCAACTGCAGTTAAATAGCTAGCTCTACAAACGAATAATTATTTAAATTTTAAACGGTAATTAATTAACGTGTCAATGGAGTCACATACACATTCATACACACACACATGCACATTCTAAATAGGCTTAAATGTTAGTTGTAAATGGTAATGCTTTTGACTTGTATTCGTTGTCCATTTGTATACTTGTTATAATGGTTACGACGGGTTACCGATGGTTATCACGTTTAAAATTGATAACGAATAAAAACCTGCCACCATTCATAAATTTTATGAATTGATTAATTAATTTGCATTGAATATATAATGAATAGAGTGTAATAATAATAATGGCTGCGAGGGAGAGACAACCGAGGTTAATGGTGAGTAATTATGTAACGTTAACACGGAATAAGGATGCAAGATAATCAACTCATTTAATTTATATTTTTAATAAATAGTGAAGGAAAGTCGATGTTTTGTAATCAACCTGTTGTCGATATTTAGACGGTTTCTTGGCTGGTAAAAAGTTATTTTATTTTATAAAATATCTTTAGGATTATATTTGAGGTTAAAGTTCTAAATAAACGTTCACATTAATTAATTTTTTCTTTTTATATCGTCGAACTCTCCACATCATAAAGCTAACAAAGGAAAACATTAATACATAGAGATATAAAAGAGAATAGTACAATTCTTACAATTTATCGGTAACCTTAAACTAGGTCCTAGGTTCTTTTTAAACCACATAACTTTTCAAACCCTTAACAATATTAGTAGAGTTTTATATAAAATAGTAGTTCAAATTTTGTTGCATTACATTATAGAATCTGCGTCGTTCATATAAATATAGTTTGCATCTTTAATTAAGTATAGGTTTAATTCGATTCGAAACCTGGACCTCTGGGAAACCGTCCCGTCGCTCTTCCAATTGAGCTACCGTAATCGCTGTCCGTCTCGGTGAATTAAGCATTCTATATTTTATCGTTTGAACTGAACTCAAAACAGTTAAAATAAATAAAAATAAATTATTAATAAGCTTAACATGACTACATGTTATTAGATATTTTCAAAGTTACAAAGTAAGTTTAAAAATATCTTATCACAGATGTTTCATAATCATTATTTAAAATTAACAATCTGGACACGTTGAACGAATTGTTGCACATTCAACAATATATTAAGAATTTTACACCTAAAGTTGGAAGTGTGCCAAGTGGTGTGCGGAACTAACTGTCGGACACGATTACCGTCCGATAAATTAGTTAAAATATCTATTTATTAGAATATATTTATATGCCTGAACAAACTAGATAATCGAATTCTGACGACAAATGCAAAACATAGGAACCAGAAATAAAATTTCGATCTAAGCGATAACTCGAAAAGCGAAAAATCGATTTATTTGTCGATAAAGAACATTTCCTGTGATATCGTAAATAATATTTTGCTTCGCCATCAATGCGTTATATACGACACGCGTGGGCCTGTAGTTTTAATAAAACATTTCGCTTCGATTAATTTGGAGTCGCGCCAACAGTTAGATAATATCCGTACAGCTTCTGTTTTTGAATGCTTTTATCAAAACATGTAAAAACACTAATATTTCCAAAAAGAAGTCATCTATTAAGCTTATTTAAGTTTTTTATACCAGGTCGAATACTCACTAATAATAATTGAAGTTAAATCTTTTAATATCTAACTTTTATCTCTTAAGATCTCAAAGCACACATGAATCTATTATTATTTAAATTATTATAAAACGCCTTGAAGTTATTTCGTTCAAGACAATGTTATAATAAAGACGTGCACACACGTGTGTGTGTGCAGTGTGTGTATGTGTGCAGTATGTTCACACCAGAGACATTAAAGTTAAATAATAGCCCAAGGCCCAGTTATTTCAGTTTTATATACGTCTCGTGGTTTTTACAAATCAATATCTATAATAAAATTTAATATTTCAGTTTTCATTATTTTTAATTCTTTTCAGCGATGTAGGTGGAGGTTTTCGAGTGCTTAGTAGTAGATAATAATAAGTAACAATATAAACATATAGGGGTTTTTATTGAATGTAATTACTACCAGCAAAATAAGTATGGCGTTATTAGAATTATTACAACTGGGAAGTGCAGGAAATCGGAATATTCAGACAAACGTGAATTAAATTTTAAACATTCTAAAAACATTACCCATCTTAATTATTGTATAAAATATATTTTTAGTGTTAGTAATGTAACATAATATCATAACCACAGCTAACCGTAATATAATAGCATATGCTAAGTATCTTAAATTGATTGTATTATTAATCAATATGGCGACACGACGCGCTGTCATTACTTGTATTGAACGATTTTGAAGCGTGCAATTTCTTTAAGTATATATAATTTATATTGAGTGCATTTAGGAAATATTTCCTTTTATTTTATGTACTTAAAATACAAGAGTAAATTCCATATCAAAAACCACAGTAAAAATGTATATAGATAGCAACCATATGTAATAACTAATACCGGACCTTTTTTCATTAGCGTACAGTAATTCCCCTGGAGGAAAAATATACCTCGTGATGTTAAAAATAAACACATTAAAATACATAACCTATTTAAATAATTAGATAAGACTAAATATTGTATACATTATTCGTTTGTGGTGAAATTCATGACACATTTCCAATATTAATTTAAAAAAAAAACATCAACTCTTTTGTATACAATAATATTTTTTTAAGAGAATTCATTAAAAATGTCATTACAAATATTAAGTTTTCCTTTTTCATAGATCACCATAAAATCATTATCAAACAGCAACTAAAGACTGTTTGATTTTCACAACCTTGGAGCGTAGAGCCACAGCATACAACCTCGAAACTAACTAATGTTTTTTAATTTGCATATTTACATTTTATGGCCACCATAACTTCAAACGTTATTTTTTAATCGGTTATCAAAGTTCTTCTAAGAGTTGGATCTTGTGTTTGTATTTGTTTGTATTTGTTGTGTTTGTATTAAAAATAAAAAAGTAGATAATTGCGCGGGAAAGTGATTTCAGTATATACATGACATAACAACAAAAATTTAATAAAATAAAATTCCACAAAAATAAAATAACACAAAAGTATTTGAGTTTAATCAATTGTATTTATATGAATTCGTGTCCGTGATAGCCACACCTGCAACACAAAGGTGAGGTATGTTATAGTTCTGCTTTTATATGAATATTATGTTGGCCATTTCATTTTAAAATTATGTCTATTTAAATATTATTTTACAAATTACCATAAATATCAGTTTCTTTGTTTTCATTTAATTAATTCTCCTTCAAGCGTCACATTAATAGTTTATGACACGTAAGGTATGGCGCATTTCTGTTCATCCAATCAAAGATATTATTATATTCTTAAAGGTAGGTATTTCTTTTCTTAAAAGTAATAAGTGAGTATGTTTGAAGTTAATAACGAAAATAGAAAATTTAGCATATTTATATATAAAGGTCTTAAAATGTAGAATTGTGCAAAATTAAGATCATATAAATGAGGAGAACACACACATCAAAAACACCGCTTATCTTGAAAACCATATCGACAAATTGTTATTTCGTCGATAGAGGATGCGACCTCTCGCTCTTCCGAACTTTAGTTATCTAATGATATAGTCATATATACTTAGTATGAAAACACTTCTATCTAAGCTATTTTAATCGTAGTAATGTTAAAATAAAATGATTTTTCAAACACATTTTCTAGACAGTATAAATGTAGAGCTATTTATTATGTATTTTTATATGTATTTAATTCAAATAAATGATTGATATAAAAAGGGAGAATATATTAAACGCTTTATTATAAACTGTGTCATTAGCAACATCCATAATCAGTAAGACGAGTGGCGTCGGCGCTTTTGAAGTCTGCCGTCGAGATAATTACAGAATTAATGATCTGGTACGCGATGTTTTATCACTATTAAGAATGTGCTATCGTCCTAGCCCGTGCACTAATTCACAGGTTGCAGGCCTTCAGGTTGGTTAGACTTGTTAACGGCTACCAAATTGGAAGACGCTATCTAGATTGGTTAATGAGTAATACAAATCTATATATGAAACAGGTCAGACAGGTTTTAGAAGAAACAATTAACTTTATCAATATGTTATTATAATTGCTATTTCCATTAAGTGATGTTGATAACAATATTATAGCTTCAGTTAAACTGTCATATAATGACGAATGCGTATTTTAATCCCTAAATACAAATACAATTTTATTAGAATACATTTAACGACAAAGTTTACTTAGACTTTTTATAATATTCTTGTATTAAGAATCACGTCGTTCTCCCTTAAGTCCTTTAGACCTTGAACTGAGACCTTCTTGATGAAGTAAAGATTAGCCAGTAAGCCTGCAAAATTCCAAGCATTTAATTTTAAAAGTCACATAACTCGCCGGGTTGGAATCCTCGTTTAAACATACTTACGCAAATGAGAAAATTCTTCTTGAAATTGGTTTTAATTTAACAAAACAAAGAATAACATTAGTAAGAACATAAACTTCAATGTGAGGTCAAATACGACCCACGCAAGTCATTTATATTAACATGTCTATTACAGACGCAGTCTATGTCCCATAATACAGAAAAAAATATTACTTGTCTTGTTGTAACTCGATTACAATTATTAATAATTTCTATGTGGAGTTATATTTAACGTCATTTATTAGACGCATCAGACTGAGCCATGAGACCTTCATCTTCCAACATAAATGGCCGTCCGTAAACATTTAATTTCTTTAAGCGAAGTAGGTCATGACACAATAACATGTGCTTACAAGATTTAATATTTATTAGAAATCTAACATTTATAATAATATAAGGTTGAAGATAACTTAATACGTGACTAAAACCACACAGACTGTATCCAATTGGTTCTAAAGATTTCAGATATAAAGACAGATAAAACAAACGTGTAAATAAACGACGTGAAACCTTAAAACATAAAGAACATAAACGCCCATAGATTTAATAGGGAACTTATTTCATTATAAAAAAGGGTAAAAATAACAGAATATTTCTAGAACAATCCTCATCAAAATCGCAGCCAAACACATTCATAACGCAAAGGATACTCTAACGAGCAAGCAAACAAACGAAATGAAACCTAAATAGCTGGCAAGGCTAATGTACAGAGGCGTCAATAGATCACACTAGTCGCATTCCGGACCCGACCCGTAACCTGATTACTGTTTTATTAGGTCACTGGCTATTCGATTATATTAAAATTGCTTTTTAAAATTCATTATTGGAATAATGAAATATTCGGCAACCATTTTGTGTTATTAAGTCGAGTTGAATGTGGTTTGGTCGTTGAGGAACTAAATAAATCAATAACAAAATTGCCGATTATATTATTTATATATGTCTTAAGCAATGCATATTAATCTAGAATAATATCATTATATAGTTGTTTTTAATAACTTTTATTTATCATTTCCTGAGATGAAAATATCTACGTTTAGAAAAAGATAAATAACAAAGCAGAAACGTTTCGTAAGTTTCATCTTATCCTATATAAAGACAAAACAGCTGTGCCATATAAGCAAGTATACACATTCTTGTAGATGTTGGTTTATCACAGAACCAATATTTGAGATCCTACTCGGGTCAGGCTTCGACCATTGCAAGTGCAAATTTCCGAGATAAAAATAATCTATCGGCTTAATGAGATTATGTGATGAAGTACGCAATAAATAATATTTAAAATATAAGATTACATAGACAACCTTATTTCATAGGTTATATTAACGATATAAATTATACCGTTCTACTTACTATACTGAAGAATGTTACAACAGTTAATAATATTAATATAAAAAGCTGGTATGAGAAATAACTAACAATGAATTTCCTACCAGGATCTAGGTTGTAATAACTTAATATTCAATTCACGTGTCGTTCTCGAGATGAATTACAAGTAATGGGATTTATAGAGGCGATTCTTCATTGAATATTAACTCTGTAATCATATTCTCTCTAATTATATTTACATGACATATTGGATAAATATTATTTAAATAATTATATATCTTCATTACGTTACAATTGTAGAGCCTTTATATCAAGAATACATATATAATAATATATACAAAATGTCCTTCTGAGGAACAAAGACTTCGGCAAATATGGAAAGGAAAGTTTACAGGATGATAAGTAAAGATATAAGGAAGGTTTTTTCACGAGCGTTCTTTAGCGATTCTGATAATGTTTTGTACTATTTCAAGAATATTCTATTATATTTACTGCGTAATTTGAAACGGACTGTCATTACTAACTGTAGAGTAAATTTTTGGCAGAGACATAAGGTTGATTATTTATTCGGTAATGTTATCTACAATATTGACGGCCGGAAATTTATTTATTATTATTTCTGTAAAATTACGATTTAATAAACTTCCAGTTTCAAGTTTATAAGAAAAAAGAGAAATGTTTATGTTTAAATATATGGAAACAAGATTGAGTTGTATTTTTTTATAATAATATGTTATATACAACGTAGTTATTTTATTTTCATATATGTATAGAGTTATGTATATTCATATATATAGTAAAGGGTGGCAGCGAAACCATTATTGTAGTTAGAACTGTCACACATCCAAAAATAACTTTTAATTATTACGTACGGACATGATCGTACCATGTCAACTAGTACTAATTCAGAAGAATAAACCAACCTTAAATTATATAGACTATTATAAATTTTAATTTAATAGACGGTTAAGGATTACGGATGGGACAAATGAATTGTGAGAAAGTAGGACGATACGAAAAAGCTGTTGCAAACTTGTTTTCTTTAACCGGCTGAACATAAGTAAAAACAAACTTTATTTATATAGTTAAACATACAATAAAATTGTATAATAATTCATAATTCACTGTATTAGGCAACAATCGTTAATATTTATTGACGACAGACATTTGATGCCCACTTGAAGTACGACAGCTTCTCGAAAATTAACAAACAAAAATCAACAAACATTGGATTTGTTAATGTGTGGACGCGCGTGTCGCAACTAAGGCCCTCCTAACATGTTATAAATCGACCTCAAACCAAGGGCATCAAAACCAACGAATTGTATAGAAACGGTGCTAATTTATTATTTCTGTAAACGCATGACTTCCTCCCTTTGAGCTGTAGGAAGTGATTAAGTGTTATTTCGATAAAAAAATAACAAAACTTAGAACATGCACATTCTCACGATCACCGACACCTACCTAAGTGTGTGTGAAGGTAAAGTGTTTTAATCCACGAAGGTTTGTTGTTATAATTGATTTACTACTTCGAAACAAAATTATCTTGTTAGTATTCACCATTTAGTTCAATATACACTTTATATTTTTTGTCTTATTTTGTGCTCAATTGACATAAGACGTGACTATTTAAAGTTCGGTTTATTCTCTAATCAGCAACAGTTTAAATGTGAAGGCTCATTATGTACGGTGTTATGTGTGTGAGAGAGGGACATGAGCATGTGTAGGTGTGGTAAAAACAAACACGTAATAATTAACATCCATTCGTATGTGTGGGGGCTTTGTCTGTTGATGTGTGCCACGTCTTATCACGGATACGTCTTAACGCTTAACGTCGATACATTATAGGACTCTACAAAACATTCTTATTGTTACTTTGCAATAACTTTTAATGGTTTGACATTAACTATTTTGTAAAGTAGGTTAGTTGTTTGTATATTTATAGCCCATTAAGTTGGTTACCCATTGTTACCCATTGGTAAGTTATAGAAAAGCAGTGTTACCAAACTTTAAACTTGATTTATATAATAATATCATCTGGTGCGGAATACAGACACAGTTAATCTTATCGTACATTAAAACGACACTAAAACTTCTTTAAATGTATAAAAAAAACATTGTCTGTTTGATATTTTTATTTCTTTCTTATCTTTTTCAATTTAATTTATAAGGGGTCGTTGACGTAAATTTGGTTAATATTATTAATGTTTTCAGACTCCCGGTCTGTGGATACTATTATTTATTTATAATCTTAGTCACATGTTCATTACGCAACTGATAATGAATATTCAGGATGTAAATCAGCGAACACTATATTGACGTGACTCATAATCCAGAACATATCACCAATTATAATGATTGCATTACAAATGCACCATCTGAACCAATACGAGGAGTATTGGTTCAGCTGGTGCATTTGTTTCGCCGTACTCTAGAATCGCAATTTTTTGAATTTTCTTCAAATACCTTTAATTTTTATGACTGCAAAGTTTTGCAACAAATTCTATCAGACTGTCGATTACAGGATTTATTTGCATGACGAGTTTGAACTTTTTGTTTATATATACAAAACACGAGACTCTATATTTAATTGGCATGAAATTTTCACAATTAAATTAAAGTACAAACCTTTTAAACATGATAAATGGTCGTTTTTTTCTGAAACTGTGATGTTTTTACATTACTTTCTTTATATAAATATTTATTGTCTTTAAATAATGCAAGTAATTGAAAGTGAACATAAGTTTCCATGTTGTGGTAGTAAATGCTTCAAAGATTAACAAATAATATACATTGGTTTCAAGTATATGGATTACAAAACTGATATAATCTAATCAGTAAGACATAATAATATAGTACAAGATATTGTTAATACCTAAATATTTAATATACAATTAAATATTACAACTATTATTAAAGTTATTTTGTGACGAAAACAATACATTATTAGGAATTCTGAAAAATACAAAGCAAAATGAGTATGATATTAACATGACTATCCTAGCTGGTACGTAGGTCGCTTAGCTCAAGGTCACTGAGCTTGTAAAATTACTACAAAGTTATTGATATATACAAAGTAATTGTCATTTACTGAAATTAATTGCCGACGGATTTATAACTCGATGTCATGGGTTCTTATTGGCTTTGAGATCGTAATTTGTGTTTATGTTTATTTGTAGTTCGCAATTAAGTTCATATATTAATATTATTATTACATAAGTCTCCTTGTAGAGTTTAGTATGGGTTATGTTGAATGATCGTTAGAGGTAGAATCCATTACAGTTCAGGGGATGTTTACATTAAAAAAAATAAGTGCTGCCATTTTGTTTATGACATTTCTAACCTTTGTTATCAACATTTATGTTATAACGATGTACTGCGTTAATGTTTGTTATGATAATCTGAAACTACTAAATGGATCGTGATTATTTTTTACAAGTTAGTAGCAGTTAGTTGGGGATCTGGAAAAGAATATATCGTTATTTGCAAAGCCGGTTAATATTATGTTATAATCATATGTAAAGCCTATTAACAGTACCGACGCTTAAAGTGTTTAGAAATAATCAATTTGAAGGGTGTAGTGATAATTTTATAAGTTGCATGTGTAACGGTGAAAGTGAAATGTACTATGTTCCATATTATTATCAGTTTTGAACTTATTATGTTAATACACTTCAAACTACTTATAGTAGCGCATCCGAGATACATCCGACATAATGAACCTAAACCTAGTTAGATGCGAAAGAATTTAGTTCTAGTTTAATTTTACTTTTTTGCAAGTAATTATAATAATTATTTATATTAGTTTTTTTCCCTTGACATTATTTTTATAAAAATAGTGAAATTGTTTTTCTTTTGATTAAATAATGTTTTTATAATTTTGTTACGAAAATTATATCATATATAACATATAAGATACCTACATAGTATTTTATGACTTGGTATCAAAACTTCAAGTTAAATAAATTAAGTAATGTGAGATGATAGTGTTTAAATGAAAATTAGTATTCTTACTTTAAAGTAAAAACCAAACGTATTATTTACATTTTCTTATAAGAATCTTATTCAACGTCTTAAATCATAACCATTAAGAAAATCATTAATAAAAATCTTTTTGAAACCTCATACAAAAGTATTAAATTTATGCTAATGAATGCTAAGTAAGAATATAAATCATAAACATCCATACAAGATTTGCTGCGGTTTCGAAGCGGAAATTAGCCAACTCTTCTATGGATAAGGAAGAGGTATACGTGACGCGAAGCTAAAAAGCTGTTTAAATTCATATCCTGGCACAAGATCATATTTACCTTAGCAGGTGCCAGGTACGGCGTGGAGCATCTGGATCAAGTCCCTATTTGTGATACCGGATCCAAATCCCAAAACCTCGAGGGTCAAGAATTGGCCACACTCTCGTAGTTTCACAGTTATCGGCAAAAGAAACTCAAGCCGAAATGTATCCGCACCGCCCGGCACAGCAGGCCGACCGATCAAAACATAGCTCTCACGATCCTTTTCGACACACAGACTCGATTTGCAAAATTTATTCATCGCATCCGCCGAAAACACCTATAATTTTTATGAGCTGCACCGAAAATAGGTTCGCTCTATCCGGTAGACCCTCGAATGTTTTCTTAACGCCCGGCACGAGTTAGCACCAATAAACTGTAGGAAAACACCATGAGATGTTAAAGCAAATCGGCAACCACCGGGAAACTCGATTCGCGACACACGTAAGTGCGGGGCGCTCGCCGGCCACTGTACCGCGCGGTAAACAGAGAGAGCGCGCCTCAACAACACACTCACACATAGCCACGCCCTGCATGGTTTCACACACGTACAGGTTTCTCAGCGCGCGCATTCTCGCTTAGGACAAAAATAGATATCACATCACCGACAGCCAATAGTGTCACAGTGCGGTCACGTCATGAAGCTTTCCTATTGGAGAAGACTTCATTGACGGATTACCTACAGTTCAATTAGCGATTAACAGATTTTTTTTGATAATATTTAACTGATATGAAGTTTGGAGCACTATTATAAAAAGAGTTATCGGTAAGCAATTTATTTTATCGGTTCATAGTTTAATGGTACTCTATTTTTTTAAATCTATGGAAAAGACGATAAACAGGAATCAATACGAAAATGTTCGATAGTTACATTGTATCGTCCCTACATGCGCTATCATAGAACCAATAATATACCGAGTGATTATTGGATGCATTTAAAATAAAATTAAAAAGTATATTTATAAATTTTGTATTTATTTTTAATGTCAACTGACTGACACTTTGTAAATATGCTAATATAAAATGACAAGAGTATAAGCAGTTGTTGAATGAATTGCATGGACATGCGTTATGTTACATAAGGTATCATCTTTATAAATTCACGTATTTTCATTGATTGCTAGTTCCAATACAAATTAGAGGAACCGTGGTATGTTAATAAGCTCAACGCTCGTTCAACAGCGCCTTTGCCTGCATATTGAATTCAGGGGTCAATGATCAGAAAGTTAAAGCTATTTCTATATTTATTGCACAAAACTTAAAGTCTATATTGCAATATGTGGTTCCTGAATGAAAATTCTACTGTCTTGAGAGTGGTGATCATCAAAATAAACGAATATTAATACATAATAGTAAATAATAAATATATATTCATCTCACAATCGAAAATAGTTTTTTTTGAGAAATTAAAATATATTTTAAATAAATATGGCATGAAAAGTAGTAGTTTTTTTAAGTTGTTTTGAATGTTTTTTTTCTTAAAATTATCATTTGTTCCTATTTATTTAACTCTAATTGTTTTTTATTGTTTTTCTATTTTCCTTTCATTATTTTATTTTGTACAAGCTGTGCCTGCGACTACGTACGCGTAGATTTCGATTTTGGTAAAACGTACCCTTTGTACTTACCAACGTATGTAAAAACTAAAAACCTTCAAAGTTTCATCAAACTCAATTATATTTTGCGTTTAGGAGTATTTCTAGTTCATTTATGTATATTTTTTTATACTTTTAATCACTGGTAAGTCAGAAATGGTACGAACATAAGAGATTATTCACTTCTTTATTTGTGAACCGTCAAGAAAACACAAAATTTAAAGAGAATCCCATGACAATATATTCCCGAAAACTGCATCCAAATCGCAAATCCGTTTCTGAGATTAGCGTACACACCAACCATTGTTTTGGGTTCTCTTGCTCTTATAAAGGCCCCCATCATGATTTTTTATTTTTTTTTCCATGTTCGATGTAGTTTTCGATCAGTGACTATTTCATTATATGTATAGATATGGGTGTGACACATAAGTAAAAAAAATATTTTGAATTTGAAAAATAAACCGACAGGCGCAAGCATCTAACCCGCGATCTTTGGGCAACTCTACCGACGCTCTACCAATTGAGCTACCATATCAATTTTCAATCAATCATTTGGTGGAGCGACGGGACGGTTTCCAGAGGTCGCGGGATCGAACCCCTGCCCGTATTGGTTTATATTTTATTCTATATTTATTTAAAATACATATAAATAAGCTTGACATGGCTATAAATGTTTAACCCTCTGTAGGGCAAGAAATCCAATTTTAAAAATAAGCATTGAAAAACGTTAAATGAAAGAAATAAAAATAAACGTGTTTAGGGAAAATTCTTTTTTTTTTATTTATTTGAGAAAAACAATTTTAAAGGGTGTGTGACATAAATGTCACACTGCATTATAAGGGTAACTTAACGTAGGTGAAATTGTTTGAAACAATTGTTTTGTATATTGTAGCACAAAGCAACGCCACACTTCTCGCACATTTTTTGTGAGACTCCAGAGCATTTAGGAAATTTGCAGCGTGTTCTTTTATCTGACCAAATAGGCCAGTGTCCTGTTTGGTCCTGCCTGATTGCCAGTGGAGGAACATGTTGTGCTGGACCTTTGTGCATCAAGATGAGGTTCGTTGGACAGTACCACATTTTCTGAGCAAGTTTCAGGTTTGATTTTATGTGCAAATCCAGATACACCACTGAGAACGTAAATCTTATATCCCCATTTGTGAGGCTTTTTAGGGTTATATCTTTACAAGTTATTTCTGACTTTCGTAGAGCATATTTGCTCCTCGACGCAAAGATATTGCTCTTAGCGGATTGCAGCAAAAGATTGATTCAACTTTTGTACAACTGGTCTAAGTTTGAACAGTCTGTCGAATTCTGAATGATTGCGAGGCAAGTTTTGCGAATTGTCATTAAAATGTATAAACTATCGAATTTTTTCAAACATCTTTACTGGCATTATTTCTTGAATCATAGGAGTTCCAATGCTGCTACTTCAATGGTTGGTTACTCGAGGAAGTTGAACCAAAGGCATGATGTAAACTATGCTAATAAATTGCTGGATGTCTGTTGTAGAAACCCGAAAATTGTTATTGGGATCCTTTTGTACAATGTATAAATTAGTTTGAGTTGCTATAAAATCAATTAAATCTTTGGAAAACAAGGACAAGAAAACTTGGATTGGCGTGTCAAGGTCCAGAATATTTGTTGGTAAATTTTCTTTTCCTAGAAAGCGTAACTGATAATCATTAAAAATCAGGCTTTTCAATTTCCAACACAGGTTGAGTTTTACAGGCTTTTTAGGTTGTACCACAGCTTGAATTTGTTGGGATCCAGTTGGCACAGCAGAAGTAGATGGAGACGAATCATGTTGATTGTCTTCCAAAGTATGAATTATCTCTTCAAAGCTCACTTCATCTTCATTTTCATCGCCAGAAAACTCCTCATGTTCTATGTCATCCTCAGTTTGATAATGAGGATCTACAAAACTGTCATCGTCATCTTCCATACTATCTTCACTGTCCTCGTTCATTTCACTCAATATTTTAAACATTTCACCGTCTTGAAGAGGTCGAAAGGTCATTCTAAAAACAAACAAATAAACTAAGTAACAAGCCGTTTCATATAAAAAAACTACCCCTTTTAGGGCAATGTGATATATCTGGTACAAAGAAACCAGACAGTCAAACTCATCGGAGGCATTCAAACACATAAAAAACTACAACACACCACAAAGTATATGCACTCACCTTGTATATTTTCGAAAATACACAGTATTTATTACGTTTTTCAATTTTTTACGGATTTTTAATAATTTATAATAAGCATGTAGGTAGTTTAGACTGCGCGGTCGACAAACAAGTGCTGTCACACGGCAATTAAACCAACAATATTATTTGTGTTAAACTAAATCCATACAACAGTTTGTTACAATTATGTTACATTAGCTCGAAATGGACTCAAAATAATATTTTAATTTTAAATAGAAAAGAATCGGTTTGTGACATAAATGTCACACGGCGCTACAAAGGTTTAAAGATATATTCAAACATTAATTATTAAAATAGGTAGTATTTTTTTGTTTGTTTGTTCATAGAGAGCCATAGTAGCTTATAATTACCAAGTATCTTTTATTAAATTATATTTTTATATAATTAATTTTATTATTATAGATAAAAAGGTTAATATTTTAGCAGGTTAATAAATAATTTCCTCTTTACATTAAATTATTACTAGTTTTCCCGCTACCATTACTTTTTTACAGATACTAGGTATGCGATTTTATTTAAATGTTACCTTTACGTATTACTTTAAAAAAGTTAAATATACTAAGAATATCATAACACTATAAAATATACGAAGTTTAAAAAAATAAAAATACGACCCAAATGAATGTAACTAAGATTATAGATTAAATAGGTATTTCTGTAAAATAACTAGTATATTATTTATTATCTGTTGTCAGCTTCTTTACCTATCCCCTCTCCCCACTACTCCAGAGTCACATTATAAACCATCTATCATTAGTTAATTTGTATATAAATTCCTTTTTTCATCATAGTCCAAAACATTTTTTCCCGCCTAAATAAATGATATTTCTAGCGTGAGATTGGTTGAAGTTGATTCTAATAATAAGCCAATACCACATTCAATTTTATTAAAACAGTTTTGTTGTTATTGTAAAAAAAATGTGTTTTGAGTTCTGTGTCATGTACTGAATAGATAGCAATTAGCTGTTATTTTTCATTTTCATTTCATTTCATTTTGAATTCATTAGCAACAATTTACACTATTTCGTAATTTTTATGGTTTAATTTTAGTCGCAGAATGGTACAGGACATAGACTTTTATTATTAAATTAAAAAACTACGTTTTAATTATCAACTTAATAAAAACTTTACACAGTTGTACTGTTCACTTATAATAAACATTGAATATATAAATAAGAAGACAATTTTATTTTTAAAATCAATAAAATGAAAAGCATTGAAAATTACTCTGGGTGGTATAATTTCATATTTATTTTATAAAAACCCAAATCTTAGCTTAAAACACTTAAAAAATCAATAACTATTTAAATTAAATAAATAATGAAATATGTATTATTAATGTAGACATTTTAACTCAATGCATAAGTTTTGATTAAGTTATTTAAGTAATATATATTCAATAATACCTATTTGTTAAATCACTGTAAGTTCCGCAACTAAACAAAAAACCTGCCCGGTGCGAGTCGAAGTCGCGCTCGAAGGGTTTCGTACCATTATATATAACAAGTGCAATAAATAACGCTTCTTGTATGGGGGGCTCCTCCTAAATATTATTTTTCTTTGCTGCTTTCTTTGTTGTTATTCTGGCAACAGAAATACATCAGAAGTGAATATTTCAACTGTCTAGTTATCATGGTTCAAGGGATACACGCTATAGGCTGTCTACAGACGGATGGAGAATCGAACTGACGGTCAGCGAAAGTCTTAGCAATAGGATTCCGTTTTTACCCTTTGGTTACGGAACCCTAAAAATAATTATAATTTACATTTAGTTGTTATATTGTATATGACTAACATCATTTCTTGTTTTAAGTTTCATCCGTGTATATTTTTTATTATTAGGACCACAGATTAAACTCAATATCTATACATATCAACGCAATTACATCACTGCTAATAATAAATGGCAATATTTTGTCTAATCTGAAGATATGATGATTGATTATTTAAGTTATTTTATCGTATATTTAATTGAATACTAGGTATTTAATACTAAAAGGTGTTTTATTTTTTTTTAATCTCAAAAATTAATTTGGTTTTATATAGTACGTATAATTTATATAAAATATACTCCAAAGACATAATAAATAACTGTTTCGTATAAAGCAAACATGCTTATAAAAAAGAGAGCTAAGTACTTGTTTTAAACTTTAGGCAAACAAGTCATGTGTACGTCGGAAACGTCACTTCAGTTAACGTGATAGAGTCTATCATTAATCCCAGTTACTGTGATTAGCGACTGGACTCTTAGCTCTGACTTATATATTAGATAACATAATGTAGTCAACAGCGCTCAGTTCAGTCTGAAGAATCTTTATTACCCGAGGTTGAGGAATTAACAGGCGAGAGGTACACATACGTATATACAAAATACAAATAAATAACTTACCAAACGTATTAAATCGAAGAAAAATTTAACCAGTGTAGAAAAAAAGACGTTTTTTAAGAACGTAAGGTTTTTATCTGTATATATTGTATACAACCATTTTCATTAGTCTTCTATCTCCAAGCAGCTAAAATCCCAAACTTTAAAAAGCAGTTACTAGTTACTATGTCCAACTGTTTATCAATGCCTATAGGTTATGTCCATTAGATTTAATAAATGTTAAAATGAATAAATCATACAATTGTATTCATTACACATTACTATTTGTATTAGAAACCCCTGTACATATAAATATATATGCAATATACTGTCCTTTTCCTCTTAAAAATTCATATAATGTTCTCTCGATATCGCTGAAATTATGTTTTACAGTACACACCATATATATTCCTAAGTCGATAAAATTATATGAAAAAAATACCTAAGCGCACAGATCTCTCGCGTCAAGTTATTTTTGAGTGTAGACCTAAGTGCAGAGTCTATGTATAGGCCAATTTTTTTTTGTATGCTGGTAATTAGATCAATTAACCTTTAAAAACAGTTTTGAACTACCATAGAGTATTGATTAGATTTTTGCCGGATTTACTGTAATTCCGTTTTGAGTTGACCAGTCACTTAAAGCTCTAAGATTAACATTGAGATTAAAAATTAAAAAGCTTTTTCCAATTGCTGTGAATATAAAGCTGCAAATCGTCTGCATACAGATGATACGAACTATCTAATGAGGAGCTAATGGAATTTATGAACAAGGAAATATCGCGACATATTGATTTCGAAGCCAAGATTATTCTATCTTCATCAGATGACATTCTCACAAGATTGTAAAGTTTTAGTATTTATTAGACTGACTCATTGTTCGGAAGAATAAAAAGGTAAGGGTAGTTTTTATAAAAAAAAAACTAATAAATACTACTCTCGAGGTTCGTGACTCTCCATGTCTTTAAGAACGATATTGTTCTTAATATAATTGTTGAATGTATATTAAATGTTACATAAAATCTCATGAAACAAATGTTAAATTTAAAATATATCGTAATAACATAATACACTGCCAAGACTAACAAACCATCAGCTGGCATACATTTTCACTCTGCAGAAGCCTAATAATTATTTCTGTCTATCAGTAATACATTCATTCTCTGTATTAGACTAAATACTAAACATTGCAAGCGGATTAATATAAATATTGTATATAAGTGAATACATTATGAAAAATAAGATTAATATAAAATAAACACACATTATTCACGATATTTAAATCAAAGTAAAACTATGGTATTCTTTCATCGCGTCGTAAGTGAGGAGTACCACACTTGACATATTGACGGGACAAAGGCGATGCATACGTTCACAATTTATCTACCTCAACGTTATGTAGACACGATAGAAAATTGTAGACATGGTTTCCGCGTTTTCTTGGAATTGACATTGGCTCTATCACCTCTGATAAACTTATTATCGAAATAATTTAGGGATAATAAATTTTGTATTATATTATCAATCATGTAGATATAATTAAGGAGAATTATGATTAGATATACCTACTTATAGAATGTTTCCTGGTTTTTTTACAATCATTAGGTGCCGTGATATTATAGATATAAATTATATGATAAATATTTATATCGATTTGACCCTCCTCTTTTGATAACAAGGAGAGGGGGGAAAGGAGAGGAAAGGAGGTTTACCTAACATTGTCTAAAATTTTAATGAAAGACAAAAAAAATAAAAATTATTTGACCCAACAGGTTACGGTCAGGGACAGGCTGAACAGTCTCCAAGGAACTGCCTGTCGCATGATGACAGGCGCCATGTCTAGTTGCCCAGGAGCAGCTCTGAATGTCCTGCTGGACCTCCCATCTCTCGACTTACACGTCAAGAGGGTGGCTAGGGGCAGTATTCTTAGAGTATCGGCCCAGGGCAGTTCAAACTGGATGTCGAACAGTCTGAGGACCTTTAACGACTCGGTATAGCATGGTTTCACACTGTAATTTTGTGAAGAACTATTCTGTGGAAATACCGACAAAGGAGGAATGGTCGACCGGCCTCCCCTGGAGGAACGGTTGCCTTGTACGTTACACCGCTGGATCGAAAATGGGGCCTAAGGTAGGATGCGGGGTATATGGAGAGCGCCCTAGCCACAGGGAAAGCTTAAGGCTGGGCAGGTATGCCTCCATTTTTCAGGCAGAGATGTACGCCATAATTGCTTGTGCGACCCTGAACCTGCAGCGCAACTACACAAATAGGACCATTTACATCAACTCGGATAGTCAGGCGGCACTAAAGGCCCTAAACTCGAATACTATCACGTCGAGACTGGTGCTTGACTGCCTGACGAAATTGAACACTCTGGGCTGCAAAAACAGAGTGGTTCTAACATGGGTCCCCCCGTGAGATTGCTGACGAGCTGGCCCGTGCAGGAGCTGAGAGCAAAACATACGGTCCAGAACCGATATGTGGTGTTCCAAACAGCTTAGCTCGCATGACCCTGAATAACCTCACTAGGTGTGAGGCTATAAGGCGAGGGAAGGAGATCCCTGGCCTCCTCAAGCATTCCAAGGCCCTCATTAAACCTTTCAATGCGAAAGCAGCTAAAGAGCGCATTGGGCTGAGCAGGAATAATCTACGTATCATAACTAGAACGCTTACAGGGCCTTTCTGTCTGAATAAGCATCTAGCGACCCTCAAATTAGCGGATGAAAAAGAGTGCAGGTGCCACAAGGCGGATGAAACCCCGATCCATCTGCTATGCGAGTGCGGTCCGCTGATGCGTAAACGCAGTGATAGCCTGAGGAAACACATCCTGGATTCAGTGGATGTCCGAAACCTCCCTGCAAAGGAAATTCTGCAATACCTCAGAGTGGCAGACCGTTACAGAACAAATACATTTCGATGTGTATAATTAAATAAATGTATATCAACTAATCCTTTTAATGTCAAATTAGTTTTTAAAATACGTACATATAATGTACTTTCTTTTGTATAGTGAAGTAATAATACTATAGCTGAATTTTATGAGAACAGTAAAAGGGTGGCAAAAATAACTCTTTCCAAATAACAAAATAACTCTTTCTCTTTCTTAAAACCATGAGACACATTTGCAACTTCTGAGTTGCAAACGTCCTTTGACCCGACACATATTATAAACATTGTCTTTCCATTTGTCCCCTATACATAATTATATATAATATAATATAATCACCATCCCTTCAGACGTTTTTATATTGGTCCACGAGCAGACGGCACATCTAATGGTAAGTGATGTCGCTGGCCACGAAAGGCAAATAAAGCGTTAATTACACTATTAAGGAATTCTGCTATCAAATGTCTACCGATATGGGTTCTACCAATCACAAAATAGTGATTAAACGATAAGAAAAGTTGCTATCATGCAAAAGTCAGCTAGAACGAGATCTGATCAATCGAAGTTATATTTTTTATTTGTATCGGTGTTAAGCACTACCTACTCTTAAACTTACCTTCACATTTTCCGGCTTTACGGTAGATTTTTTTAAATATTCCTCATACAAATCATGTAGGTATTGATAATTACGAACACACAGAGAAAAATCCAATCCAAATCGGTCGACCCGATCGATCTGTCATACATGCAATTGATTTTTTTTAAGAAATCTCGACCATAAATATGACTTGTACTTTTAGACTAATATTGCAAACTTATTCATGAGTAGTTTGTATACCTTATATATTTTAAATTATTAATACATGTAAATATATTAATTATCCTAAGCTAAAATTATGTAAGAAAGAGGATTCGAATTCGAATTCGATTTCGATTCCCTTCGCTCTATCTATCGCGTATCGATACAATAGCTCAATTGGTAGAGTGACGGGGCAGTTTCCCTGGGGTCGCATGTTCGAATCTGTGCCCGTATCGGTATATTTTTAATTTCTATATTTCTATAAATTTAAATAAGCTTAAAATGGCTGTACATGTTTATAGATATTTCCAAATATATCGATCTGCCTATTGCAGTTAATAATGGGCTTATTATTCTTCAATTTTAAATGTATATGGCACTGACCATGTAAATGAAATATTTCGTATATTATGTTCGACTCACTGTTGTTTTGCATCAATACAGTCAATATTTCCGTCCAATATTAATTATATTATCAAATTATATTTCTCTTATTAAAAATATTTTAAATTATATAATATAGATATTCCTTAGCTATACTATTCCAAACTCAAATCCGTGCCGGTTTTCACAGTGGTATGTCTCATAGTTCACAATCACATGTCACTTTTAGAATGGATGTCCTTTGTTCTACGTTGTAAATCTAGCGTAGACAGAGGGAGGAACTTGTATCATTTATAAAAGACAATTTCTCACTGGAAAGAATAACACGTGCGGATGATAATGGGAAGACATTAAAAATATTTAGGGCTTGAAAATATAAATGAGTACGCGCCATCTTTGACAAACGATAGCGAGAACAAATGGTTCTTTGTAATAAGTTCGGAGAAACTATTTGGTAGATGTCGAAACAGACATTAGGAAAAACGTTGTTTTTTGTTCAGAGAAACTGATATAAGTAATGGTGTGGTTTAATAATTAATGTATGAGGAATTTTAATCAAATATTTGTATATTTTTTATATTTCTTTTTAACACGCTTTTATTAGTTTCAAGTGTATCTTTGCTTGTTTTGTCTGTTTGTTTGTAACCGACTTTTGCGAATGCAATTTTGTCACATTTCCCATTTATCGATTTTGTTCAACCTTTGTACACATATCTAGGACCTATAGTAAATTAATAATTCGATGAGATTATCTCATATAAATATAGTATTATATAGTAAAAAAGTAAATAAAATATAAATATAGTTTAAATAAGCTAAAAATTCGTTATATGAGAATAAATAACGGAATAAAGACAGCAAACGTACCTAATTTGTGTTATTCTCACTCAAAGAATCTGTTAAAAAATATTTATTCTGGTGATCTTAACGAGGATAATGAATTAATCTTACCTAATTATTGTACTGCCAATTGTCTTTTACAATTTTTTCAAATGAAACTAGAGATATGGCACAAAGCGCTCCACGCTTTTTTCCACAATAATTTTATTATATTTTGCCCATTATTCATTCTCATATTGCGAATTATTTTTTCTTTTTAGTTCGATTCATTTTTAAAGCGTGTTTTTTAGTTTTTTTTAACTATATTTATTTTCCTTCTTTTGCATAAAGTACTTACTAGCTGCAGCCATCGTTATCATCTCCACCGGGTTCATACATACATACATACACACGAGTACCTAGGTACTCGAACCATAATTAAGCATCAATTAAAATTTATCAAAATTTCGCACCATTATATATTTTTTTAAATGCAGTCAAAATTTTCTTTTGTGTTTTCTTTTGAAAATTACAGAATTATCCGGAGTGAATAAAATGAGTATGTTGATTTACGTAATAAGTCTACACCAAACAAATAAACAGATAAACAGAAAAAAAATCGAGAACGGTAATTTTAAGTTCGATTCAAGTTCTTATAGAACTCGTAGCAATTACAATTTATACCTAACACAAATTTTGAAGTGTTGAAATTTTTTTGTGTTTAGATATATAAATGAAATAAATATAGTGGTGATGAAATACAAGTAAATAGTAAATCCCTAAAGATAGGTATTTCTGTTAACGAACTACAAGGAAAACTTATTTTAAAAATGTAGTACCTACATTTTGGCAAATATGGTTATATCAAATCAATAATACCTAAACAGTTAAATTGGTACAAATATGAATATAATTACTTTAAAAATAGCCACGTTACACGTAAGAAATCTACTGAATAAACAAAGCAGGCATATCGCAGTCAACAAACAAACAGTCACTTCGTAAAACCTTCACAGTTTAAGGTGTTAATTCATGAAGTATTCTCAAGGTCCGATCTAAGTTTAATAAAAAATCTATTTAAGTTGTATATTTATATTATATTATAAAACTTAAGTATCAGCAAGGTCTCATACATTCAAGTAGTTGTTTTCAAGAAGCTTTTATTTCAATATACTTACCGTTATCAAGCTTTCGTTAAGTAATATGCACTTAAATAATAAGATAAATATAATAAATAATTTACAAAAATATACAGGAAAAGAGAAAACCTTTAACATTATAAATTGACACATTAGATTTATTAACAAAATATAGGATTGTACCGGAAGTCAGTCTTCAAAATATCATAAGTAGTTTAAGTAAGGCCTTGGCATTTAAAAATGAAAAGACGACACTAAAGCTTACAGGTCATTTAATAGAAGAACGTAAACATACCACAAAAGCACGCTCAGTCATTTTATATACATTACAAAATTTAAATCGGATTAACTTTTCCATAATAGGATAAGCATGCTAATTAATAAGTATTTACTTTTCTTATCACTAAGTAATAATTTAATTATCTTTATGACGTGTGTACACTAAAGGAGTTATTCTTTTGCTTTTGCATCTGATTCATTTATTCGAAATTTACCTAATGTACTAAAAATATTTATAAAATAAATGATACAAATAAACTATTTAACAATCTATGTAACATATTAAACAACAAACCTGAACGTCTTTATTTTATAGACAGCAGTTTATTTCTTTGGCTGTGATATTAAATTTCTTAATCTATAATTTATGTCGTAGTGATTTTTATTTCAGCGTTTTATAGCCATTCAATACTTGATTTTTTTATAAGCAATAGGAAATTTAAGGAAATCGTTTATCAAATATTTGGGATGGCCCCAAATTTAATTGTGATTTGTTTCTATATTAGATAGAATGTTATATATTTAAAGTACTTTTTTGTGCGTCCACAAAGTTGTTGACAAGAATATACCGTTAGAGATTAATTTGTTACTATAGCTATGTAGGGTCCATTTTAAAACCATTTTATTATTCATAATAAAAAACCATACCCCTTAATACAGTGCAAGTACCTAGTATTAGTAAGGAGTCAGAATTCCAAATAAATGAAAACATAATATCGGTCAATAGAAAGTCTAGAAAAGGCAATTCAAAATCGGTCTGATCTCGGAGCCTGTAAATCATTCCTTAAAATTAATGAAAATATAAAAAGGACTATTCTGAGAACATTCCAAATGACTTGCAAGTAGGTAGATCAAGTTGCAGCGCAAGAGTTACCTCATGAGTACTATTCATCTCTATAAACGTCACTACTAACAAAATAATTGTTTATAACACTGCGGTCAGTGTGACTTACACGCATTTACGATGACTAAAAGGATCTAACCCACGTACAAAAGGACTAAGTTCTGAGTTAGTAGGTAAGTGAGCTGTGAGTAGGTAAGTGTGACCGTGACTCAATAATTCGATGATGCAATGCTAGTAATTGATTTGATGAATCGACTGAGATTGCTAGTGTGTGAGTACGTCTTTGTCGATATCAACAGTATTTGTTAATATTTTTATTGCAACTCATTGGTATTATGAACGATTATTTTTAATTTAAAGATAATTTTGTAAGGGTTTTTACGCTTTTACAATCTACTCGTTTCGTTGTTACAAAAATATATTTATTATCTATAATTTAATGTCATTGTTATCTAAATCTATGTACAATTAAGATAATATACTGTAGTAAACTAAATTATTTATTAACTCTCTTATTACTCATATTTTTTTTACCCAATATACAAATATGTACTTATTCTATCGATATCGATATCCACATGAACTTAACTACTCGCAGCGTCATAAACAAGTTTCGTCATAAGTGACGTGAAGACTGAACTTACGAGAAACTTACAATTTCGATTATTTATATCGATTACGTAATTTTAAAATTATTATTTAAAACCAAAATGTTTATTTTTTTAAATATAGGTACATTATGTATGAAACAATAAATGTAGTTTAAGTAGCTTTTAAAATGAAACCACTTTGTTGTGATTGTTTTTTTTGTTCTTTTGAGTAGCTATTTAAAGTATAATCAGAAAATGTCAGTTGGCACGTTATTGTCTATAACCAAATTAATTATGAACAAAGTAATAGGATTTACTTACTTAAAAGCTTAGATTTTACGTTTAACGATATGAATATTTATGTAAATACAATATGAATAATTTTGTGTTTTATATACAATGTAGAAGGAGGTAGTGTTTTTTTTATTTTAATTTGTTAAAAAATAAAGAAGTATCAATAAAAAATAAAATAACAATCTCTTAATTTCGTACCATTGCGGAAAAAATTTTTACAAAATTGAAATATTGGTCCTCAGAGTATACTAAAATAAGACCCGTCTCAATAAAAAAAATACGAAATCGAACTACTGTCTAAAAATAGGTGCGTTTAAACTATAAAAAAAAAGATATACTTTTACAAGTATAAATCACTTGACGGAGTTTGATAAAACTTTGAAGGTTTACCTATAGTTTATACATCGGTGTATATAAAGGGTACGTTTTAACGAAATCGAAAATTACACGTACGAAGTCGCAGGCACAACTATACACAATAAGAATACTTTTTTTTTTTTACTTGACTTCATTCGTCTTTGAAAATTTAGAAAGAATATACTCTTTTAAGAATTTTAAAAATATCTGTGACAATTATATTAACTTAAATATTAAAAGAACTTAATAAGCATTAGTCATATCTTTCATAACTTTTTATTTTTATAATCTTACTGTATTTTACATCTTAATTATAAATTATAACACATCAAATACTTACTGGTAAGTAATGTATAATAATCAAATCAAAGTATAAATTAATATTTACATACATATTTCTACAGCGTTTTCATTCAATTAATTTATATGAAAATTCTTAAAACAAAACTTTTTTCTATAATTTCGGTGAGTACAATACAAATGTAATGTAAGTATTATTAATCTAGTCTGTGGCAAAACTAGTATTGAAGCTTAACACAAAGTTCACGCGTCGTTAATATATTCCACGATGGCTGAGCTCATAGCCTTTAATAGAATTCTCAATCAGCTTAAATATTGTGCGGTACAGTGCTAAGTGTAAAAGAAACCTTCGCATAGAATAACTTTACTTAGAAGGTTCTTTCGTTAAATAAAAACATATAAGTGTGTCGTGAATTATGTCCTGTATTAAAATAAGTCGTACATTCATAATAATTATAACAATTTTTAATAATTCGGCTGTCAATTATTGTAGACTACAGTTACAAAAGTATAATAAAATCTTAACAGTTAAAAGAGTGACCGTTATCTAAAAATCTTTTTGATACTAAGTTATTAAAATGAATTTACACAAAGTAATTAGATTGTATAGGTCCTAGGTAGTCTATATTCTATAGGCCTAGTGCTGACTTCATAATGAAAGGCGTGTCGCTCAGGAATTTGAATTAGAGAGGAACTAATTTCTGTATAATACTTACGCAGCTGTTGTCGTTCAAAGTAAAACCTGTGATTATGTGTTCTGTAAAACATTTAAGATAAATTGAAACACAGTAGTGAGCAGTAATTATCCTTCATGTTAACATTTTGTCATATCGCTTAAAATAATATTTTAACTGAAAATAGAAATCTTAACATTTAAAATGATCACATAAGCACCCAATTATTCTTTTGTTGTTGAATTGAAATACATATTCAAATCTACCAATTGAAATTAGGCAGTTATTTTAAACTATTTTTTTAAATGTGTTACACGTTACTTGGTTACTTGAGTAGATAACCAATGAATAAGGATTTTACTTAGAAAACGTTTTATACACCTAGCATTAGTAGATCATTCCTAGAAAGCTTTGTAAATAGGTTTCCCATATGATTAAATATTAAACTTTTAGTAGGAACTTGATTAGTAATGAACAGCTATTAAAATAATATTCTTACTCAGATGATTTATATATATTCATTTTTATTTTCAAAAATGCCATAAACTATATGTTTTCTTATGTCACATTTTAATGTTTTTTTTTTGTTGCCATTTAGATAACCGGTGCGCTATTAATTCTTTAAGGATTATCTTAGAGATATGAAATATAATATAATTCCTTCCATATCACCTAATGAAGCTTTTTCAAAGTGTTTGAGATTTGGTAATTAATTTATCTTAAAGATCCAGTCTATCTACACGCTGTAGCGTGTATTAACTTGTTTTTGAAGACTAAAGAATTATCTTTAGTCTTCAAAAACAAGTTTAATTTTGCTCACAGATAGGTATGTTTAGACTTTTGAGTATAAGTATAAAGGTTAAAACATCAATTACGCAAATAAAAGCTAGATGGATGTTTTTAATTTTGTGTCGGTCATTTTGCAAGGTTCAAGTTCAACAAAGAGGAATGAGGGTACCTACATATTTTAGAGGTCAATACTTTAGGTGAAAATGGGGACGATTTGAAATAACATTTCTCGGTACTGGCGCCACCGCTGCCAAGAGCTCTACTATTGCCAATGCTCTTTTGTTAGGAATGAATACAAGGTGGCATTTTTATTCTAAACATATTACTTTCTAATGACAGTCGATACCTTGCATTCCTAGCTGAAAGTTTATAATGATGAATTGACAACAATAGCAGAAGGTAATTCATATCACCTTTTAATAAAAGGAAATACATATTCTTATTCATTCAAATGTCAAAGATAATACACTTGAAAAACATCAAGATTGGTCAACTAGGTATTACAAAAAAATAATTTTGAATCGATTTTTTTTAATATAATCTATTGCAATGCTTGACTACATTCCATCTGATGGTAAATGGAATGTAGTTTTAGGTGGTAAGGTGAAATACCCTAGCAACCAGAATAATATAAGTATATAATCTTATAAGTTTTAATAAAATATAGTGTATAGTAGATATATATCATATATATTTTATGATAGTTGTTAACCTCAAGACAATACAGTTAAATCATATCCTATCAGATTTATTTAAAACCTAGTGTTCAATACACCAGATTAATATCAATTTAATAATCTTAATTTTTAATCCTATAAACTTTTTCGTTAGTATAACAATTACTCTCTCACAATTATTATTTTTGTATTATAATAAATAAAGGTTCTTAATGGCCTCAAGATCATAAGATGGTGAATGATCATCGCTACCAATGCTCTTTTGTAAAAATAATAATTAAGAAACAAGTCCTAGAGCGATCCTAATGACGATCTCCTTAGGAAATTATTTTTATTGTTGCTAGGGTATAAAATATAGGTTTTTGGACTCCAGCCTACAGCTAGGATCAGGTCAATTTGCTCTGTGGTAAAGTGGTTGTAAGACACAGATTGACCCAATGACAGAATGACAGATGAAGTACGACATGCAGCCCAAGAAGCAAAGTTGTAATTCCTTTAAAGTTTAAACTTTTGTAACCAACAACTTACAATCAATATTCCTGCTATTTATCAGCAACAATGTATAAAATAAAAGTAATATATTTATTAAGGATATAATATATCCTTAATAAATAATGGTAATATCATTTCAAGTAATGTGTCGTAAATAAAGTATTTTAGTTTTTATTTTTTTTGTTAAAAAGTGAAAAACTATTGAATTGAAACAGCTTAATCTCAGTTAAATAATACGTTGCAAAACTTTTAGCAAGGAATAAATTCAGTGTATCTTGACTATGACGAAAGAACCAGAACTTTTGTTTTATAAAAAAAAAACTTTATTCATACTAAGTTTTATGTTAAGCATTTCATTGTTAAAGCTACATCCAGCTCGGAAAGAGTTGACAAGAACTTATAAGTGGGCTTATAAGTTATTATTTAAAATGTTATTTAAAGCATATATTGCATTTACCTATGCATAATAAATCTGTACCGCAGAACTCAGCAAAGCAGACCGGCACCGATAGCTTTATACCCACAACGGTGCATTATCGTGTAAACGTTCGCAAATACTGTATCCACAAAATGGTCCTTAGGTTTTTTTTTTCAATTTACTCTTAATTAACAAGAAATACGCTGCTAGATTCATACTAATAATCGAGTCACGACTTAAATTCCATAAAAAAATTATGGTAGGTGCTCAAACGAATAAAGTAGGGCTAGGATCATGTAGGAAAGTTCAAGACATATACATAACAAAATCTTTTATTCGACAAGACGAAAACGATAACTACAGACTCCACGCGATGAGCCTAGAAATTCAAAACGAATGGGTGACCATAGGAGATTTTTGTATTCCACTAGCTTTGAAGTGACGCACTTTTAATTTATTATTGGTCCCCAGCATTATTCAAATTCTATCTTAATGCATTCCAAATGACTCTCCCAGATCAAAGTAATTTTGTAAGATGGCAAAGCCACCGAAAAGTCTTGCAACATCTGTGGGGAGGCAATAGGAACCGCGAAACACTTATTAGTAGGGTGTAGGGTACTTCTAGATAAAGGTCAATACTCGCGTCGCCACGATAAGGTATTAGAAATTATACGGGAAGCGGTTAGTCTTTCAGTAGCAAGAGCGCGGAAGGGTATAACAACCATCAAACGATCTGTAGAATTCGTAAAAGAAAACTCCTCCAAAAAATCAAAAGCAAAGACATATAATCTAACTGATGGCGAAATTATTATCATAATTTCGCTATCAGTTAGATTATATGTCACTATTGTTCATAATTATGTCGACCATTATTCATATTTTAACTATGATGTCAACTCTGAAAGTCGAGATACTCATAACGTTTTCACAAATGCTTTGAGGATCTCTCTAATGTTTGTGTATATGCTACACAAACATTAGAGGAGATCATTATATATGTTAAAAAATATAACATAACTTTATTGTGCATTACAGAGCACTGGTTGTCAAAGAATAACAATATTATAAATGTACAAAATTATAAATTGTCAAGTTCGTTCTGTAGAGAGAAAGCTATTCGCGGTGGCTCACTTATCTTAGCTCGCAATGATGTAGTGTTGAAGTCTCGATCAGATATAGTGGCGCTCTCTGTCGAGCGAATTGTTGAACTATCCTGCGTTGAGCTCAATGAACATATTATTTTATGCGTGTACCGACCCCCCTCTAGTGATTTTGATGAATTTGAAAAAAAAATGGAAGATATTTTAACTAAACTTTGTCATAAAACCAAGTCCGTGCTTGTGTGCGGTGACTTTAATGTACCTAGATATATTACAAGTAACTTCGTCTAGTGTACATTTATTAAATTTGTTTAAATCTTTTAACTTATTGAACATATTTTTTGAACCTACTTGCATTACTAATGTTTCCGCGACTTTTATTAATAATATGTTAATATGTCTCTCTTTATAAATGTTACAGGGACAGTAACATTTATAAAGAGAGACGATAATGACAAGTTTAAGTTCAGACCACTGTGGTCAACAATTTTCTCTATTAATTAATCATGAAAATGAAAAGCTCCAAAAATTTACTTGCAACCCGATTACAAAAAACCGAATCCTTACTTTTAAGAATATTGTTGCGCAAAAACTGCATAAAGTAGACATGAGCGATGGTAATCCCAATAATTTATATAATAAAGTTTTCGATTTTTTGTTACAAGCATTCAATAATATTTTTAAACCAAAAACTATAACTAAAAACCTAAAACTTAAATTTAGTGATTGGGCTACCGCGGGAATAAACAAAAGTAGAGAAAAATTATATGTTATGTATAGTGAGAGGCAATGGAATCATGATCCCGTGTTCTTTAATAAAGTTAGGAATTTCTCTAAAATATTTAAGAACGTTTGCGTACAAGGTAAGTTGATTTATATTAGAAATAAATTTTTAAACTCTGAAGATAAAATAAAGGCAACGTGGAATGTTTTATCTTGTGTTTCTGGGAAAACTAGGGCTGCTAATGGTAAGTCCATTAAGTTAAAAATTTATAATATTGAAAAAAAATAAAGATTCAAATGTTGCGGCTACTTTTGAGATTTTTTTTTATGAAATTCCTCTAACAGTCACGCGTAATTTAAATTCTTCACCATTTGATGCAATCGCAGAATTGACGAATAACGTAAGATTCAGTGACAAATGTTTTGTTATATGTCATATGAAATCGTTAAAACGTTTAGAAACCTAAATATGAAAAAAACAGGGGATCTCTGGGGTATGTTAGTTAAATTGTTTATCACTGTTATAAATGACATTGCTCCAATTATCCTTAATTTTTAACAAATGTATTGAAACCGGGACATTCCCAGATTTAATGAAAAAAAGTAAAGTAGTTCCTTTGTTTAAAGGTGGCGATAGACTTGAACCTGGAAATTATAGGCCAATATCTATTTTGCCTACCTTAAGTAAAATCTTCGAAAAAACTATTCTCAACCAAATGACAGAATTCGTTTACAGCAATAAAATCATACGTAGTAAACAATTTGGTTCCACCAAAGGCAAATCAACAACTGATGCGGGTGCCACGCTTCTTAAGCACATTTACGACGCATGGGAGAAGTCACAGAATGCAATCGGGGTGTTTTGTAATTTATCTAAAGGTTTTGATTGCGTAGACCTTCAAATATTACTATGCAAACTTAACCACTATGGTGTGCGTAGTGCTGCGCTTGATCTTATTGCCTCTTATTTAAATCAAAGAGTTCAGACGGTTGATGCGAATAATTGTAAATCGGCTGGTTCTCATCTAAAGATGAGTGTTCCACAAAGATCTATTCTTGGCCTCTTTTTATTTTTACTCTATATTAATTATTTACCCTTTTATGTAAAAGGACTATGTGACATTGTACTTTTTGCTGATGATACCTCGCTTATTTTCAATGTTGATCGTAATAAGGCTAATTATGACAAAGTAAACAGTGCTCTGTCACGTGTTCTTCGTTGGTTCGAAATTAATAATTTGGTCTTAAATACTAAAAAAACTAAATGCATGGAATTTACACTTCCTAATGTCAAAAGTCAAAATTGTAGTTTACTCCTTAACAATGAAGTGTTAGAACTGACTGACTCAACAGTTTTCTTAGGTATAACTTTAGATAAAAAGCTCCAGTGGGACCCCCATCTCTCAACACTCGCTGGCAAACTCAGCTCAGCCGTCTTAACAATTAATAAAGTAAGAACATTAACAGATGTTAATACGGCTCGACTCGTTTATTTTAGTTATTTTCATTGTATTTTGTCTTATGGTATTTAATTACGGGGCAATGCTGCCGAAATTAATTCTATATTTGTTTTACAAAAAAGAGCTATACGGACTATTTGTATTTTAAGAGCTAGAGAAAGATGTTTTTAAGGAAATCATTTTTAATAACATGTTATATATACGTCAAAATTTAAATATTTATACTAAAAACAGCGACAGAAATACGATAAATACAAGAAATAAAAATAAATTCGACTTCAAAAAGTTAACAAATCCTTCATGGACTTCAGTGTACGCATATATAATAAGGTTCCACAAAATATCTTGGATCTTCCCTTTCTTAGTTTTAAATATAAAATTAAAAGCATATTATTAAATAAATCTTATTATTAAAGGAGAATTTCTGGATGATCGAAATTTATGGAACTTGGGTCATTGACTCATTTGCATCGGGTTGATGTTATAATGTATAAGTCAAACATTGTTAAATTTCATTTAAAAAGAGCAACTATTGAGTTTCTGGCCAGCTCTTCTCAACAGAACAGCATTCCGAGCTGGTGGTAGCTTACTCACAGACTGACTATACTGACCAATTTAATGTAATTGACGATTCAAAAGTAGTGTAAATGCCTACTTGAATAAAGATATTTTGAATTTGAATTTGAAAAAAATTAAACACATTTTCGAGCGAGAATTCTGGAATCGTGAAAACAGAAGAATGTGTAACTGAGGTTAATTAAATTAAGATTTTTTTTTTTACAAATTCAATTATTTCTTTGCAATCACTTTCCAAATTTCCATTTAAAACTAAATCTCATAACTCATATATTTTTAGTATGTTATTCTATACCTAGTTATTTGCAGGATGCATACTAGTATGGAGACATATTCCCTACAAAAATGTTGCTCTGGACTTGAAGTCTTTGCCCAGGGTTTATTCTTATAACTTATGGAGCGATTTTTGGGTCACGAAGAGTAATGTAAAGGGAAAACATGATTATTTGAAACGCGTGCTTTAAATTAGATACGTTGTATTAATCTGATTCTGTTATATGAAACTAGCATTTTATTATCTTACAGTGTCGACGATGTTTTATTGTGATATCCTATTGTGTATCATAGTCTTAAGTGTCAATGTCCAATTTTGACCTCCCAAGTGTCAATTGTCAGATGTCTCATGTCAGTTATCAGTATCAGTGTCAATTTTCATACAAACAATTTGCTATATTTAGTTTTATTAATTATTCCCACGTTTTACATTTAGAATTATTTAGCCAGAACATTATCAGAGGTTTTTACAAAAGGATTGCATTCATACAAGCTTTCCTCGTTTATAATATGGGCCGAAAACTTCAATCAAAACAAACATCTAAGAAGAAAAATGTTAAGGAAGGAAATAAGTTTCTCCAGCAAAAACGGAAAGAACTTGGAATTTTAGTAGATAAAGTACTTAAATTAACCAGCATATTTCAAACTACGGGTAATGCCTTAAAAAGCTGGGAGCACCATCTTCAAATTGAAACAATTATAAATGAAATTTTGAATATTGAATTAATTTCCAAAAGGAATACTAACAGCCAGAGAAAATTAAATTTAGAAAAGTATGTCACTTGGTTACATGAACATGGAGCTGAATTTGAAGGTAATCATACTTTTTTTTATTAATTGAGTAGTCTCAACTGTAGTATTACTTTTATATATTATTATTATGGTGGTCTCTTTCTAAAATTTATATTTTAGTAGGTCATTCTACTATAGCTTTCGAATGGTAATATTATTGTAAATAATAATGAACTTTTAATTTTAGTTGTTTTATTATGCTTTTATAAGTATTCATATTTCAGGTGTGGAAATTAGTGAATTCGAGGGCTATGAACTTGGTTTGAAAGCAACTAAAGATTTTCCTGAAGGATCTCTGATATTGACAGTACCTAGTAAAGTTATGATGAGTGAGAACAACGCAAAAGAGTCTGCCCTATCAACATTTATAAATATTGATCCACTTCTACAAAATATGCCAAATATAACTTTAGCATTGTTCTTATTACTCGAAAAGAATAACCCAGGTTAGTTAATAAATTTGAAATACATTTTGTTTTGCATGTTGAAGTAATTTTAAGACCTATTATTTATTTTATTATTAGAGCCGATTGCAAATTCCAATACACTACTATACACTATCTAGGTATTGAACTATTAAATAATAATCTTAAAATATTTTAGTTTTAAACATGTGAAGTCCTAGTTTTTCAAAACTTACCTAATATTATGTGTTTTTATTAAATATTAGATAACAGAATGATATACCAGGGGTACATTGTAGAAAAAAAATTAAGTGTAGTAAAATTAATTATTGAATGTTTGATTGTAAAAGTATTTGCTTCCTTGCTTAAAGTTGGCCATGTAAGAGCTTTAATCTTTATTCAGTTAAAAAACGAAAATTATTTTTAATTTGTTTATAGGCTTTTCTACATAAAGCTGTTTGTATGTATCAAGGCTGTATCTCGTGAACCATTATAGCCACACAGTTGAAAATTTCATGATGTATTTCTGTTGCCGCTATAACAAAAAATAATAATAATAATAATAATATATCAGGACAAATTACACACATTGATCTAACCCCTAAGTAAGCAAATTATTTGCTTGTGTTAAGGGTGTTAGACAACGATACAAATACATAGAAATACACATATAAATACTGAGAATATATTTAATAAATGACCAAACCCAGAAACAAAGACATATATGCTCATCACATACATGCCTGTCTCCGCCGGGAATCGAACCCGAGCCCCATTGCGCCGTGACACGTTAGGCGTCTGCGCTAACCACTCGACCAACGGGGCGGTAAAAAAAAATAGTAATAACAAGAAAATTAAATATTTAAGCGGGTCTCCCATATAACAGAAACGACTTTTTTGCAATTTTGTGTATGTAATAGTACCTTTCTTGCACGAGTTCAACTCACACTTGACTGTTGTTTTAATTTTTAGTGTATTTATTATAAAAGCTTAATATTACTAATTTCAAAATGTTTATATATTTCTATTACATTCAATTACTCCTTTTTCAGATTCTTTTTGGAAGCCATACATAGATGTATTGCCCGAAAAATATTCAACAATCCTATACTTCACTCCCGAGCAACTTACTGAATTGAGGGTAATTGGCTATCATTGATTACTTGATATACATTAATATTTATATTACAATTAGTATTTGTATACCATTTATTCCAGCCTTCACCTGCTTTTGAATCATCATTAAAGTTATATAGAAGTATTGCCAGGCAATATGCATACTTCTACAACAAAATACACACATTAGACTTGCCAATCCTAAAGAATTTGCAAGATATATTTACATTTGATAATTACAGGTAAGATTTATGATTTAAAATGATTTAATTCTGCTTTAGTTATTCCAAGCCTACTGTGATGTTGTTAATTTTTATATTAAAAACTTTAAAATAGAAATTAAATTCATGTCCAAATTATATTATAGAACAAATTGAAAAGAAAATAGCAATTACTTATTATAATTTATTATCCACATTTTAATTTAACTTAACAAAATAAAAGACAAACCATACAACCATCTCCTATTGCACTCGCCACCTAATACTGTAAAGATAAGGAAAAAGGACAATATTTTTTTTATTTAAAACATTAGCAAAACTTACCTTTTTTGTAATATATTGTGATAAATCTAATATGTACAAAAATTTATTGCCTTATTTTTTAGCTTAAATCAAAAATCCAATTTTGAAACTACTTTAATTTAATATACAAATAAATATTATAGAACAATTTCAGTCTAATTCAGAAAATATTTATTGGTATGGTTTTCTCAAAGTATCCCACATGTACTCCGGTGATTCATTGCCGTCTCTGGTTTCGAGAGAATCTATGGCATATATATTTGTTGAGAGCATGGGGCTCATGCTGCGAGTGCTGCTGTTTAGCTTTTGTGTCTTCCTGTTTTCAAATATTGGACTTGGAACGCTTACATCCTCTGTTGAATGCTTTTTATGAAACATGATGCTCTTCTGTTTCCATTTTAAGGCCGCGTAAGTTAATAAAAATAGTATCAAAGCCAGACCAATTATACTTAAAGTGGCTACTGTGATGGATTTACTGTTATTTGTAGGAGAAGCTGTTACACTAGGTGTTACTGGAGATTCATTCGTCTCATACAAATTAAATTGTATCAGCTCGTCCGAATCAATCTTGTTATCAATATTTTTTAACCGTTGTAAATCCTCAAAAAATATTAAACCGTTGTCATCTGTGTTACCTTCTGTATTCGTTTTCTTAATTGTGTTCGGAATTGTGATGTCTGAAAATAAAATAAATATATTGAAATTAATGTTTATTAATGTTATGGAAAAAGGACCATTCCATTTATGTTTCTTACCAGTTGTGTATATTTTATCAACATCGTTATTAACTTGTTGATTTTTCTGTATCAGGGTAATCAAATCATTCCAAGTTACAGAATCATTGTCACCGTGAAATGAGCGTCCATTTCTTGTCGTGCTTATTATTTCAGCTTGGGAATTAGAAGTTGAAGTTTTTTCATTTAATACATCGCTTTCATTCACATTTTTGCTAAAATTCTTAAAAAGTGCTATAATTCCCATATTTTCTCCAATTTCGTTAACATTATTGCCGAAATTCATTACAACTGGTATATTTAAATTACTTGGTGTGTTTGGGTCAATTGTTGTAGTTTTAGCATCGTGTAAATTTGCCTCTAAAAGAGCTCTAAGAGGATATGTCTCTTTTGATATTGGTTCTATAACTGATTTTGTTAGAAACGGTTCTGGGGGGTTTGGTTCTCTAGACGCGTTATGAAATATGTCAGCTAAATGCAAATGACTCGATCCTCGTTCCCTGTGTGCTACCAGTTCATTAAGTGTCATATTTCTTTCTTTCAGAATCTTAGTAAGTTTTTCATACGCTGTAAAATACAAAAAAAAACTATTGTTTGTTCAAGTTTTAAATGACTGTTTATAACAAAGAAAGTATATATAATTTATTAGCTAAAATGTAACTTTCAGTTTAAATTTTTGTCAATGTAAAATAAAAAGTAAACGAATTTACTTACTGTGACTGTCTTTAAGAATTTCTTCGATTTCTATTTTAGCAATATCTTCTGTGGTAATGGTGCTAGGGGTTGTCAATGCAATATTATTTCTTGTAGATGTGAGCATTTTAGTTTTATATCTCTTTCGTGCATTTTGGGAAGATTCTGTAGTGAAGAAGTCCTCTAATGTTGAAAAGTCCTCATCTTCATTTGAATTTGTTGTTTTGGTCTGTGACTTTGTTATAAACTCAGATGCGGATACAAAATTTGATTCACCAAAAACTTGTTGCAATGATACGTTATCGGGTGATTCTGTGCTTGAAACTTTATGCCTTAGCCTTTTTCTTTTCAACCTATTGTTAAATACCTGACGCCTTAAATCGGAAGCATTAATGATTGGTTTAATCGGAGAAATTATTGACTTTTCTGATACGACAATATTTTCGGTCACTAATTCTTCAAAATCCTCTGTGGTTGTCTGAATACTCTCAGTTACAGTAATCGGAGCGGCTGTATTTATAGTTTGAATGTCCATTTCATTTATTATTGGCATTTCTGTATTATCACGAACACTGGATGGGTCAGTGGTAGTTTCAAATATTTCTTGAGTGGTACTTTCTTGTGGTGTATTAGTAGTTGTCGTAATATTTTCAACATGTGGTTCATGTTCCGTAATAGCTTGCGATTTAATCTGCCCTGTCTTAACTCTTGAAGGCATAAATTCTTTCCAATCTCGTGGCCTAGATACATTTCTATTATTTTTATATTTGATCGAAGACTGTGCTATTAGGTCTCTGCTTAATTGACTCTTATATGTATTGTTTCCCATTAATCTCATTCTTATTTTTCTACGGATACTCGTTGGAAACCGCCTGCGGAGGTAAGTTTTAGTGCTTCTAGGACCTTCAGAACTTACTTCTAACTGTTCCCTTAAAGCAGATTCACCACGTCGTGTAATAGTATTTTTATGAATTTGTTCTGCGTCAGTAGCAGTATCAATTACAGTTGTAGTTTCTGTGTCTATACTTTCAGGTTCATTTAACTCATATGCATTTATGTTCACCTCTTGTCTATTTATGTTATCCAAAGTTCTAGTTGTGACTGAATATTCGGAAATATTATTGAGGTCCGGCTTTGGATTAGACTCAAATTCCTCATGTTTAAGTATCGTTAAAGCTTTTTCTTTACCTCGTAAAAGATCAGCCAAAGTTAAATTATTCTGTTGTAATATTTCACTTAAACTTTTCCCATTTGATCTTTTTAATAATAATTTTAGAGTTTGTGGGTTTAATGGCAACTGTTCCTGGAAAATATTATAATTATTTATATGGAATCCGATATAATAATATATTCTTTATCTAATTATAATAATATATATACATATATATAAATATAACAGCTGTCTAAACTAGTTTGATCCTCAAAGGCATGTTATAACATATTATGATATTTACATATTCCTCTAAATACCACTGATAGTTTAGTCACAAGACATATTTATTAAATCTAGTAATACCTCGAATGGTATAATACTAGGTTCATATTTTGCAGCTCTTTTACTAAGTATCTTGGTTTTTTTACGACATTTTTCTATAGTCATGCGTTTGATTAATCCATACCTAGACTCTATTAAGAACTGCTTGCTCTGTAGAAATTAGAGCATATATTACTTATAAAATTGAAATATGCAGCTAAATGCTAGTTAATATGAAGGCGATTTTGTAAAAAAATACAAAGTGAAATTGGAATACATACTGAATAAAAAAGGTGCTTAGAAAATAAAACTTGGAAAATAATTATTACCTTCCCTTTAGCTATATATTCATCTTTATAGTTATTTAAAACTTTTTCCCTATTATCTTCTGTTGTTACTATTTGACTTTTGTTAAATTTGACTCCAGGTTCAAGTATTTCAGATGAAAATTCTGAAAGTGAAATATCGTCATTGTTTTGAACGGTGTCCTGTTCTCTGTCTTCATTTTCTATGACCCCCACAGTAGTAATATCAATAAACTCTGTTTCATCTCCATTATCTAGTTCTGCTTCTTCCTTTTTCTCTTCATCATTATTCATATTACGGTCATTGTAATACGTACTATCTATTCTTGTCTCGGTGTTATCAACCCCATCTTCACTTTTCTTTCTCTCATAATTCCGATAATCGTTAAATTCGCTTAGCTCGGGCCACGTTTCGGCCTGAGGTCTTTTTCTTTTCTGTCCTCTTCTCCTCCTCTGTTCTGCTCCGTCGTCTGTCCACCTTTTTCCCTCCCTAGAGTCTTCAAAAATTTTTTTACGTCGTCGTCTCGGTGTGTCTATATTTTCTTGTCGACGAGGTCGGGACGAATCTGGGTTAATGTATCTCTCTTGTGTTACGAGATCATCTTCTTGAGGTGCTATTGGTCGTCTTTTTCGTTTTCGTCCTGGCCGCCTACGTCTTAACGGCGGATCTGGATTGCTTTCGTCCCAAACGTCGCCTTGCGCCACTAGAGGAGCTTGCGTCATAATGGGAACCACTTGCATATTTCGCCATGACTGTAAAATAAATATTTATAAAAAAAAATAACAATATAATAATTATGTTTGGTTAACTATCTATAAATATGATGTGGTGTGTGTGAGAGTGGTGATCTACAAGCCAAAATAATTAGTAAATGTTATTATTCCTGGGCTAATTTTAGACTTTAAACATTCAGTTAAAGCAAAACTCACATTACATAAACATTTGTCTATCTTGACGACACTTCATGCTCTAAATATGAACACATTGTTTGCTAATTGTTAAAAAAATATCCGTTACTTTCATGGGAATGTTATTACAATACAAAAAATTACCTAAACACAACTTCATATACATCTTTATGTACATAGACAAGTACCGAGTAGACATGTAACAGAAAATGGTTGAATAAACTCTGTACTGAAACACGCCAATAAATATGATTTTAAAGTATTTATTGTATACATAACATAACTAAATATATATTATTTACGTTATTTCCTTAGAACTATTCAATCTATAATCAATTATGTCTTTTTGGTTAATCATGACTAAGTTACCTCATAAACGAAGAAAGCTGTTACAAAACTGATGCCATAATCTTCAAGGAAAGTTGAAAGCGGGGACCGGTTTAAACAACTGGCTATCGAATACATTTTTATGTAAATAAAAGAACGTAATACAGATAATATTTCGTCTATATTTAATACGAACTTCCGCGTATTAATTACCGGCATCTTTATTTTTTGGAATTTTAAAAATTTAAGACGGTTATTTTTATTTAACACTTTCTAGGTTCGATTACGTTATTATTGTTAAATAAAACAAAGATATATAGAAAATTGTATTTATAGATCTGGAAGAGATTTTTTAAAAAGAAAATAATGAATGCGAAATATTGCTTAAAATATTGAAACGCATTACATAATGTCCAATATCATTTATTGTAAATTTAAATTATCATGTATAATATGAGGAAACTCTCTAATCTTGAATTAAACTACCAGTGTGATTTAAAATATTCATTTTTCATTTGATATTCCAAACGGTAAAGGTTATGTGTTATATTATGTAACACCACACTGTGACCACAAATAATAGAGTGATTTGATCATGAGTTCAAAAACATAAAGCCTAGTAAGTACTGGAAGGAAATGGTGTTTATTGCGCGAATTTGATTAGTAGTTCTGAAATAATATTCCAAAAAGACAGAGATCATAGCGAGTTTATATTAAAAAAATAACAATTATTTATATTACATCGCTAATTTACAAATCCTTAGTCTAGGTGATCTAAATATTTTCTACAAACTTCCACATTTTCCAACTCACTAAACTAGTTTCTAGATACCAAGATCATTGCAGTTTCCGCTTTCTATAGATCCATGTTTCTATAGTATATTGACATAACCGGTCACAGAATTCATGAAGTGGCTTTACGATATTAAAATGCTTTACTAGTATTATGATTCGGTCAATTATTAATTATGTATTATTTTATATTACTTTTGTAGATTTCTGTCTGAAATTTTGTTTTGGAACTAATTTGACTAATTTGAGTCAGGACTTATTTAATATTCAAATATTATACTTATATACGTTTCATTATCATTATGACACAGAAGTTCCTTTTATCTTATTAGTGTATTATTTTATTTAAATAGTTATGTGGAATGCATACCCTAATATTATTAGGGTATTTGTTAAATAAATATTACTAAATTATTTGATTAATAAAAAAAAATCTAACTTGTTTTTTTTTACTTTTTTTATATACCACGCTTTATTAATTTAAGTTTATAAACTTATTCATACTCGTAAACGCCTCGGTTGAAAAGAAGTCTCACAAAAAACGTAATTTACACAAATCATTCCTAATGATATGCTTTTAGATTCGTAAAGATTTTAGAAAGCGACTAAATCTGTTAAAGAAACTAAATTAAAAACAAATCAATAGGCAATTATTCCATTGTTGTCACACGTCGCACTTGATAAAACCTCCTTATATAAGCTTAAAAAAGAAACGTACGCATTTTTGTTACAAATAAAGACTAATTTAAAAAATTAAGGTATTGTCGGGCTAACTTTATATATTATTTTTGTTTGACATAAAACTGTTTATTTTTGATGAGGAACTGATAAAACTACTTTGTGTGATATCAAAAAATTACACGATATCTTGCGTGAGTGCTTTTGTTATTAATTTATTTTTTCGAACATATTTTTATTGTAAGTTGTTTCACATTACAGTGATTTATTATCGGTTACCTGTTCCAAATAGGGTTCGTCTACATTCGCGGGTTTCGGTCTTAATTCCTTGTAATCCTGTTCATAGTTTTCTTCAGAGTGCACGATTATCACCAACGCTGCCAGCGTACTTAGTAAAGGCATCGCGAACTTAATACAACCCATATTACACCACAAAAATAATAAAAAACTGAACACACTGGAGGGCCTTAAACTAGCTAAAGCTCACTGTTAAGCTTCGAAAAGCTGTAAGATGAGAAGAGCATCAAAGACAGGAAAAGAAGTTAAGAAAAGAATACTGAAACGTTCACAAAACACTTGAAACTTCGTAAATTGGATTAGTTTCTTTTATTTCCACATAATTTATTTGTAAACACTCCGATAACGCTTGTAGGTTGACGCCAATTACTGCTTGATTAGTGAAGAATAATGCAAGATTTCTCGAGCTAGTTTCCCCCTTTTTTATTTTTGAACGTGAAAGTGACACGATACGTTCGCGCGCGGCCGAGCGGCGTCTGGTAGTGGGTAGTAGATGACAAGTGCTTCATACACGAACTTTGTTTATAGTTACGTGCTTTTGTATTTCCTAGGGTATGATGTTGTTGGTAATCATGGAAACAGCTTTAAATAAAAACAGACAATTTTAATCAGATGTAACTTTACATACTTTGAGTACTATTTCCATTACAACATTTTGCACAAATACACAAGTCCAAAATTAAACAAAATATTGAAATTAAGTTTCAATATTTCTGATTAATATTAATATTAAACTGTTTTCTTTATTTGCTATATCCTTTATTTCTTTCATTATATATTGTTTGGTTGTTGTTGGATCTCTTATTCAATATAATTTATTTTAACAAAACATTAACATTATACAAACTCTATTGTTTCATTGAGCATTGTTTTAAATATTCTTTCTCTGTAAAAATGCGTAATCTTGTATGTCGGTGAAATCACTGTGCGGCAGATTATAGTTTGTTTATTATCATCTAATAATTTCCATTCGTAAAGATGCTGATCGTGTATCATAGTATTATGTGAAACGGAATGTGCGCACGCGCCGCCTCCCGTGCGGAATGTACGTACAAATTATCGTTATTTGAGAATCTTTAATTAAATAACGACAACCATATAACACGCTGCTGTCCTACTTTCAATATATTATTACCTTCATATTGTTCACTTTTACCAGTTTTATGGGCTTTGGTTCTAATTGCGATTTCCCGTTGTATTGGATATCTGTTTTATAACTATATAAGACAATACTGGTCTTTAGGAATTAGGTTTTTAATATTTTTTTTACAGACTGTACGTTTTTATGGATAAAGGAGTTTCAAACAAATATTATTTTATTCCTTATATACTTGCATCCATTTTCTTTGAGATGGTTTTCCCCAAAAAAATACGTTTCAAAGAGTCGTAAAAGGAACTTAGTGCAAAATCTTTAGGGGGTTGATAAAGGTTAATCAATCTTAAAATAAATTTTATGTGTCATTTACATATATACCATCGTGAAATTACACTACATTTTACATACTTTGATATTATTGCGTATTTTAAATATCTCTGTTATTATATGTTTTCCGTAATGATTTGTAGTGCTTTTAAAATGACTTCCTATCTAATATCAACCAGGTAATCGTAATTTCCACGCCCGCTCGATTTAGATATTACCATCCATCCATTTTCTACACTAATGTAACATTAACAAAGTATTATATAATCGCTATAACATTATAAGCAAATGTATCCTTTCTCTTATAAAAACTTAAATATTTATTGGCCAATAAAATAAAACATTAATAATCGTGAAACGATATCGAGGATTACTCATTCAAGTGAGATGGCGACATCTATCTAAATATCATAATGCGGTGAAATTGCTTTCGTCTTTGTTTATATAATATATTGTATTTTTATCGAAGAACAATTTATATGCGAATTTCTCTTAAAGCAATATAAAAACAACCAGTTTTTATGCGCTATCGCGTGACGTACAGCTTCATATTAGAAGTATCTATTAATAGTTTTCAAAGAACTACAAAGACTTCGTAACCTGTATGATGGAAACCACGTTCAATCTCATCTATACCTGGCGGGTCATTGTGTGCGCAATTTTCACACACTCTTACTTTTCTTAAGCTAACATCACATAACGTAATTAAGGCTTGATATACTGGTGAGTGTCTTTTTAGAGTTATTTTATACGTATTTGTAAATATTTTTTAGTCAATCTTATATTTGTCTTTATAACCAATGATTAGTTAAATTATTAGCTTTATATATATATATTTTAATTGAGGTTTTATAAAAGATCTTTCGATAATATAATGAATATAGATGTTATTAATATGAATAGGAAATCATTTAATATTATTTAATTTATTCAATAATGTAATTTTCTCTACTAATAAAACATTGCTATTTCGTAAAAATCCGTCAGTACTGCTCTCGGTGAGTCAATCCCGCAGTGTGAAAGAGCGCTTAGTGAAAACTCAATTCTTGAGATACATTATTATACTGAATGACACGTGCGATCGACTGTCCGTACTGTTAATATGATTTAGTTGATCTAATTACAATTACGTAATACTTTTGATACATGTTGATTTGATATGTATACATATGTATGTATATTTTAAATGTGTGTGTACTACTTGTACACACACGTTTTATGGATATTCATTTCATATTTTTTTTTAATTTTGCCCCCTAATTTGTAATTTCAATTTACCATGTCGGTTGACTTGTAGAGAATGCTTTAGTCGTTTGTACCATTTGTACGTTTTTTTGTGTACAATGAAGATTTTAAATAAGTAGATAAGATTTTTAATAATTTTAGATAAGATTTTTAATAAATATGAATATTTAAATTAAAAATGGGCTCTAGATTTTCCTTTATCTGTATTACTTAAACCCATTGAAATTCTGAATAAGAATATTATTAAACATAATATCATTAGTTAGTAATTACTTCCTCACAATATAATATTATAATATATAAGTGATACACAACCCTAAGTACAAAACAAAACCTTAGTATTGAGATTACTTTCGTAACCACATGACATTAATGTATTTGCATAATATCCGCAATAATGCTATAGTAATATTATTATAGTGGATATAAAATAGGTATTCGAGAGTTTAATATATATAATAATAAGATATTAAATAAATTTCTCTTCAAACCGCATTCAATTATTTTGTTTATATATTAAATTACTAATAGGGTTGATAGAAGCTTACTTTTAAATCTGAGTTGTGATATAATGTATTTCAGTATTATTTCATATTTTATTCCTATTTAGATCTAATCATTCTTATGGAGCCTAACAATTATCATAAACATTTACATCATGATTTACGATTAAGATAGAAACATTCCCTGAGAAAGTAAAAGTGTTAGATTAAAAGTAACAATACTTTATTGTTAAGAATTTAAACTGTTTGTAACATATACGTAAGTGATGCTGTGTCGCTTTGTTGTTTTATAACTCTCAGAGGTATTATTACGTTAGATGTTTTACTGCCACAGGTATATTAATGAGAAATCTAGTAAAGAAAGTCAATAACATTTATTATGCTTAATGGGTAATGCGTAAAATATAGTATTACTATAATATTACTGCATTTCATGAGAATAAGATTTATATACAGGGTTATTTGTAAATAATTGGTCACCTCTTGCAAGCAGCCTCTCTACATCAATCCCAATGACATTTGTTCTATGACTTTTTACAATTCTTGATAAACAACCCAAAAAAAACGAAACAAAAGAATGTTTGTTCCCTCTTTTATTTATTACTCTGTATTATGTAAGAATTGCTTAAAAGGTCAAATCCCGGAGGCCATACCTACGCCTAGAGTTAATGCCATTTCAGAGGCAACAAATATATTTTGTATGGGAAATCTAAAATTTTTAAAACCATTAATTTTAAAAAATTGTTGGGATTTATGTAGAGAGGCTGCCTGCAAGAGGTGGCCAATTTATTACAAATAACCATGTATGTTTGCTTTTTTCTCAATAAAATAGAGTTTCATTAATTACCAAATCCATCAATTATTTTAATTTAAATGATAAATAATGATATTGCAGATGGGCGGTGTCTACGGTGATGACTCGTCAGAACAACATCCAGCTAGCCGACACTCCTACTACTGCATTCATACCGCTGTGGGACATGTGCAACCATGCACATGGGAAGGTAAACAGACCTCACCGGTACTAGTTGATTGATTTTTTAACGCGCAAATTGTCCACCTGCTTGAAACCTGCTGCTTTGATTTGGGTATCCCCCCCCCCCACTCACCTTACAAAACGTAGCTGTAAAAACTTCTTTACACAAAACTCTGTGAAGAGTTACACTAACCCTGGAGAAATAGCCTCAACCTGCGACTGTGTTGTGCGACTGTGCGACTGTGACATAAATTTGTCCGCCTGTCATTGCTCGCCAAACTATATATGAATATATATATTGTTTCGAAGCCTAAATGGTTGTGGAATATAAGCAAACCTATATTAAATACATTATATATATACAATAATCTTACCTTCCGTATAGATAACAACTGATTTCAATTCGGATTCAAATCGCGGAGAGTGTTACGCATTACGCGACTTCAAGCAAAACGAACAGATCTTCATATTTTACGGAGCGAGACCGAACGCAGACCTCTTCCTACACAATGGGTAATTATGTGTTTATTTGCTTTTCTATGAATGTTATGAATGTGCTAATTATTAAGACGTTTAATTTTGCGGATAAATACTTTTGTAAATCTACATTATTAAATCACTTTTTATAATAGAGTCTACTTCGTATCTCCAAAAGTTATTTTTTTGATGTGTTTATATGCAAAGAAAAACTGGCTGGACTGTTAAGGTTTTCTGACATTTTGTATATATTAGTATACTAACCTAGATATTATAACTATCAATGCTACTTAATTACAAATATCTGTATAAGATGATATATTATTAATTCTATCTTATTGAGGAAAACTCATGTATTTGGTTTCAATGTAATCTCCCTAATGCTTTCTTCTCCTGAATTACTGAACCGATTTTAATCAATGATCGGTCATGTTCTTGAAGAAAAACAAATAAAATAATTGAAACTGCGCTCAACTAACAGTCCAAATGGTTGTCACTTTATTAACTTTTTTTCAAGATCTTTACTATATTGAACGTAAATTTAATTAATGTAGGCTTTGTATCTAATATTAAGCTACGACTGCCAAGAGTTATATTTTATCTCTTTTAATAAGTTGCTTCTTGTATTGTATTCCTGTTGTAAAGAAGTCTAGAAAAACTTTTAGCATAGTTCAAATACCCAATGATATTTGTTTATTAAAAAGTGTCATGCTTCAAATTATTTCACAAATAAAATAAGAAAGTAAACATTATGCCTGATTAAAGTCTAATCTATTAATAATTTATATATTCGAGATTCGAGATTCGAGAGATATAATAATATGTAAATTATTTTCTATTTTTCAAAATAGTTGTAAAGTTATAAAACACCCACATGACATACATTCTAAAAATATATATTTGATTTTATATTTTATATAATATTACGTAATGTTAGGAGTTTAAATAACAAAGAAATCAAAAACTCAATAAATTAAGCATAAAATCTGACAAATTAGTAAATCAGATTCTATTTAATGATTGTCCCCAATAAATGTCAATAATAATATTTGTATACAAATCAATCCCACGACTCTTCGTAAATCGTAACATCACGGACTCTACATAACAACGTATTAATTACATCATCAGCAAAAAACTAGGGCTCGATACAACGATACAATGGTAACGGTTTATATAATTAATACCTTATTATAGTAAATATATACTTGGATACTTATCATATAATGTGTCATTACTTTTATGATACTCCGTTGCTTTTATTGATTATTGTGTCGCAGAGAGTAATTTGATATTGTTGTTTTTTTATACTTACAAGTGTATAACTTGTAACTTTCGTTTCATAATTTTGATGGTACTATAATGTTATTTTTTTGTGTTTTTAAAATATATATTTTTTTTAAATTGACACTTCTTCAAATTTGAAATATAAACATGTATAGCCATGTTAAGCTTATTTAAATTTATATAGATATAGAATGAAAAATAAACCGATACGAACAGGGATACGAACCCGCGACCTCTGGGAACATTCTTCAAATATTTCATATTTTATGTCCATATCTCACTACTTAAATATTATTGTTGTTATTCCTTACTTTAAATAGGCCAGCTTTAACTAATATATATATTTATACTCTTTCAGATTTGTTTATCCTCAAAATCAACAGGATAGTTTGTCGGTGGCCTTGGGAGTTAGTTCTAGTGATCCTTTCCGGGAGGCAAAGGTGTCCCTTCTAACTAAGTTGGGTCTCGCCGGAGTTTCTCATTTCACTTTATATAAGGGCTCGTCTCCTGTCAGTCCGGAACTACTTGCGTTCATAAGAATATTTAACATGAATCAAGGTAAATTGTTTTTTGTAATACTTGTGTTTTAATCAGAAAAATGTTTTGTTATAAAATATTCATTTATACATACACTTTTACTCAATAAATATAAAATTTTTGCTTAACTGTAGGTCATTTGACAGGAGGAAAAAGATCCAGATAGTTACCTACTCCTACTTTTTGTATGTTGCTGTGTTCAGATTAGTATATTATATGCATTTAAATTACTAATTATAATTAGTAACTTTCTTTGAACACAACAATTAATAAATGCATTTTTTTTTCTTACAATAATCCTAAAAAAGCTCTAATAATAATAAAATGTATTGGAACTCTCTACTAAAAAGAATCACCAATGACAGTAGTTCTATTCTTTAAAACACTTTACTGTCACTGCCCACAAACACACTATACTATTTACTGATTAAACTCTTTACTATCACTGTTATATTTTATCATACTAGTTCTGTTATACAACTTAGTCTCTCGATCACATACTGCCTTCTCTCATCTGGGAGACGATTTATATATTAATTACTCTTAATCAAAGCAGTGTCTAATATTACAATTATTTATTTAGTCAATTAAACTTCTATACAAACATTACATGTTTTAGCCAAACCATCAACTGATATCTTTATTTTTTTTTCAAAAACTACCCTCAAATTATAATAAAATGAATCTAATTACATGCATGATCAGACGAAAACGTTTTATCATATGTGTATATCCTACGAGAATTCAACGTACATAAATAATAGGTATATTATTATTTATTAAATTTTGTTTGTTTTTTCTCAAAGATAAATACTGTACTATTTTCAGAGGAATTAGAACAATGGTCCACGCAAAGCATCCCCAGTGAGCTCGTATCAACAGATGCACCCAGTGACTCCACAGTGGGGGCACTCATCGACAAGAGAGCATACACCTACCTACTGACTCGATGCGGGCTCATTAAGGCGGGATATAAGATCACTGAGGACGCTGAGGATGTGCACAGGTACCTAACTACCTATCTACCTACTCACTTACCTACCTATCTACCTACCTACCTACCTACCCACCTACCTACCTACCTACCTACCTACCTACCCACCCACCCACCTACCCACCTATATACCTACCCACCTAAATACGTACCCACTTTTTTTTTTTTTTTTTTTTTTTTTTCGTTGGAAAAATAGCGGGCGGGAGAGGTCACCCCCCTCTCCCGTCCAGGCACTACAGCTGGGGAAGGAGGCTGCGGGCGTAATCCCGCCTCCTTCGACTCAGCCTACCCCTGCGAAGCGGTTCAGAGGAGGCTGCCTCTCTGTCCCGCTCCGCGGCCTCCTTCGCGGCAATGACTTGCTCGCAGAAGGAGGCCATAGCGACCCAGGACCTCTCGTCGTCGAGCATCGCGGAAACAACGCTCGGCAACGAGAGGTCGCTGCCAACCACGGCCGTCAGCTCAGTACGCTGACGGTCCCAGGCTGCGCACTCCGGCAAGGTGTGACGAGCCGTGTCCACGGGCTCTTCACAGTGGTGGCAGGAGGGGGCCGCCTCTCTGCGTGCGATCTTGTGCAGGTACTCACCGAAGCACCCATGCCCCGTGAGCACCTGCACAAGACGGAACGTTAGAGTCCCGTGTCGCCGGCCGATCCAACGATCGAGATGGGGGAAATAGCCCCCACCGTCGTAAGACCGGCCGACGGGGACTCTAAGTCCCTACTCCACTGTCGGATCAGGGCTCGGTGAGCTAGAGCCCTGATCCGATCCGCCTCGAGCCTAACCCGCCCGACCCGGGCTTCCACCCGGTGCCAATACACTCCGGCGAGGACCCGCGCCTGTAGCTCCCAGGGCGGATCGCTCGCCAGGAGTGTGGCCGCAGTGTATGACACCGTACGGTACCCCCTGATCACCCTCACCGCTAGGACCCTTTGCGTGCGACGCAAAAGGGCCCTGGAATCCGCGGTGAGGGCTCCCGACCATATGGGAGCACCGTACAGGGCCATGCTCCTCACCACTCCGGCGTATAACCGGCGGCAAGGAGCCTGCGGCCCTCCGGCGTTGGGTAGAAGCCTACTCAAGGCGACTGCAGTGGAGAGTAACTTCGGGGCCAGCAGAGAGAAGTGGGCCCCGAAGTTCCATCTACCGTCCAGGGTGAGGCCCAGATACTTCATCTGGGCCTTCACCGCCACCCGCGCACCCTGGACGGAGATGTACGCCCGACGAAGGGGACCCCGGCGAGGAAATACCTACCCACCTACCTAACTAATATATTGACGCTGTGACATCACTGAGGGACTCACTGGGTCACACACGTTTTTATAATATAAGGAGTATTATTTAGACTGAACTGGGACATTGGTTTATTATTATTTTATGCTAACCTTGACTTACTGTGTTATTCGTTCGAATTTCCTGATTTTTTAACACAAATATATCTTTGTTTTTTTTCACAGAAAAAATATAAATCTATTGAAAAAATGCGAAGTACAAATATTAGACGATGCCATAAACTACTTGAAGAATGTCATAGACAAACTTCCCATAGCCGAAAAACAATAATACAAATATTTTAAATATATTAACTGATATTTTGAACCTTATACCTTAACGTTAAGGTTACATTTGATTTATAGATAAATTTATTTGGAACAAATCATGACAGTATTGAAATATTTTTACATTGTTTATTCCTTTGTTATTTATTTTATAAATCAACGAATTTTTTGTGTGGATTTTATTTTGTTACGTGTGTTTACAATTTTCGTTCATCAGTCTACGTCCAGTTTGAAGGTATATGTCACAAGCGGAAGCGTATTTTAATTACGCATTCTCTTATATTTTAGACAATCTTTCTTACCGGAGGTAATTTTAGTGTGTATTTTAATATACTGTGTTCTTTATAATTTATAGTTTTATATAAACAAACTTTATTGCTAACAATAAAAAGATTGAATGTATATTTACTTATTTTATTTCGTCTTTAAAAGAAAATACAAAATTATTTCTAACTATTAAAAATATTAAAAATAGTATTTACAATTTCCTTATAATGTTAAATGTGCATATCTTAGTACAATAAATAATTATCTATAACTAAATTCCTATTTCACTTGGGCTTTAAAAGTATATGGAATCATTAAAAAATATATGTGTAGACATTACTTTTAAACATGTTTCAGAACAAATACATTTAATTGAACTTTATTATTGTTGTTGTATATTTCTTAACCCCTAATGTATCACAAATATGAAATAAGACAAATAGGAGGAGATATATTTTAAATAAAATACAAGTCCTCACGATTTGTCTTCACACAATCTTCATTAAATAATTTAATAGTTAACCGACGATATGATAGTCGATGGGGAGAACCGTTTATTATTATTACACATTGATTTATTACTTAACTTATATCAGAACAAGATATAGAAGCTTTTTAAAATCAAAATACGTGGTCTTTGTATCAACAACACGACTGCAAATTCTAGAATTGTCTCGATGTCTATAATGTAATTTAAGGGACCAATTTACTCAGCTTATTCGCTGGTTTCAAAGCAAGAGAAATATTATTAAACAGTCATAATCTTTTAAACCATACAAACATACAAACAAGCACATACAACAATAATCTCATTATTCTGGAACTACTGATTAAAATGTTTTTAATTAATTGAATTTATAAATTACTTTATTCTTCCCTTATGCGGTACATAGGCATGTATTGGTGTCCTTTTCTCACTTCGTCGCCAACCTCTAGCTGCGACCAGAAGAGCTACCAGTAAAGCTGCCACGAGCACGCTACAAGACACTATCATGGCAGACAGTGCTGATGTCTTCATACAGGTTTGGCCTTCAGCTGCTGTAAAAATATAAATAACTTAAAAATATTCGTTTGAATGTGAGGAAAACAGTTTGAGACAGCAAAGACAGAACTTATGAATCTCTATCGTATATGACCCATTACTTATTTTTTTTTAATAAACTATCGATGATAATGCTGCTATCATATATTAAAACCCAATGACAATCGGTTTACTAGTTGATCAGAAGAAGCATCAGGGAGATCTCATCAAAGTCAACTACATGAGCTTAGCAATTGCTCAATTAAATTGAGCTATGGATCTTAAATTGTCGATAAATAGACTGGATTGTTAGTTACCATTTAACATACCAGCACGAGCCGTATCCTCATCCTCTTCCCCCTCCTGCAATACCCGTAACGACTGAAAGAGAGAGATGTTCTCTGACAGGCGCGGCGTAACGCTGGCTGCCTCAGCCTCCACAGACCGTCGCTTCACACTCTTCATGTTACGCCAGTGACACGGTTGGGACTGAAAACACGAAATAGGTTTTTCGTCTAACTGTTTCCTTTCTTAATACATACTAACTTTTTCGTTGAACGAAATAAAACTATATATAATTATTTTCTGTTTTTACAATATTTTTAATAGGTATATCTATATATTTAATTTAACTCAATAAGTTTCTTCCTCTTTAGTTTACGTATCATAATGTCTCAAACACAATGTTATGTTATTCATGTAGTTAGACTTAAATTGTCAAGAAAACCAGGAGTTATCTATAATGTTGGGATTTCCGTCGTTACACGAGCTTTAGATATCAAAAAATTCTTAACACTTATTGTATTATACCTACTAACGTGTTGAAAATAAATAAATAAATAATTATTTATATCCCTACTTTAAATTAAATGCACTTTTAATTTCGTTATTTTTAAGTCTCTGGCATGTACTAATTGTGCAAATAAAAATATAATTGCTACTTTTTCTTTTAGCTTTTCAATAATAATGACTAGATTTTTTTAGCAATTTGTAAATCTGATATATTAGAAACAAGACAAATAAATACCTACTACAAAAATATATATTTTTTAAATACAGGGTATATTTAATTAATGGGCAATTTCATGCAAGCAGCCTCTGTACATCAATCTAAACATCATTTATTCTACTACTTATACAACAATAAATTCCGCAATAAGGAGCAGTATGAATAATAAGGGGCATGCTTCAGTTATATCTTTCCTCATCCTACATCCATCGACAACATCTAGACAAAGTGTATACCAACTCACCGGGCACCTCCCATGGCACATCCTCACGTCACATTCAATGTACAGGGCGGGGGAGCCGGTGAAGCGGAAGGTCTTCATGTACGCGTAGACCTGGGTCTCGAACACGCCCGCCTCAGACCATGACCCTCGGAAGCGAGAGATGAGCTTGTCGTCAACTGGACAGCTGGAAAATTAATTAAATTTTTATTTTTTTTTTGTTGTTATTCATAAAGAAATCGCTTATCTATTACTGATATTTAAATTGATAATGTCTTATGATTTATTTAAAACATAAGTATTGCTTTATCTCTAGTAAACATGAAATCCAAAGATGAAGACAAATTCTAGTTAGTTTATATTTATAAAAATAGATTTAATGACAACATTTTTTTAAATATATTCATTATCTATACTTACATATAATAAAACTGTCAGTGATCGAAAACTGTACATGGAAAATATTAAAAAAAAAAACGAATGGGGGCCTTTATAAGAGCAAGAGAACCCAAAACAATGGTTTTTTATTTTATCTGTTTGTCGGTATGTCTGTGTTGTCTGTATGTCTGTAGGTGTGTTTGTCTGTATTTTTGTGTCCTTTAATCTCAGAAACAGCTAAACCAGTTGTTAGGAATATATTGTCACAGTCTTCACTTTGTCACTTCTCATCCTGGTATTTTTTTTAATATTTTCAATGTACTAAGACTCCTAATATACTTCTCTACAGACGATTAATCGGTTTGGATGAAGTTTCGGGAATTTATTGTCATGGGATTCACTTTACATTTAGTGTTTTAATTTTAATTAAAATGGGTTAACAAAAAGATAATAATCTCTTATTTTCGTGCCTTTGCCGTAAGACACTTTTAAATTGAAATAGTGATCCGCCCCTCAAGGAAAAATAATACCCAATCTAATAAAAAAAAACGAAATTGGACTACAGGTACAGTTAGTTATCAATAAATGAAAAGGTAATTCATAATAGCTTATTATTTACTAAGAGTATAGCTGAATTTTAAATATATATAGAATTAAAAATTCATCGACCCAGGCAGGACTCGAACCTGTGATCTCTGAGAAACCATCGCGTCATTGAGCGACCGAACTGTAAGGTACCCGCCTTGATGAATTTGGCGTACTATATACATAAAATGGTCTTCATCGACGATGTATGTATAAAGTACCTTTTAACCCGGCGTCAGCACAGTTAAAATATGTTACAAGGATAGTAGGGTTGGGTCCAGGAGACCCGTGAAGAAAATCGTCATCATTTCATTAATTACAAGACATTTACTAATATATGGCTGTAATTGGATAAAGCGACTATAGTTTAAGTGGTCATGTATGAGTAAAAAGTACTTGAAGTAAAACTTTCTTTTTAATATTTTTTTTATGATAGTGGAGCAAAATATTAACAAAAATAACAACCTTTGTTTTAAAGTCACAAAACTTAAACCAAATATAAACTTTTTTTCTAAAATATTAATAATTAATATACATGTAAATCATATTTAACAAGACTACAAATAAAATTACAAATTAGTTTTAGGAATCAGTCATATCATTGCTTACATATGCACAGTCTCTACAGTACAATATTGCAAACTCAGTGCAGATATATTTGTTTCAGTTCCGTCAAGTTCAATTACTTTTTCAGTCTTTTTTGGCAGGACAGTCTTGCAACCTTTTTCTGACCTTTAGTATCTTTGCAGACGGGTCCCTAACAGGGTTTCCTAAAAAAATCGCGTATTGTTTGGCACATTAGTCTTAGCAACTGCAGGATGCCTTTACGGTCGCGCAAATGCTCACGAACAAGAGTTATGAGTAAATTGAGAATTTGCAACACTTTGTAACAATGTTGTTATTTATCTTAAGAAATATATGTGCATTTATTGAAGCTATGTTTATATACATATATATATATTATAAAATTTTCAACCCTAAATCGAATGTTTAGGCCTAAAGGCATCCATGGCCACTTTATTGTATATCTTCCAATAAAATTAGTAGATTGTACCTGGCTGTCGTAAGTGCTGACAAAATTCTACTGTGATTCTGTTCTGTAATTTAATCAGGGGTTCATTATCACTATTCATTTCACATGTGTTTTCGTCGGTATTACTAGTTTGGCTGCAATGCTCAAATGAACTTCTACATCTTCAGTTTCTGAATTTTCATGATCGGAGTCTGATTTCTCCAAGATACACAATATTCGCTGTCATTCGCGTTCTTCGAGAAGCGTTATTTCAAAAGTCATGCGAATAAAATAAATAAATATACTTTTTTATAATGGCGCGAAATTACTACACGAAGTGTATGGTTGGGTCAAATTTACCCTTTGTCATGTTTAGAAGCGTTTATACACCGCTGCGATTGCAATACGACTAAATATCGATATTCCGTGGAAAGATACGATCCTTAGCTCCAGCTATTGAGTATTATGGTAGTGTGGCACCAAAAACATTAGAAATACGCGCATTTGAAAATAGCCCGGGTCAAATAGACCCAACTGTGCGAACGCCGGGTTAAATATTATTTTATTCTGTTAAGTTAAAAACATTGGTTACGATTTTCAAATTCTGAAATATGTCGATGAATCTATTATTGTATGTAAATGATAATATTAAAATTAACCTAAGCTTAATATAGCTAAACATTTTTATTAACTGAAGTTTAATTAGCCGTTTCATTAATGCTTATTTTAGTACAGAAATATGTTGTTTACTTAGTGGTGGTTTCTTACCCGTATTCATCGATTAGTTGAATTCTTTTCGCCGCCCCGTTATGTGCGAAGCAATCATTCACTACTATATCAAAACCATCTGAAATAAAAAAAAACATAACCGTTAGCAGAAAAACCTTTGTATTTATTAATTTATTTTATTTATAAGACACAACACGGCTGACGTGTAGACGGTAAAGGGGACTTTTGGCACTAAAACATGTGTTACAAGTTACAACTTACCCATGAGACTTCACGAGCCAAAATATCGGTTTAATTATTACATGTTTACATGTGTACTAATATAATGAAATAGTGCCATGGTATTATCATGTTGTGACACTACTGGACTAGTAAGATAATATTTTCCTTCAATCTTCGAGGTCTGCTAACTATTATTATTAAATATAACTATTCAATATACCCAGCGTAAACCAAGATTATTCTAACAGGGTCGTAAATTTATATATGTACTAAGTAAACCCTTTCTCTTTCATTATTAATCGCTTATAACTTATCAATATCATTTTCTTTTGTTTGTATATTAGATATTACCAAATATTGTACTCCACTTAAAGTAAATTTTATTTCTTATATCTTTAAAACTTTGTGGGATACAGTAGGTACAGCAATTAAGACCCTAAAACTTCTAACTGACATACTTAAATCATGACGATGTTACAGCTATTTTCTATGAAAGCTCTTTCTAAAGAAAAGATCGATGAACTTCGGAAGTTTTGTGAATTAGAATGGGCAGGTGTCACGCGATCAGCCGTTGATTTCTGCCCTTGTTTGTTACGTTCGTTACGTTTGTTACGGTAACTCATTGAAAAATGTAATCGATCATTTAACAATTATTGCCATAACGTAATACGTACCTATAAACTCTACAGTTATATAAAATATACGCGTTTGGTTATGTACAGTTAGATAGAAAACATTATCTTTATTTTGTTACTATCTAGATAGACTAGTCTCTACCTATATTCGAAGCTAGGATATGAACCTGATATACGTTTTAAAAGATGGTAACTCAAACTTCCAAGAGGCATAACAAATGGTCGATTGTTTTATTACTTTTAATAAATATATTAATCACACAACACACACATTTGTTAGTAACTCTGGCACATAATTCAATAAATTAATTATAAATTGAAAAAAAATAAAACCATCATACCATACGAGCTCCTCATATAGATCAGCAAGGTGAGTGGATCACCAACTCGCACTGGTCCGGTAACACGAGCGCCGGTTGCGCCATATCCGGACCGGATCTCCATATAGCACTCCGGAGGTTGCAGCGTGAATACTACCGGATTGCCCGTAGCTACTCTGCAATGCGTAAGAAAGTTTTGAACTTGAGTTTTTTTTGTTTAAGAATGAATGAGAAAAAATATTGAGTAGCTTTTAATACTTGTCGAATTTATCGTTGGTTTGCAAAAACAAACTTAGATTGAAATATAGAATATATGGAATTTAAATGAGTTATACTCTAGGTATACCTACTGATTAACTAACTAACCTAACCTAACGACTAACTAACCTAACCTAACGACTAACTAACCTAATTAAATTCTGCAGATTTGATTTATATTATTATTTTATGACTACTTGACAAATGTGGTAAAGTGAAGATTGTACAGCAGTATTACTTTAATTATTATAAATAATATTATGAGATAAGTAATATATTTGTTTAATTAGAGATCGTATATTTAAAAACTTTATTCTAAATTTAAAATTGTAAATAACTGAACTCACTCGACGTCTAGAAATGGAAACGTGACAGTCTTCCAGAAGTCATATCCATATTCACAAGTCACCTTGAAGTGTTCGTCTAACTCTTCTTCAATCAACGAATTGTACTGCACGGTTATCGTGTTCCACATCAAATTCTTCTGTAAAAAATATATTATAAAATCTCCATTTGTATACATTCAACTGAATATTTTTTTTTCTACGGAACTAATAGTAAAAGTAGCAATGACGCAAATATGACATAATTATGACATTAAAACATACAACGTTAATGCTTTTAAATAATGTAATTCAACACAAATACTCAAAAATAAAAGCTGAATCTAACAAATCTAGTGTTCTTGAGACAGATGTAACTTAATATATTGATGCTGTATCATACAGTGGGCTGTTTCCTGGAGTCATCATGCTGGCCGTTCCTTCCCAGGGTTCCGCAACGATTCAGTTGTATGTAGAACTCGTAGTAGTCGCGTCCAGAGCCGTTTATGTACATACAGTCAGGATCGTAGGAGTAGCCTTCGATAGATAACATGATTTTATTAATGATACGTATTTATTTTTTTAAATGGCTTACAGATAATTATGACTTTCGAACTTTTTTTCATACTTAAAAAGTGAAAATCCTATAGTTATTTGCAACCACCGTGTTTGTAGGTAACAAGGTTAAGGAATTCTCAAAAGCAATGAACACTGCTATAAACTATTATCTTTTAATTGATTTGTTAACGCATATTAACATTTCACAAAAGAAACATATCTAAATTCACAAATAACGGATGTTAATAAGACTCTGTAAAATTTTATTATTTAGTATTCTATCACTAAATAATAATATGATAAATAAATTACTTATTAACGAGCTGTTGATTTTTAGTGAATTTATTAAAATGTCTACTTGTTAATAATTACAATATAATATAATCTGTTTTTATCAAGAATATAATAATTTCTTCTAGCCCCTTTTTTATTTATTGTTTTTTGTTTCGACCTATTATATACAGAGTCACATACTCAAATAAATGGTGAATTTACAGTTGGTTTTGCTAATAGGAAAATGATAAAATTATACATGCTTTCACTCACGGCGTATCACACTTATTATCGTGTCTATTCTTGAGACAGCTTTTTATATATAACAAAAATAAACAAATTCTTTACACGTAATAAAATCCTAGTTTTGTTATATATAATGTTATATAAAAAACTAATTTCTGTTCATTGAAAATTTGTGATCATTCGGCAAAATAACAAATACGAAAGTTTTACTAGTCCTGAAGCTAACAATACAAATTTGTTCTTACATTTCTAAAATAGGAATTAAATGTATAATTAATAAATATTTCATGTATTTTTAAAATAAACTTACCAGCTGAATAGACCAAGCCGCTAAACGATCCATTGAAGCCGACTCTGATCTTCATAAAGTCGTCTTGGCACTCGGCTTCTATGTCTATTTAACAAAGAAAAAATGTACCATAATTTATTAAAACAAAAGATTGTGTAACTGGCCAGCAGTGGGTTTATCGATAACATCAAAATATGTCCGTTTTGCAAAACAACCTTTACGTTTACATGTTAAGGAAATCCAATGTTTTTAAATTAGTCACAATGAAAATAAGATTCGTAACGATATGATATGAGTTATTACCATGGTAGCGTCATTCACTCATTCATTCATTCATTCATCGTTTATTTCTGACATATTTAAAAATACTTGAAACAATTGCTTTCAAACAGGTTGCTGTCATTTTGGGTGAGTAAATCATCAGATAGATATTGTGTCTTGCAACACATGTGTGTGTATATTATTATTGTTGTTGTTGTTACATATTATATTATTGTCTAGGTATTTTATTGTTGTTACATTGTACTCTGCTGCCGTTAGTCCGGTGGCGCCTGTACTCGCGTTCCCAGGCAGGAGGCTCCCTCCAGCTGGCGTCCACAGGGGAGCGAGGCTTAATGCTCACCGGAATATAGCTGTTCTTGTCTGATAGAAACACCACCTGGATGGAGAAAGTGAGATAGCTAATGGACTCTAATTTAATTTAGTACACATTTCATCAATGGAACAATAATTAAAATAACTTCTATTGTAAGACTCAGTATTAATCTCTTGGGATATTATCATGTTTTAATATAAACCGTCCCTACAAATTATATATATCAAATCATAACGGTGAACGTTATATGTTAGAGGATCATTAGGAACAAATATATCCGTTACTCTTACCTACATCGATCAAACACTTTATTAGATACAAACCCGTTCTATATTAAATATAAGAGGTCATTCTGCTTATATATTATAAACTAATTCACATACGCTTGATCTTTTATTATTATACCTGTCATATTTGCTCTAATTTATTGGACTAGAAACTAAAACCTCAGCTTATGTATTTTACCAATGAAGAATCAAAATAAAATACATAATTATATAAAATCAATCACTTAAATTCTTGCTACTATTACATACTACTAAACTACCCGCAAGATCATCACAAGTACCTTCTTATCTAAATTAAGAATTTTGACGCGTACAATAACGAAACAAAAGATAGCCCTGAGATAAAGCTTGCGGTCTAACTACAGTCTTCCGCCACGACCGTCTGCCTCCGATAATCATACATGTCTTATGTGTACAGCTTCCTTCGAGTCACTTCATAAATTGGCAACTTAACATTGACCCAAAATAATTTCGATAGTAACGCCATTAGATAAATATGATAAGTGAATAAAATTTTACTACTAACATCGCTGCATCCATTAGTCTTAAAAAAAAGAAAGAAGCGGAATTATCGATGGTAATGCACCATTTCATAGTCACGACCCCCGAAAGTTTTGCGCAAAAAGATTGTGACAAAGTATGTCAAGTGCCACGGCTACCACACGCATTAAAACTATTAGGTCAGTGGACTATCTACTTACGTGGTCATTTCACTTTAACGAATCAATTTCAAAGTAAAATCTACTTCACATCGATCTAAATAGTAAAAAAATATATATTGAAGCTGCTGTTTCTTATTTAATGCTATAAAAACCCCATTGAAATGTTGCTTCATTTCAATTAACACAGGCGTTCCAACATTAAGACTTTTCAATATAAATCAATTCGCCATAATTATAATTTCATGGGAAGAGAGACAATGTAGGGCAGCGCAAGTTCAGCGCAGCGTGCAATGTGAGCCGAGTAACTGACACATCACGATGACAGGTCAGATGGCTATCACAACTACAACACAGGTACTATCACAACTACTATCACAGTACGCACTTCACACGATTTATTTTAAACAACGCGAAATCACAGATCAGCGATAATTTGCAACGCACAAGTCATGTGAAACATTATAGTTAGAAAATTACATATAATGTTATCGCACTTTTATTGTCTAATTACAGATATACATGAATATTAATAGCAATATAGAGCAAACTTAGTAATCGAATCGGAAGGGCCCTTCGCAATTCTACTTATTGCGTCAACCAGAGGCCTCTTGTGTAAAGGAGTTGAGCAAGGCGTCATCACTCTAGTCTCTGGCTCCTCACGCATGAAATATTCTATAACCTTTGTTGATTTTTATTCTATTGTGGTCTAATACAATGAGGGAATTTGCTTTGTTTAACATTAGATGTATGGGGAAAGATAACAGATATCTATCTTAAGTTATGATATACCTATTTACGTAAATAACTAAATAGCATTATTTTACTGAAGTTGTAAAAGTAATAAAAATATTTATATTCAAGCAATCATATGAGCACGCGCCATATAACAAAGAGCTTGAAGTGTTTAGCGTAAATTCTATCAATCTTTTTTTAATATACAAATTCTGTGCTACACAAAAACCACAATCTGTTACAGTTACCATTGAACGTTTTGCTATTATTTATTATCTTATTAGTAGAAGAGAAACGATTTGCTTATTTTATCAGGACCGTTACACATTGTAGAACAAACCGCGAATTCTTCTCAATTCCATTAAAAGTAAGAGCACTAATAATAGTTACACTTAATATTTCTTTTAGACAAAGGCAAAAAAAAACTTTGATCTACATTGAATGACAATTGAATCATTCTCCAACAAATAAAATGCTTGGAACTTAAGTAAAATATATTTTTAAATGTACAATGTTAAAGTGTTTTCGCACGTAATAGCGTTAAGTGAGTGATTTATTGAATTTCAACCTTATTACCTCGTTTTCTATTTAGAGTTGTAGTATTTAGTTTATTTTACTTTGCTATGATATTCTTTTAATGTTTAGCGACAATCAAGACTCATGGTTTGTTATTTATTTTAGAGAGAAGGACTGTTAAAGAATTCATTGTCAATATAGTACAATAAAAACACAACATTTGGTAAATCTTTTTCAAATTGACATCGAAAAATATTGTAAAAAAAACTTTAGTGTTAATTTAAAACGGTAATACACAAAATTTTATGTATCTTTTCTACAAGCTTATCATTTCATAGAAGAATGTTTGATTTAATAGCCATGCAGACATAATATAGGTACATGAATGTAAATGTAATACATAAAAAACAAACTTTCTCATATTACAAAAAATAATTTAAACTTTTCAATTTATAATTCAATGATATTCCACTTCATAGCAGAATGCTGTGAAAATTGTTAATGTAAGCTACTACTTTATAAGAGTGCAACTTTAGTCGCCTGTCTCGGTCTCCTCCTTCTAATTCAGTGTTACCCTTGAAATAATAGTAATCGACAGAGAACCTCACAGCCTACATAGTAAGTTAGCTAAGCCGTTAAATAAAAGCACTGTCATTATCTTTAAGGCTCATTGTTCTATCATCTCTTACATCCGTTCAAGGTGTATACAAATTCTATTGAAATGATAGTGTGGTATTCGATTCTTATTTATTGAGGATTGGCAAATTGTTGTTTCGCAAATTGTTATTAAAAATTATAATATGGATGCCTTTATTTCAAAATTATTTTTTCAATAAATAGTTTTGATGATTTAACATATGTAATAACATATGAACTTACTGGATCTTGTTCACTGCCGTCAGATTTAAGCGCCTCCCTGGTTTCATTCTGTCAACAAATATTTCTAATAAGTTTTTGAATAAAGCTCGCAGTCAACAATAAGTTTTTGAATAAAGCTCGCAGCAAATAAAAGTTGAAATTGACTGATCAAAATCAAATGATAAAAGATACATTTAACAAACATAATAAAACCCAAACCTTTTTATATGTGGGTCCTGAAGGATCTTCTCCCGAGCCCTCATGTTCCGCTGATATTACTAAGGACTCAGTAGACTGTTCTGAAGACTCAGCTGAGTCTTTTCGTATGTGTGATGATACCGAGTACGCTCGCTGATAAATATGTTAGTGTCAATTATAATATTCAATAATATAATCATTTTTTAAATCATTATTCATGGTTGTTTGCTTTGTAGAAAGCAGGAAAAAGAGATAAATGCTAAACTAATAAAATTAATAAGTATTTCGTTGAATGTTAGAATAAAATACGAAGATTGCTTACGTGTATAACAAACAGTCCATAAACGATAATCAATCTGAAAGAAAAATAAAAAAAAGATTTAGATACAATTTTATATTCATAATACATAACAAAACATAAACAACAAAAATATTACAAATCTTAAGTATAATTTATTTCTATTCAGAACCAACATTTCTAAGTATATAACACAAAAAACGTAAAAGTTATGTTTCTTCATAAGAATTTCAAAACTGTTATATAAAGTACTTTTATCGTAAATCCTAATCGTCGGGAGACATCACCGACAGTCGTGACGAGTTAAGGACCGTCTAAACCAAGAATAACTAAGCGTAGGTGAGCTCGTGCCACGATTGAGATATGGTTTCGTCTATCATAAATAAGTGGAGGTCAAAAGACACGGCAGGGTAATGACAGACCCGCGGATTGAGCCACGAGAACCAATATCGGCGTCATTACCCTGTACTGTGATCTATGAAATTGTTTTACCAGAGCGGTAGCCGTTGTAAACATTGAAATTCAATTTGGAATCATTTCTCTAATCAAAAATACATAAAGAATACATCTAATCTGATTATTACAATGGCTTTATCGGAATTGATTTTAATATTCGTGGCATGAAAATGGGTTTGATCTTTTCAATTTATTCAACCGTATTGTAATTTCTTGTTTTGGTTTTATTTGGAACGCAATAAAAATTGTGTTATACCTTTTCTAAAACAATCCATTGCAGTCGACATACAAGCTAATTCAATATAAATGTAATGGCGAACGTAAATTGTAATACGTAATTGGGATGTATGTAAAATAAAGGTTATAGTAATATAAATATAATCCCAAATTGAAAAAAAAACATTACACTGTAAATCTAAAATGGTACACTTTATTATCCTTAATGATGATTACTTGGTTCATTACGTCATATCTTTTAAGGTTAGTCTCACTAGTTAGTCTCACTAGTTAGTTTCAGTTGTTTTTCGCACTTCTCACAGTCACTGACCTGTCAATTACGTGTAACCTTCGTGTCCTTATCAAAAGTGCTTGTAAAAAAATCTTGGCATTTTACAGTGTATTAAAACTCTTTGCTAATTCAATAACTTTTACATTACTAATATACCTAAGAATTTAATATTAATATGTTAGGTTAAAGGAAACAAAATTGTAGAATATTCTATGCAGTAATATCTTAGATAAAAGATTTGTACATTTTCTCATAACTAAAGCCATTAGGGTTTACTTAGAAGAGCATGTTGTATTAACCATTAAATTGAAATTTCAGATTTTATCGCTCTTAATAAAAAATACGATACTGACATGTTTTTGATTAAAACAAAATCCTCAAAAGTTTATATTTGTCAAATAATCAAAATATCGTAAGGAATATCTCAGTAACTTATTCGGTTTTTAATTTAACGTATTTCGGCGTCAATAAATAGAATGTTCAAGTAGACCTGACATATGACGATGTGGTTGCGATTTTGTCACCTATTTATTTTACCTGTAGGTACGTCAATCTGACCGAGGCCGCATGCAAAACCTAGTTGTTATAAATAAACGACCTAATATTTTTTTCAATCATAAAGACTAAATATAAGTAAAAACAGTTTAAGCACTCAAATTCTAATTCTGTAGTAAAAATGGTCAAATCGTGATTTTGTTTGCAATTAACAGACAACGTTTTGTTATTGGCTCGTCTGTAATAGGAGGCTTCGTGATCTCGATGTGCTTTCGATCCGTTAGCGATTGGAGTGACGAGACTCTATCTGTGGTCATCATTTGCATGTATTTAATATTACATAATGATATTACAATTTAATCATAGTTTAATGTATTTGAAATTAAACTAAAAAAATACAGAGCGGTATCACTTTTCTTACTGTAAATCACATACGTTGTAATAATTCCATAGTGACCTTGTAGCGTAAAGGTAAAAAGCTCATAACGGTGACGTTCGGTGTTAAACGGCGCGGGCGCAGGCATGCGCTCGTTTATGTCTTTTGTTCTAGCGATTACGTGATCTACGCGTATAAAGGCATTATTTTTATATCGTAATTGATGAATTTATTTTAAAAAAATACGATGTTTATTAATAATGGAAGTTAGTTAAAAAATTTTATCCACACCTTACGGACATTAGTTAATTTTAAACTTTCTTTTGCGATAATTTTCTTCTTCGTCCGGTATTATACCCTTATAGTAAAGAATAAGCATGTTTTGGTAAACTTCTTTATAATACTGTTATTAATACTAAACTATTTTTACAAGCAATAACACAATATTAACTAGGTACTCGACTTTTCCGCTTATATCTGTTTGCGTATATAAAATATATATATAATTTTATGGAAGGTTGTACATATGTTGAGGATAAGAGCAAAGAGATAGAGGAGATTAGATAGTTTTATTTTATTATTTGTAGATATTATAATTTTGTGTAAATTAAAGTTAATTTGGAACACCGACCTCGCGCTACTTCCTATAACATCTCCGGTTTTATTACCGCTTCCTCTGCCACTGTAAGGTCATTAATTATTGTAATTATAGTCTATTGTAATAATTGTATTGTAAATATGTTAAACTAGTTTTGTTTGCTTCACCCTTTTGGAACAATCGTTCAAAATGCCGAATTACTTAAAATAAGGAACTTGTATAGAAACTTTTACCTTCTGTCAAATCGAATGATAAAATCAAATTGTGTTGTGTTAAGTTTAAAAAAGATATTAGAACTCAAATATTTAATTTATTTACAGGACATAGGACAAAAAAATGAAAAACCTAAATCTTTGGTTGTTAACAATATTCTTCGGGCCTTAAATAAACTTTATCTTAAGAACCATTGAATAGTGAGCAACCGGGCCGTTCCTGACGCAACTTTAAACGTAGTTTAATTATGATTATCGATTTGCTTGATCAGAAAACGATCAGAACATTTAACCAACCATCTGCGGAACGTTCCGTTACTGCACGCCTCGAGACACACCAGACGGCGACAACTCAGTGTAGTACAATATGGTGACAATAGAAAATTCGGTACTGTAATAATTATGTATACTTTACAATTGAATATAAATTTTTACATCTAACAAATATTATTGTTAAATTATTATATGTTTTGAGAAACAAATTGAAAATTAGGTATTACGTTTCCTATATTACTCGTGTTCTCATTTCAGTATACAAATCGAACGACTTTTCTGTGCAGAAGATAAACCATTACATTAGCATAGTGGGAACATTTTAACAATTTGACGCAATATAGGTACTTAATATCCATAATAGCTAGAACTGTTTGTATTGTTATTTGATCTATTGAATGTTGTGTTTCACTACATGTTCATGAAAGCCGTAATTCTACACCGATAGGTAAGTATGGCTTAACCCGGCGTCAGCACAGTTAAAATATGTTACAACGATAGTAGGGTTGGGTCCAGGAGACCCGTGAAGAAAATCGTCATAATTTCAATAATTACAAGCCATTTACTAATATATGGCTGTAATTAGATAAAACGACTATAGTTTAAGTGGTCATGTATGAGTAAAAAGAACTTGAAGTAAAACTTTCTTTTTAATATTTTTTTTATGATAGTGGAGCAAAATATTAACAAAAATAACAACCTTTGTTTTAAAGTCACTAAACTTGAACCAAATATAAACATTTTCTTCTAAAATATTAATAATTAGGATATATGTAAATCACATTTAATAAGACTACAAATAAAATTACAAATTAGTTTTATGAATCAGTCATATCATTGCTTACATATGCGCAGTCTCTACAGTACAATATTACAAACTCAGTGCAGATGTATTTGTTACAGTTCCGTCAAGTTCAATTACTTTTTCAGTTTTTTTTGGCAGGACGGTTTTGCAACCTTTTTCTGAACTTCAGTATCTTTGCAGACGGGTCCCTAACAGGGTTTCCTAAAAAAATCGCGTATTGTTTGGCACATTAGTCTTAGCAACTGCAGGATGCCTTTACGGTCGCGCAAATGCTCACGAACAAGAGTAATGCGTAAATTGAGAATTTGCAACACTTTGTAACAATGTTGTTAATCTTAAGAAATATATGTGCATTTATTGAAGTCCTATTTATACATATTTATATTATAAACCCTAAATCGAATGTTTAGGCCTAAAGGCATCTATGGCCACTTTATTGTATCTCTTCCAATAAAATTAGTAGATTGTACCTGGCTGTCGTAAGTGCTGACGAAATTCTACTGTGATTCTGTTCTGTAATTTAATCAGGGTTTCATTATCACTATTCATTTCACATGCGTTTTCGTCGGTATTACTAGTTTGGCTGCAATGCTCAAATGGACTTCTACATCTTCAGTTTCTGAATTTTCATGATCGGAGTCTGATTTCTCCAAGATACTCAATATTCGCTGTCGTTCGCGTTCTTCGAGAACCGTTATTTCAAAAGTCATGCGAATAAAATAAATAAATATACTTTTTTATAATGGCGCGAAATTACTACACGAAGTGTATGGTTGGTTCAAATTTACCCTTTGTCATGTTTAGAAGCGTTTAAACACCGCTGCGACTGCAATACGACTAAATATCGATATTCCGTGTAAAGAGACGACCCTTAGCTCCAGCTATTGAGAATTATGGCAGTGTGGCACCAAAAACATTAGAAATACGCGCATTTGAAAATAGCCCGGGTCAAATAGACCCAACTGTGCGAACGCCGGGTTAATAACCTAACACGTAGTCGTATAATATTTGACTGTATTATACGTATAATATTTGACTATATTATACGTATAATATTTGACTATATTATACGTATAATATTTGAATAAATTATAGTCACAAAAAAACTATGTTAATTACAATTACACTATTTGTATAATAGTAAAAATAAAACTATGATTTTTTAAGGAAAAGAAATGTAGTAATAATTTAGTTGTATAAATCAATCGATGTCAAGTCGAACAATAGATTTTTCGTTTAAACAGCAAAAAATAAGATGTAAGAAAACCAAACCGAGACAACCGCGCAAATCGACGATAACAATTAGAGATTAAAGTATTTGAATACTATTTAAAACCACGAAGGAATGTCGGTGCTTATTTTTATTTGGCATTCAAACTTACGATCGAAATTGGGAAGCTAATCATCGACGGCGTTTATTGCAATGAAGCGTACCGGGGTCACAGAACTAGTACAAACATCATTTAGCACGCCAACTTCATGCCTTTTAATTTTGTGTTTATTAATATTCGAGGAAACATACTTTCATTCAAGCTGTTATCTAAATAAGCTGACTTAAAAATTACAAAATATTAGAGCTTATTTTGGAGTTTAATTTTCCGTTTTTGAACTTTGTAATTAGTTGACAATAAACGGTTTATATGTCAGTAAGGTGACATAAAAGAATTATAGAGTTTTTAAAACATAAAAATGATATTTTTAACCAACTCTAAATTTATTTTTAACTATCTGTTCTATTATGATTTTTAATAATATTTTGTTTAAATAAAAAGTTTTTTTTAAGCTTTGGCAAAATAGTGATGGATAATTAACTTTTTCGTTTACACCATAATGAAGATATGAAAAGCATGTAACGAGAAGATTCTTAAGTATGGATGTTATAGTTAGTAGAGGCTGACCGCAACAGACGAAAAATGATGAAAGAGCTTCGATGAGATTAACGCATTGCACCGACCCCAAATAGTTGGCACGAGGGATGGAAAATATTTTTTCAGTTTTAAATTATTAAGCAGTTTTTTATGAAGTCTTAAGTAGTTTTAATGTTAATATTTTGGTTTATACTTGTAAAACGTAATGCAACTTAATTGAAATAAGTTTAATCTAAGTTCAGGCATTGTTCTAGATTAAAGATATATCTTAAGTATTTAATTAAAAATAATATACGTACCTACATAGTAAAAATAATGAAAAAATGCTTTTAATTAATCTAGAATAGGGAAATAGGTAATATCTAACAACATCGTACATTTCACATGCTACAAATCATTTAATTTGTTACAAATCTTGCGAAATTTAGTGTTTTTTAAAAAAGTTTTAAGATTATTATAATCAACTTACCTTAAATTCACCATTTTGCACAACGCACTTAGTGGACACTCTTACCCTGTCATCAATTACACTACACATGCGTGAAGCATATAATAAATGGAGCACTACTGCGCGTGTACGTGAACTATGAAACATGCGCACGCGTCGGCGTTTACAACAGAAGTGGGGTCGTGATTCACAGCCTCCGTAGTACTTCAGCTATGAAATGTTTCCCATCGGTAGCCATTTATGGATAAGGCTGGTATTACATGTTACTGTTTTATTTATTTTTAATTTATTTATTTCTTTATCATGCAATTCATACCTACAATAAGGCATTATTATCTTGAATTAAATACTGTAAAATACAGAGAAAATCTATTATAGAAATAGAGAATCTATTATAAATCTTTATTGAGAGCCTATTATAGAAAAGTAAAACTATTTATTCTGGATAATCTATTATAGACTAGATCTATTTAATCTGTTATAGACTTAAATTACTCGTTCGTTTGTTTTGAAAATATCTGGAAATATTTATTCAACATTAATATTGATATTTTTTTGTTTCTTTGTCCCTCTCTTTACTATATAGAAAATGGTGACAATGTCATCTGAACTTTATACATATAAAAAAATTGTTATGACCGACCGATCTATCTACGCACAGCTAGACTGAAGCGCTACACCTAGAAACTTTAAATATAGACCGTAAGCTTCTTTTACGACATAGGTAGGATTTCGGATACTTGTATTCGTAGTAGAAATAAATTACTTCAAATATAAAATACGTTTATTAAAAAATCTAATCCTTGTGTCACAATTTTTTTGAATATTGGAATAAACAAACATTAGTATCGCCTCAATACAATAAATATATATTTTTAATGAAAGAAGAAAAACACACGCTCCATTTTCCACAAAATATTAAAAGCAATAACCAGTGACGTCAGTGTAACAACAGCGATTGTTATTTTCATGGCCCTGAAAATTATAAATATATATATTACTATCATTACGTATAAAAGATTATGTAAGAACTCCTACGTCATATATATCCCAAAAAAAAAATCATAATAACTAACCCGTCAGCGTTATGGAAGTACAAGGCACTTCTTAGCGTGTAGTATATAAGCTGCATGTAGCAGTATATAAGGTAGTACAGAGCTAAAGCTGTAGCCGTCACTGACAGCTGGATCAGCTGCACTATTTCACCAACAACTCGCCACGACTTTTCACTCTAAATAAATAGTATAGTTATCATTTATCTACACATTATATAGACAGGCGATTATCGCAATTATCTTATATAATTTTGTCATTGAAGAAATGACTAACAACATTATTGATTCCACTACTGACACTGTATCTTTAGTATCACGAGATTGGTTTATAATTGACACAAACCTATCATATTCTATTTTGTAATCATATTTAACATATATTTAGAACAAATATTTTATAATGAAACACATTAACACTGACACAATAAGTGTAGAACGGAAGGAAACATAAAAACAGTAGAATACACAATCTCTTAATAAAATTGTATATGTGATTTGTATTAAGATTAAACTTGTTAGATACGATTAGTAGGTATTTGGAATATCCGTAGTGAGTGCGGAACTCAACCGGCGATTTTAACCTAGAGAGATAATAATCTCAGTTATATAAACAAAACAAATAGATTAAATCATTCATTTGCACGTTTTATTTACATTAAAAAGTGGAATGCAGTACATTTGAAATTGTTTCTCCTAATAGATTTACATATTTGGTGGCTGACCTTATATAAACATATACAATACATAGCAAATCTAAATGTAGGAAAAAATAGTAGTACTATACATAGAAAAACTTTTTCTTTATTTCATAAACTTTTTCTTTATTTCTTTTTTTTTAACCCTTCCTGTAATTTATCAACTACATATATATATATTGTTATAATTTTAACAATAAATAGAATATGTTATTCCAAAAACAACATTTTTACCTTTTTAATAGGCTTTTCTTGAACACCATCATAAAGCTCCATATAAGATTTAGCTACTTTCATGTCATCCGAGGCTAATGGCGATGGATGTACGTGTGTGCAATAAGCCGATATACAAGTACTTCCAAGCTACAAACACAGAATTAATAACCTAACCTCGAATTATATTAACACATTCATATAAACCTTTCATACATTAGCCGTTTTTGGAATTGGATCTGGTGTGGGCGGCGGTGGGGCGGGGAAGGAGTTGAGAATATGTCTTAATTTGTCACTGGTTCGTATGCAGCCGCAGCGTCTCCTCCACATTTCTTCTTCAATGTTATTATCCAAAATATCGGCTTCCATTGCATTGGCACTACAAGGTTTGTAATTTAGATGTATGCTCAAGAAAATATATTACTAAGACCCGACATTTGTTTTTCTGAATGTAAAGTGTTATTTATTTTTGCTACAAAAGAATGGTTCTTGTATCCGACAATAATTTCTGTTCTTTTATCAAGTTTTTAAGTAGTTAATAATTTTTTAAAGCTTATAGACTTTATAAAGCTTTTAACAAACAGTGTCTACTTACTTTAACTGACCAAATTCAGTTTTAATTTAAATAAAATGTTAAACTAATCTTTCTAATTAGTTTCATTCCTTTATAAGCATCCAAAGTACATACGAGAATTTTATATCACTTTAAAAAAACGAATAAGGACATCACAAAACACAATACAAAAATATTTGTTTGACAAATATATTTATATATCAAACTTTATTTTTAATTAATAAAGATAACATATTTACGACCAAAAAAGTTTAAGTAATTAAATATAACAATTCGGGAAAATATATAAATTTTAATTACTGTGACAATGTAAATGTTTCGTTACATAATTTTGTATATATCTATAATTATTTGTCTGTGATTTCTTTCTTTGAAATGTGTTTTTACTTAAGGTTATTACTATCTATACTTAAATACATTGAAAAAGTGACGAGGCAAAATCTGTATATTCCTTAAATATTTTAAAATTACTAATGTTGTGTTCATGAAACAAAACCTGATAAAACAATTTTAGACTATAATTACAACACAACGAAATAGCCAGACAGATTTAAATGAAATTTAATGTTGTGTTGGTTTATAATCCAAGTCAATATATCAAGTTCTTTCCTTCCCCGATTTTTTCTTATTTGATGGAAAAATACAAAAAAAATATTTGGGCTATTATAAAGTGTTCTTTAACACCTATTATTATATTTATTTTTATCTTTACCACTTTCTACCAGAGGTAACTAGTGTACGTAAAATAGAAGTGTCAAGAGACTATTTTGAGCCTTCTGTAAAGACACTCCTCAATTTAAAATTAAAGTGCCGAGGATTCCCAGCACGCTTTGGTCTGAGAAGAGCCACACCGCAAACTCTGCCAGGAATTTCGTTATTGTGATCATTGTTTCACAAACGTCAACATTTAGTAAGCAATTTAGGAACAATAAAAAAAACGCAATCAAATCGATAAAAAGGCTTAATGGTTGGTGAATAATAAGATAATAATGACTATCCAATTAATATTGCGCAAAAGTTTAATATTTAAAAATTTGGCCAGCAACGAAAATCAGTCACAGAAAGTACCTATTCAATTACTTTTTTATAAAATTTGGTTTCCTTTCGAATTATTATTAGATAATATATAAATTAATTTTCAATTTGGAAAATTCATTAATTTCACCGGAAACCACAAAAGCTGATAATTAAAAAAAAATGGGTTGTAGAAACTTTAGGTAGGCCTACTAATTAAGGTTCTATACTAAGTACTGGAGGCAGAAGTAGCTAGCAATAGCAAGTGATTAGAATGAAGTAGGTATGTAACATTACAATACAGCTTCTGCTATTCATTCATTCATTATTACATAAGAGTTACCAAAAGCTGTCACATTTAAATGAGAGTAGTAAATCATAAATGTCAACAATTCTCACGGTCACCGCGCAGACTGCGACAATGGACGAATATATAAATAATATAGAAATGTTCGTTTACCGCTAGTCGGTAACCGTTTGTAACCGAAATATGAATAATCCAAAATCACGCACGCGGCAACTACCTAATGTGTTTTTAATAATTGTCGGGAATTAGCGACACTTTCATTATTCATTATGAGCTTTAAAACTAATGGGTAACTAAATGACCTGCAGGTAGTTTTAGTTCCTACATATTACTCGTACCTAACGCAGAAATAGGTGAGTATGCACCTGCAATTCTTTTACAAAGATGTAAGAGCAAAAGTAAATTAAATATAAAAATTGCTTTTACTTCTCTATGGAAGTAGATTATATTATTAAATTCGTGGTAAATGATACTGTTTTAGGTCAGTTTGCGGTCTAAACTGTGCTGTCAACAAAATATTTCTCACGGTTTTATTTATTTCATGAACTTGATCGAGTTCATACAGGAGTCAGGACTTGCATATTCTAGTATAAACCATTATATCAAACACCTCACTCAAAAAAATATGAAAATGTTCCAAATTTTTTTGAACAAGTCAAAATAAAACAAATATTGCAAATATTAAAATATAGTAAAAATATATATTTTTGACCACTCTTTTCAACTGCCAATATAATTTTACAGAATATTATGCGGCAGGTTTATTATAATTTTTTCGCAGACCTTTTTATCTTTTATATAATCCTTGGTCTTACAATAGGCCTTAGGTATCTTGCAGTTTCTGCTTTATATGAAACTAGAATTTTAATAGGGAAAGTTTTTGATTTTTTTCAGGTACTCTTTTATAAAAAAAATACATATTGTACATGAAATGAATCTTTGCCAACCTGGTGTGGATTGGAACAAGTTTGAATTTACTTGTATTATTTTGTGAACCTACGTACGTAAGTATGAAACAATCAGCTTTAATCCCTAACACTATATTTCTGTAATTTCCTGATTAGTGTCTCATGTAGAACGCAATCAAACGCTTCGGAAACCGAGTCACCGAGAACTCCCAAAGCATCCATTGAATCCTCCCATGCATCAAAAATATACTTTAACAGATCAACTGCAGCGTTGGTTTTTTAGGACCCCTTGTGAAACCAAAAAGCTTACATATTTGCATGGAACTAAAATGGGAATTTTACTGACTCATTTTATTCTAATATTTTACTAAAAATAGGTAGTATAAATCTAAGTTTAAAGTTAGAGGGGTCAGTAGCGCTACCTGCTTTAAACATTAGTATATCTTACTGTACTTCTTGAGATCGGGGAACACACTGCTGTCTATACATAGGTACCTATATTAAATATACTATTTAGTAATAGGCTATATAATAAACAATGTTGAGTATCGATTTGACTGAGCCAACTGAACTGACTGACTGACTGAGCTGACTGAACCAACTGAATGTCCAAAGAGGTATTTCTTAGTTTTATGGTATTATTAAATTTTATTATGGTAGTATTAAATACTTTAATACCTTCAATATGATTTATATATTTGAGCTTGAAGTTACCAGGTCGATTCTTTATACTTTTGGCGAGGCATTTAGGGTTCAGTAGTAGGGAAAGGAATATTATAAAACATGAAGCAATTTCAGATTTAGACTCAATAATTACCATTTATCTCTAAATAATATTCAGATGTGTGACATTTTGATTTTCCAGTCTCCATGTTGATTATATTCCAAATAGTTTTTATTTTGTTTGCCGTTTTCTACTTTTGGATGTTTACAGTCGCCCAATCACTAAAACAAGTAGGTATGCATGTATATTTGGAATAAAAGTTTATATAGGTACTATCTATACAGCTTGTTACCTACTGACAAAAAATATAGTAATTTCTTGTTTACTTTTTTCTTGGTATCGTAGTAAAGAATATCATATGAAATATCATACAGTTGTAGAAAAATATAATAAGCCCAGAAACTGGAGACTACGCTGCAAAATTAAAGGTCTTTTTTCAAGTTTTCTAAGCTAAAAATTTAGTACAAGTTGTGGGATACGTTACTTCTAAATGCCACTAAATGGTGAGAAATACCTAACATAAAACTACTACCTAATTGACATAATTCTAAGCACAACATACTTTATAAAAATAAAACGCTATTTTTTTTTTGTATGTCTATACTGTTAGCCCTGTTGGCTATTACAGCGTCACCGGGGGAGCGGGTGAATAAAACGCTAACTGCGAAAGTTTTACTATTGTTTAATAATTAACGTAAGTTTGTTAAGAAAGCCCGATATACGGTCGCATGCTATTTTCTAAGTACCTAAGTATTAGATTATCTTTTAAATAATTGAAGAAGTTAAGTAAGTTATATCTTGGTAAAATAAAACATTAAAGTTTTAGAAATTGTTGTTCTCGCCGCTGCTGTTTCCGTTTAGATCCATTTCTAAAGCTAATGCGGTTTTGAAGGAACTTTTCCAGACCCAGAAATTTCCAAAGTTTGTAGGTACAATGTTTTCTTATGTAACGCCATAGAAGCCTCCTGCAAATACTTGTAAAAATAGCATATAGGTATTTTGTAAATATAATTTGCAACTGCTGTCAATCAGATTAAGAAAATACTAACGGGTGCATAGCTTTTCCTCTACCCTTAGCTTTCTGACATAAAAAGCTGACAAAGATCTTTAGAAATTGTTTATTTACGACTTAACATAGAATTTCAATCCAAAAGCAAAGCGCAAAATTGAGGATGTTAGATAATCTATTGCAAGTACCTAATACTGATTTGTATTTGTATATTTTAAACTCCGACTCATTTAAAGCTCAAAAAGCTTTTGAATTGGAATTAGTTAAATGTATGTTTTATATTTTATATCCTTATAGATATCGTCATATAGAAGTGTGGTGGAGATTCTAATATCATTAAGATATCGCTGTACTTTGTGGCCTTAAGAACTTGCAACTTAAACTCTTGGCATGTTAAACTACCATAGAATGTTATGGTTTTTACAACCGGATTGCTGCAGCTCCACCTGACGCGTGTCGCGAATCGCTCGGGCGTTCACTTGGAGAAATGTCTATTATTATTGTGTCATTAGTCATTGTATCCAAGAAAATATCCTGACTTTACATCCGCATCCCGACTATTCTATATCATACTATTAAAATATGCTTTGAGATAAATTTAAAAAAATATATAAACTGAATATGTTCAAATGCCATATAAGGTATAAGTAAATTCGGCTTGTTTGATCTTACGAAACGCAAATACTCTGGACTTTAGATTTTAAAATAGCACGTGGATTGGAAGTAGATATTGTATTTTTGTGTGGTATACTATAAGATATTACTGTTAAAATATTTCAAAAATCAAATCATACTCTATTAACTCCGTAATAATAGCATTATATAATTGTTCGTGTGAGTGTTCTTTATTGTTAGCATTACAGACATCCTAATTTATAGTAAACAAAGATTACCTCATCAAATATTATATTCTGGCTGACCAAGGTGAAAATCAGTAGCACTTAAAGACAATGCGCCATTTACAAGGCTTTGTACACAATAGCGATTTTGGAAAAGCCAAGGGCACGTAACGATGATACGCCCTTCCTTAGCGATAAGCTATTACACGGACCGACGAACACTAAACTTATTCTACCCTACAAATATTTCAAATCAACTTGTTACGCTATTTTTTATCGATAAATTGGGTTTTAAATTCGAAGTATTAAGTTATTGTGAAACTATCACTAGTTAGTATTTTGAATTGAGGAAACAGTAAAGTACATAAATGAATTAAAAAATATATTTTTGGTTTTTATATGTAAATAGTAGAGATGCGCCGAATATTCGATAAGAATTCGGTATATTCGGCAACTTTTTCACTATTCGTATTCGGCTGAATTATTTGGTTTTGGTGCCGAATATATTGGGTTTCAGTATTTCTATTTTCTTGGCTACACGGCAATGAACTAAAAGACAAAACTGAGACTTATGTGATATTATAAGTCAAAGAAATCCTATAATAATGTGTTGAATAAAGCTTAATAATATAAAGCAATTAATCTTCAAATTCAAAATTTATTTCGAACGATATCAGGTTAACACATTTATTTCATTATTCTTAACCTACAATTAGTATTTAGTATAGTCAACATTTATTTTGAACTTCAGAAACTTTGTTTATTATAAGTTATAGTACCTACATATTAGACAGTGAGAATAAAAGGATAAACATATGTCCATGTATTTATTAAATAAACACTTTTACAATTCACGCCGAAGCATACGAGGGACCAGCCTTAGCATCCTGTGATCTTTCAAGCAATCTATAAACTTAAACCTATATAAGTTACCAAAATATATAAAATAAACAACAAAAACATGGCAATTATATAAATAAAAAATCTCACTCAAAATAACTTAATAAGGTACAAAAGTTGGACTTTGTCTAATCTTGTATATCTTAACAGGTGATGAAAAATCATTGGAAGAATATTAAATTCGATATTACAGAAGATATTTTATATTACGTACTTCAGCCGACTGCCAAATCTAAGCAGTTTGGCCTTACCACGGCGTAACGATGCCAGGCAAGCTAGCTGGTCATGCCAATTTTGACTAGCTTTAATATTTTTACGTATTGTATTAAAAGATTTATTTGATTAGACTTAGTCCCTAGAATAATAACGGAATGCCTTAAAACATACTCAAAAACATCAATACAGTTATAAAACAAGAGAACAATAATGATACACACATACAAAACTTATTTTTTTAAACATTTTGCTTCATTAGACACACACACAATCACAAGGGTGACATTTATTAATCGAATACATTCTAATATTCATTGGCCTAACTATTTCAAAAATATACTCCATTAATTTAAGACAGTTTGCACAAAACACACCTAATAAATGCTATTAAAATATTTAGACAGCTGTTTCGTGTGAAAGCAGAAGCGATATTTCGTGACTACCTACTTTTCTACATTTAATTTTAACAATCGACGGAATCAATGTATCATAGCTGACAACATCACCAGAGGAAGTGCTTAAGCCATTTTATAATTATTTTGTATAAGAGAAATTCGAAGGATCTGTTCGGGTTTTAGCAAGGTCATTGACACCGTATTGATTGTGACATTATAGTGACATTATAATCTGTATGTATGTAGTAATGTTTGTTCATTGAAGGCATCTGGTTGACCTTATTTTTTGAATAATTTTATTATTTTCTTCTTATTCTTACTTGTTATTAAAATAACAAAGGATTATTCAATAATAACAGACTGTCGCTATAAATAAAAAAATACATTAAAATCATACTAGTCTGAAAATATATTTTTTAAAAGAAATATATTTTTCAGCTGAGTAAATTCTTATAATAATTAATTATTTTTCAGAATTAAGTCAATACTTGAACAAATATAATAATCAGACTCAATTATTGGTATTAAATTAGAATCAAAAAGATTTTACCATATGCAAATGTATTATATTTCAATGACCAAAGTAAAAGACGAACCAAATCCTACGAGATCATAAAAATCTAGATTCTAGACGTTGATAATTAATTATAACATCAAGTACGTCAGTGCTAGATAAATTTGTACATACGTGAATTCATTTAGTTTATATTTATCACATATATAGAAACTTCTATGCGCATTTCTCCGACATAATACTATGCTCACATTTTAAATGGCAGCCTTAGACGAACGATAGTATGACTAACGAGGGAAGATATTCAAATGATTACGTAACCACTTAACAATTAGTATGAAACGGTATTAGTTCATGATTTATATGATTTTAACGCACTTATAATTAACATTAACAGCCAATAAGCAAGATCTATTTGGACTAAATACGGTCTTTTTATAAATACATACATTAGACTAGAATGACAATTATGTTACTAAAACCATAGACAACATTTGTTATTGTCTATGTTGATATTGCGCATTTTTTTTTAATTTAAATTGTTTCAACATATCACAATTTTAAGCTGATTTAAATATATTTTTAGACTAAGAGTTCCATTATCCTTAGTGTATATTAGCTTTGTAAATAAAGGACACAAAACAAAAGCAATCCCTTGATCAAACACATCGGATATACACGTAAGTACGGAATGTCATAAATATATCAACAATGGAATTATACATCAGTCTCAGTTTTGCTACTTGTGCGTCGACTTCGCCCGACCGACTCAGGATTCACCCAACACGGCCCGCTTAGTAGAAACTTCTTCACGTTATACTCCATTCTGGCCAAATCCTCGGGTGATATTTCTTTATCACTCTTAGTTTTCAAAACATCGCGCAACTCCTTTCCAACATCTATAGAAATATCACGATTACATTGTGCGTTCTCGCTGACCTCAGTCACAGTTTCGTCGCCGACTTCGACCGGGAAAATCGTCTCTTTTAGTAATTTATTAACAATTTTTGGATTGGTAATGCTGTGTTTATGAATTTTTTCCTGGGTCGATCCCAGACTTGTTGCATTTTGGCTCCAATTGTTCCGAGCTTCCCGGGAAAACGATTTCGAAAATTTTGTTACAGGATGAGGCATATTCAGCGCCAGCTCGTTGAGAGTTTCCGTCAATCTGTTTATCTTACTCTCTCTTCTTAACACTCTATTTGCCAACGAACAGTCGTCTTCTAGAGGATCGTTTAAATTGTTTTGTTGTTCTAAATTCTTTTCCACCCACTCTGCAACTCTAAGCAATTGCTGCTTTTGTAACAAAGCCGCGCTGTCGTCACTGGAGAGTGAACTAGTGCTTTGTTCGTTTGTAAACACTTTTTTATTATCATTAACTTTTAAATGTGTTTGTGTCAGATTTGGATAAACATTAACAATATTCGGCATAGGTGACGGTTTGATAGATTCGTTTTTCTCAACACCATCAATTGGAGGAAAGTCTTTAGATATTTTAGTATTCTCAATGGAATGTAGTTGCGACATATCTATTTTGTTTAGCGTTCTTGGAAAATGGCCTGTCGCTTTGCTCTGTTCATATCGATCAAAATTAAATATCTTTATATCTTGATTATCGACAGGCGACAAAACTTCTGGCTTACTAATGGAATCATTAGTATGATTGTTGTTTTGTGAATAAGCATTTTCAGCATTAAAGTCATTTAATAAGTTATCTACATCGGAAGTATTATGTTGACTATCAATTTGAGAACTATTTTTATTGTTCTCCGAAGTACTTGAAAAGTTGTGGGTCTTTTGTGGTTGTAGTGGTGACGATGACACATTCAGCAGTACAGGATTGATTGAAGTACTTTTCACTGATGTATTAGACTCTTTATTGTTATTATCAACATGGACATCGATGAGAGTGCTCTCCACAACAATGTTATCATTTTTCAATGCTGTTTTACCCTCATCGTCATTTTTTTCCAAATCTATAAAATTGTCTAATCCATCATTGAGGTCTTTAAATATAGAGTTCTCATTGCACTTGCTTTGACGTCGATACAACACAGGCGGCACATCTGGTTCTGCGTTGTCAAGTAATATATTCTTAGATCCTGCTTGCATACGCAAATGGCAAAATCTAGGTCCAGGCCCTACATGGGTGTGAGATTTGTGGGTACTGACCGTAGACTTGGCTATGGACGAGGTGCGACTTCCAGGGCCCATCGAACCATGAGAACTTTTTCTCAAATTTATATTATCCACAATTGGGATCTTCGGGTTGCTCTCTTTACAGTTTGGTAGTTCTCTAACAAGCAAATCTTCATTGCCTACACTCTGAATGCTGCTTTTAATGCTAGAAATGGAAGTTTTTGTGCGATCGCAGAGCTTGTGGTGAACTGGTTCCGTTAAGCTGTTCGTCCGAATTTTAAAATCTTCTTCTACTTTGTATAATGTTTCATTCTGCATGTTTGCTTCTAATTTCGTTATTTCCTCATTTTTAATGGCATCGTTTATGATATTGTTTGGTTTCTTCATTATTGGGTCTCTGATATCAGGCTTCACTGTGAGTTGAGGCATTATGTAACCAGGGTTATAAGCAGGTTTCTCATTGACGAGTCTAATCACAGGTGGAGTGTTACTACGTATACTTAAGGCCGAATGAAGAGACTTTATTTCAGCATTACAGTTTAAGCACAGTGTATTACTCAAATCCCCACTTTGAACCGTTTGTGTGGATATTGTGTAGTAACTTTCATTATAACAGAATGGCTTGTTCTGGGACTTTGCGCATGTACAGGTATCACAGTGTTTTGTCACAGAGTCCTGGATGCTGTCTTCCAGTATCTTGGACATAAGTGAGGCGGATATATTAAATTCATACTCACTGGCATCAAAAGTGTCAATGTCATTACCGTTTTTGGATTGAGCAGAGCTTGTAGGCTTGGATGTTTTAGACATTACATATTGAGAGACTCTTGCTTGTGTATCAATAGGAAGCTGCAAGAAAACAAGACATTTTGTATAAGTTATTCTTTATAATAATTAAAACAGATTTATTATTAAAAATGCTTACATTATCAAGTTTCTGAGAAACAAAGTTATCTGGCTTGCACTGCAGCAATTGAATTGCTAAGTTCATATCATTTTTGTATCTTTCCTGTAACAATAAAATAAACAGGAGATTTTATTATATGAAACAACATAAAAGTAATACATTCTTTTGATGGGATCATACATTTTCCTTTTGCAGCATGCTGTAATTGTGTTTGGACTCGGCCAACCTCACTGATAGTGTTGCAATATCTTTAGTTAGTTGACTTTTCTCACTTTTCATTTTGTCTACCATTTGAAGCAACTTGTCTTCAAGCACTTGATTCAATTTTTGTACTCTTTTGTGTGAGTCATGTAATCTGAAAGTAAAATATATTAAATGTTAACTACATACAAGGTCGATTATTTCAAAGTCATTTTGGTTAATAATTTCCTTGCTTATATAATTTTGAACTGTTTATTTTTATGTTGTTAAAATCATGTATATGTTCACAATATAGTAAAAATGCACCTAAAATTATTTTTTTTCAATTTTTTTAGAGGTAAATAAAGTTTTATTTACTAACCGGTCATACTTCTCCGTCCAGCTGCCAACCTGTTCTTCTAAATCATTTACTCTAGAGGTACATTTGAAGTACTCAGTCTCAAGAGCTAAAAAGTGCTCATCTCTGTCAGCTAGGTGCTGACGCAAGTGATCCACTTCTTTGTGCAACTGTGCCTCGGCACCATCACTACATTCCTACCAAGTGTGTGCAATATTAAAAACAAACAACAACAAATAAAAAACATTGTGTCTATATTTACATGAAGAAACAAAAATGCAAACTAAAAAAGAAAAGCTTTGTGCAATATTTACTTGTACATTCAAATATCTAAATCCTACAATGGACTAATGTTTGAAGCATGATATTTTAAATCTACATTTCATGTTACACCCTTTACATAACACAAACTAAAATATGTGATTAATTTTTAGAATAATGAGAACTATTTGTTTCTTACAAATAGGGCTCCCCTTGATGAATTCATGGCTAGTTTTAGTATTAGAAAACGTCAATAAATATATATATAGTATTCATAATCCAGATAAGATGACAAAATCAGTTAGAATTTTTTGAGCTATCATTCAGAGTAAAAACAATGAAAAGATTAATGTTAAATAATAATTATAGAAATAGTTAGAGGAAGATAACAAGATTGTTGATCGGAGAATTCGTATTTCTAGACTACAAATACATCGCCAAATTTTTACCTTACAAGGGGAGTTCTTTATGCTTTCGTCCATCACTTATGAACTTAATCTATATCACATTTCACATAATGACAAGTCCAATTTGTAATATAAACAGCCACGTCACGCGCAAAGTGATTATAAACAGCTATTGTTATCAATAAGCCACTGTTCAAAAAATAAAATAAAAATCAATCGGGACACAAAATGTGAATATTTACTTGAATTTAGAACATTCTAAGGTTTAACCCAGCTGAAATATGTAGTTAAAGTTCATACTACATTGTACAAATGTATATATGTTTAATTAGCGTACAGGTGTATTTGATAAAATTATGTTTTCTATTGGAATTCTCAATTTTTATAACACGACGCGAATTTCTCGCAGCAGACGTAAATGACGATTGACGTTATTGACGTTTTTCATAGATATTCATAATCTGCATGTATATAGTCTGTGTTGTTTTTATTTGCACTGCTTCGCTTAAGCAATAAGCAAATACTAGTGAACAAATACATATATGGTAAACCATGGACAAAAGAATATTCTAAGTCATTTTGTTTGAGGCTGTACTTCAAACATCTAAAACAAAGGAGCCCTATCAATACATTTTTCATTACCATAGACAACAGACTGCTTGCTGTAATAACCGAATTAAGACGATTTATGTTTATCCATTTACAATGTACCTAAGTACATTATTTGATATTTTTAACATTTTACTATAAATATCACAAATGCCATTGATACCTTCGTCACAATAACCACAATAGTACAAAATAATACGAGAATTGACTCGGAATGTCAAAAAGCATTTTCTCTTTTCATTTCAGACGTTATTTTACCTCTTTAATCATCTCCAGAGCCCAGCTATACGTCCTAGCAATCGTTGTTGTATGGTATTGAACGAGTTTCTTAATAATAAATGTTGAAATAAAATTCACGTTCTGCCCTACTGGAATAATAAAAGATTTTTTTTGGGTTCTTACTATATTATTACCTAATTTAACACTTGTATGAGAATAATTTAAAATTTTACTTACATTACCTTTAGATAAGACAAGGGTATGAATGTATATAGTCAATAGTTGGTATTTAAAATAATATGATCAAAGCAACATTAAGCCTAAGATGAAAAAAAAATCTCCGACAAAATAAAAGTCAATTACCAAAAAGCGCAATCAAGCGGTTTTCCTATGCTATTTATTCTTAATTATATAACAAAACCGTAACCTTATCTGCCAGCGTTTGCGTGTACAGTACTTTTTCCGTTTTTTACTCCGTTTACGTAAAGATTTCAACTTTTCAAATCATTGACTACCACATACCATTACTATTCTAATAATTCAAACAGTCGAATCTTATATCACTTTTCTAATTTATTCAGTTGGTTTTTCCCCTAATATTTTATTACTCTCCGTAGTCAGATTAAGTGACTCTGAGAATTGCACAGGGTTTTAAAATGTCTAACCATATTTTTTTTATTATGCTACTATTGCGGTTAATAGATTGAGTTTCGAAACTTGTATTTTTTGGTGAGAATTATTTTACTGGAAAGTGAAATTTATAGAAACCTATTTTTATAGTATAAAAGTACATACTATCTTTATCATTCATCTGCTCTTATCACAATCATTTGTGTTCGGCGCAATATGTCATTATCGTCCACGCTCTTCTTCTCTCTTCTTTCTCACAAATTGTTTCTACACCATATAATTTTTCACGCATTTCATCCATGTCTTCTTCTATCGTCCCCATTGATTATAATTATCCAGATTTATCCCAAAAACTTTTCTCGTTACATTTTCATCTCTCCTCATTACATAATTATACCACAACATAAATGTTACTTATTTAAGAGTTAGCTATAATTTAAACTTGACTTACTATACCTAACTATTATTTATTATTTATAACTATTTATTCATTATATATATACATATTATTATGTATAACTAGTTAAATAGATCCTTTATATTACAAACCGAAAGACAATTTTCTTTTTATTTGTGATAAAAATAAACGGAACACTGCTACTAATTATTATATATATTACTAAAAAAACATTAATAAGACATGTGAGACCGATACATTTACATGTGTTTTGAAATTATTTATTGTGACAAGGTCACATATATGACTATTCCCATTATTATGTAGATTAGAAATAACTCTACAAAAATAAATAAGTCGCATAGATTTTTCTTCAAAAAGAAGCAGTGGTCGGCAATACGGCGCATACTTTAGGCGTCACCACACGTCTGGTTCTGACGGTAGATCTATTTCGGGAAGTCATACTAATTCTGATCCAACGCTGATCACGCTCCTTTGTCTTATTAAAGTACATTCGTTAATACGTATACGAAATCAATTTGTCGATTAAGTATAAAGGTCCTTCAAGATGGGAAATTTACTCAGTAGTGCATCAACTGGGAACACTGTTTCAACTTTAATAAACGATGCAAGTAAAAGTGAAATAATGGAGGATGTCAGTTGCTTATGCGATATTGATGAATCTGTGGACGAACAGTTCCATGATAGTGTCGGTGATAACGAAGAATCCATAAATAAAGAAGATAAAAATAGGGAAGAAGATATGAATGAATTCAGAAGACAATTGGATATTAAACGAGAACAAAGAAGAGTAATATTAGACCGACACAGGTCCGAAAAAAAGAAGTTGGAAAGTAGATTAAATGATGAAAGAAAATCTCAAATAGATTTATGTGAAAACAACAGATTGCTTAGGGAATTACTGTTAATAAATAATATTGATATTCCGAACGAAATCGGTTGTGCTCGTGAGAACTCTTACATAGCAAGTTCTATTTCTGAAATGAAGGAAGAAATCGAAAGATTAAAATCAAATAACAACACATTGCGCTGTGATTTAGCAAAATCCAATAGTGCTTTGCAGGAAGCATATTCAGATATTGCAGATTTGAGTGTCCAAAATACAGAATCTATTAAGCAAGTAAAAGCTCTTAAAGAAGTAATAACTGTTAGTAAGACGATGATTATTCTTCGTGAGGAACAACTAAATGAAGTAAGTTAGATTTTATTTTTATCATGCTGGTTTATTAAACCTGATAAAAGATTTTTTACTGGTTCTGTTTTTTGGTATAATAATTATATCATCATAATTTATTTAACCACCCCGTTGGTCGAGTGGTTAGCGCAGACGCCTAACGTATAGCGACGCAATGGAGCTTGGTTTCGATCCCCGACAGGGACAGGCCGACATATGTGATGAATATATATGTTTGTATTTCTGGGTTTGGTCGTTTATTAAATATATTCTCAGTACTTATTTGTGTATTTCTATGTATTCGTACCGTTGTCTAACACCCTTAACACAAGCAAATAATTTGCTTACTTAGGGGTTAGATCAATTTGTGTAATTTGTCCTGTGATATTATTATGATATTATTATAATTACTTCTAGTTTTTAATAACCCTGCAACAAAAATCAGTATTTCGTGTCGTGAGGTAACATTGCCGTCAATAATCACAATCTGTTTAAAATATTTTACTCACTTTTATTATTGTTTTAATACATATTTGGAAGCAAAACACACAATTAATTAAGACTACTCCGTAGCCAAAAAACTTGGCAACAGTTTTATTGGCAAGTATATTATACTCCGTAAAGTATTCATATAAAATAACTTTTTACCATATCTCCTTACGAGATTCATTTTATAAACGGATCGCTTATATGGAAGCAATAAATGAAGGCAATGACCTGCATTTACGAATGTCTCCATCGCGTCGGTCAGGGACCGGAGGTGCCTGCTGGCAACTTTGGCACATGGTCTTGTCCAATCGCCAAAACAAAATTATCGTTTGGTTTGATAAACAATATAAAACTTATATAATAATTTGCTCGACATAATTACTACTCTAGATAAATGTTATCTGCTGTTACTTGTTTATATACTTAATGGAAAAATTAAAAAGAAAGAGTAAGTTAAAGGCTACATTTTTTTTTATTTTTTACAGTTAAAAAACAAGCTAAGCGAAATAGAACAATCTTTAGCTGATAGAGAAACAAGCGTGCTATCTACTGATTTACGTAAAGAATACGAGCGACAGTTGCAAAATATTCGCACATTGCGTGCACTCTACGAAGAGCGCGCTAGACTGGCTGAAGTAACCCGACAGGCTCTTGTTCGGGAACTTGACGAACACAAAATACTTTTACAAGCTGAAATTAATAAGTAAGTATTATAAACCCAAATTTCTATAAAATCAATTTAGATATAGTTAGCCACAGTAACTGATTAAATTTTTAAAAACGTATAAACTTTTTTATCTATATCTTAATATAATAATATAATAATTTTTAAAAGAAACAATTTTATAACTTCTTAATTTACAGATGTAAAGATCTGAACGTTAAAGTAGAAGAGCTTGAAACCAAAGTCAATGCTTTAGGAGAGACAGTTGAAGACAAAAATAATTTAATAACAACCTGCCGGGAAGAGGCTCGTGGTATAAAAGCAGAGATGTTGGCTGTAAATAAGGTTTGTTAGTTTAAAAAAATAATAATTTCTAATATCAGAACAATATTTTTAATTTAGCAAATTATAGCTATTTTCACAGGTACTTTTGGGCTACAAAAATAAACAAGATTTAGATAAACTTATTTACCGTCTCGAAGAAAACCACGGTATTCTTACGCATATGGCCGGAAAAGAAAACAGTTCTGAAGTGTCTTCAGAGCTACCAAAACTGTTGTTAGAAATAGTAAGCCAAATTGACGAAAATGAAATTAAAACGTCAACAAATGAACATTCAAGCGGAACAGGTATGAACTAATTACTTAATATTTTAACAATAATATTTAAATATAATCCTTATTTTTTATGTACGCAAGAAGCTTTTACATAAACTTGGGTACTTTTAAATGTTAATGAGTTAAATTTGTATTTTAGATATTTACCCTACCTTTAATACTACACCTGAAGAAATTGTTCAAAATCTGCCCAAAGTCTGGCGAGTACTTGCAGAACTATTAAGCCATCAGAGTGAAAGTGATACAAATACTTGCGAGAAAGTGACTACTTGTTACAAGTCAGTGGAAACGAAGTCAGGTCCTGTACTAGTGCCGAGTGTTAGTCAGACCTATATAAGATTAAAGGTAATTATTATCTCTTGATTTCCTAATGTCCATGACTCACTATATTAATGCAGTAAGAAAACAAAAATACCTCCATGACCAACAATTTGTATTAAAATAAAAATAGAATACTTATTACAACTTTGGTGGGAGGCCAATTTTCTTTGCGTTTTGTTTCTTTAAGAATTTTAAAACGACTGACTGAATACTAAGTAATTTTTTTTTTCAGGACTTAATACTCGAAAAGTTAGCTTTAGTTAGGGAGGTTAACCGTATGAAATTATTAAATACACACCTAGAATCACGCTTAGGTGAACAGGAGAAGAGGTTGTGTCTAGTTACAAATGAGTTGAGTAAAACATGGCATGTTGTTGGAAGACTGCGGCGTCATCATCATCAGTTGCATACTCATGAAAAAATTCTCAAGTATGAACTACAACAAAAACGAAAATTATTAAACGAACTTAAAGAAGAACTTGAATACTGTCGTGAGAAATGGGAACAAGCTCGCGAGAAAAACACACAATCTGAAAAAGATTGGAGAAAACTGCGTACTGAATTTTCGAACAGAAAATTAAAACCAAATCTACATTCGTTAAATAATTCAGGGGAAAGTGGTTACAGTGACGAAAGACCCTCCGAGGAATCTTCAGAATCAAATGATGAAAGTGAATATGTGGAGCCAAAGGTAAAATGTAAAAAGAAATTTAAGAAATCTTTTGAAACAATCGTTGATTCAAGTGCAGATTTCAATCTGGCCGCGGAAAGGGAAGATCCTCCGAGTGATATGCTTGATGTAGCAGATCTCCCTCTTGATACACAAGATGATAATCTTGAATGCGATGTTTCCAGTTCATACAATAGTGAGAACCAGTGTAAAGAAAAAATATGCGAGGAAACTGAAGATGAAGTAGCTGATATAGTTAACGATTCCTTCTTAGAGGAAACAGTTATTGTTTGTGATGATATCACAGATGGCAGTATTATTTCTGAAGAAGCAACCTATAATAATGATGATAGAATTAATAACGAAAATAAAAATGTGTCTGAGCCATCTACAAGTGTTGATGTCACACTTGAATCCCCAAAAAGCAAAATAACAGCTAAAATGGAAAAACATTTACAGGAGTTACCTCAAAACAGTGGCATTAGCTCAAACAATAGTCAAATGGAATTAACTAATAACGATCAAGTCGTAGGTGCGATTGATACTAACGAAAGCCAAAATGATTACAAGACTATTGGGCTATCAACTACTAATATCAAAGAACACGTAAAGGTAAATACGGATTCACAAAATAATACTAATGATAATGCTTTAAAAAGTAAAGAAATAATTAAAGACGAAAATGTTAAGACCAATATTCCAAGTACTTCTACAGATAGTAACCAAATAGATTTTAAAGCAATTTTGGAAAATATAAAAGCACAAAACGATAGACTAGAATTGAAAGATAAAAGACTTGAAAATTTAGAACAAGGATGCTCCTCAGTTTTGGAAAATATATCAAAAACTCTCACAGTCGGAGATAATATTATTGCTAAGTTAGATACTTTACACGCCGACTCGAATAAGGTGTCCTTAGAGGAATCATTAGTTCTATGTTCAGAGGAACATCAGTCAAAATCCTATCAGAGTCCAGATTCAGATTCCGATAGTAAGTCGTCTATAAATACAGAAGAACCATCTTCTTCCCGAGAAGTAGACCACGAAGCTAGATTCGCTGCTCGTGATATCCGCTTAAAGAGATTAGAAGAGCAGACCAAATCGCTCGTGAAGAAAGTAAACAAAACGGCAACTAAGGGGGTAAAAATACATTATAAGTTAGAGGAGCTGCATAATATATACGGTTCCGAACATTCACGCTCCGGAACCCCTTCCGAAGACGTCGAAGACATCTCGCCCAATGATGAAAATGACGAAAATGAAAGCGAATAATATCTCAATGTTAAAGTTTCTCCACTTCCTTATCCCACTGTAATCCATGCAGATATTTAATCAGAAAATAAATAAATTGTATTTTAAACGGCATATATAATTGCATGTTTATTAAAAAAAACTTAATCTACACTTGTTCGCATTCAAAAAATATGAACACATATGGCGCCAATATGTCTTATAAAATAACACTTAACACGGAACGTACACAGTTTATAAGTGGAGATCACTATTATTGTCATGTTTGGTAAGGCTAGTATCCATTTTAATTTTATCGTTGGAGCTGTAACTGTCGTCGAGCCCGGCACCCCCCATCCCCCCCACGCTCCCCACCGCTGCCGCCGTCGGGGACTTGCCCGGCGCCGCGTACAGCGCGCGCGCCCACACTGACAGCAACAACATCTCTACTAGGACTATCATGTTTTGTATTACTGAAACAAAACATTACATTCGCTATAGTTCTGCCAATAATTATTACTGCAAGACCCGAACTAGAAGTTAATATTTTTAAGTAATCATAATTAGTAGCCACTTACGATTGACAACCACGGAGGGATGTAACGCCATAATGCAGGGTAAACTCGTTACCCCCGGTAACGCTTTCGCTATTCCGGACTGCAATTTGACTATCACTAGCACTAGCTGCAGAGCTAGATACCTAGGTCGAGGGTTGGCGCCGGTGGCCGCCACCGCCCGCACCGTCATCATCATTCCCCAGACACCGGTCAGTATCGAAGCCGCTATGAACGGCTGGATGTAAATAAAGTTATTGACGTATAACATCTGAAACAATATTATTGTTTTGAAAATTAAAGATATTTTTTTTATTGAAAATATATCAAAGCAAAATAAGTCATATATCTCTTAAAAATTTTAAGCAGGAAGCAATAGCGACATTTTGATTGCTTTTAATTTTTGGTTGAGTTTCATTATGTTTCGAACCAAATACGTCACATAATAGTTTAATGGCAATCATTTTAAGTAGTTAAATATGATACATATATTATTACATTTCAGTATTTGGACATAAATAATGATAATATTAATCTTATCGAGGAGTATCAATGTGTTGTGTAAGTACCATATCTTCCGCCCAAAGTATCAGAATGATGAGGTATAGAACGGCTTGCATGATAGGCATCTGCAGGACAAGATAACGCAACCATGTCAAACTGTTCCTGTAAATATACAATTATAATATAATGTCAGTAAAATATCATAAAAAGTTAATTATAAAGAGGCTTCAATAATAATATATTATTATATATATATTCAATAATAATATAGATATTGTAGGCAATGCTGTTCTTTGATCATCTTTCCCATTATTGTGACATGGTACGTTTTAAAAAATTATAGGTTTAATATATTTACAAAAAGTAACACCAATTGTTATGTGTTCAGTACATGACACTGAACTCAAAACAATATAAAGGATTATTTGTAATTAATTGGTCACTTCTTGCGGGCAGCCTCTCCACATCAATCCCAACAACATTTGGTCTACGACATTTTAAAATTAATAGTTTTTAAAATGTAAGTTCCCATACAAAATTTATTTGGAGGGATGGCATGGCATGGCGCCTGGGCGTTCACCTTTTAGGTACTTCTTTACAAAATACAGAGTAATAAGCAACAGAGGGAGCAAAAAAAAATTGTTTCGTTTTTTTATGTTGTTTATCAAGATTTGTAAAAAGTCGTAGAACAAATGTTGTTGGGATTGATGTAGAGAGGCTGCCTGCAAGAGGTGGTCAACTAATTAAAAATAACCCTGTATATTTTAATGGTTGTTTGTTTGACTAAGTTTAACAGAAGGATTTTTATTAAACTTTTATGGTTTTATGTAATCTTAACATAAATGTTAATTAATTAATTTAGTTAAATTATTGCCTCTGTAATTTTATCTCATTTTCAGTGGAAAACTCAAAAAAGTGATTTATCCCAAATCGATAGTTACAATACAATAACATTGTTGGGCGAATTGTAATGAAATCTATGATGATGATATATATAAGGTGATATACTAAATATGGAATATTTTCAAATTTCAAGGGAAAATAAAATATATATTTTTTTTATTATAGCCCACAGAGGAGAGGTTAGACGCTGTCGCTAGTTACAGCTAGTATCTAACAATATTTTAATAGTCTATAATAGGAAACAGTGAGAAGTTAGAACATCTGAAAATAAATACACTCTGTTTTTGTGTTTTTTTTCTATTGAACCTGCCCGCTTTGGAACAGTGCAAGACTGAAGCTTAAACAAAAACAGTAAACAAATGTCAACTCGAAGTAACTTCAATTACTTTCGTAGAAATTGTTATTTACAAAGTACTCAGTAATGGTCGTTAATTAATTTAAAAGGTTTTATGAACGTAAATAAAATTAGAGTGTTGACTCATATTCACAAATTAAATGTAAATTTATATAAATTTAATTGGACACTAATGATCGTAAGTAACTTCGTAAACGTGTTAAGTTGAATATGAATGAACTTTATCATCAATTAATGCTATAACGGATGTAACAGGCGATAACTAGTTCTAAAATAATAAACACTTGTAAAATGGTAATCCACTTTCTCTTTTTATGCTTAAAAATATATATAAAGCTAATAAATACTTCTGCACTGCTGGCCGCGGCAGCACGCAGCACGGCCAACAGCAACATGGCAACACTCTTGTTTCCAACTTCGTCCGTTCTGACCGTCTAAAAATAACAAAAATAATATAACTGTAACATGATTCTTTCTAATAGAAAATATGTAGGTATACTTAGTGATAAGTAGATAAAAAAATGTAAAGCAATAAATAAAATAGAAAAAGTTGATGCTTGTAGCATATTTTAGAAACCATATCTATCAAAACAATAATTTTAATTCGATTGATTGATCTGGTAATTGAAATAAAAAAAATAATAATAAACTAGTACTCGTGAAAGTCTTAGAAAATACTATTGACCTGATAAGTTGATTAACACCACCACACTCTTCAATCAACATGAAGTAGAAGTGGTAAAGGGCGATCATGACTGCCTCCTGGGCGACTGCTTCAGCCAGGACCGTGGCGCGTGGAACTATCGTCGCTATTAACGCAGCTGTTGCCACCACCTGGAAGTAGGATACATTCCTAACATCACAAAGTCGCTACACTACAAGAACCATTTATTACCAATTAAAGCATTAAATCTACTGTTTCACTATACTGTTGAATCAATACTTCAAAGAAATGTTAAAATGTAATAACAATTTTAAAACTCAAAAACCTTAAAATGTTGTTTGTCCTGATTAAAAGATGAGAGGTAATAAAACCCAATAGTGAACTTAGTTGCGTCATATTTAGTAAGTATTTTTAAAGACTTTACGGATTTTCCCTTCCTGAATGAAACTAAGAGTTATAGGTATATATTTTAAAATGTGCTTATGATTCTAAATACAGACAAATATTAATATTGTATTCACTCAATAAAATATGAATAAATAAATTATATGTTCTTTATAAGCATTCTTAGAAATCACTATACCTATCTATTTGTTGAAAAATATAAGAGCAATCAAATTAAAAAAAAAAGGTATATTTATTTACTAAGTAATAAAAATTCTTAAGTAGGCTTTCCAGAAATAGATTTTTCAAACTTAAAACTTCTCTTTCATGAAAACGCTATCTACCTTAGTAGGTACCTACACTATAAAAAAAACAAAACAATGTGTAGACGTCTCGCTATCTAGTGACACATAGTGATAAAGATCAATTGAGTTGTAATGTTATCTACAAAGTTTTTTCGAGATATAGATACTTAGTCTAATCGGGATATAGTTGTAAAGAGATATAGTTTTATTCACCACCTGGTCTTATCACTATTGATACTAACAGATACTAACTCGTCATTTCTTATCTGAATTTGAATTAAGAACTCATTGTTACAAGATAAAGTGATATTACTTGGTTAAAACCTAAAGCTATTTGCTTATTTTTCTTAATTTTTGCAAAATAATTTCACGGATCGAGAGTTTCGGATTTCTTAAGCAAACTGTAGGAATATTTATAGTCATTCGGAGAATCAATGTGTAGTCTAAAGTTAGGAGCATAGTGTAAATAATCAGTATAGAGAACAAAATGAACAGATTAAATATTTAACTTTCTTGCATATGAAATAAGCTTGTATTGATGAATAATTGAACATTGTCTCTTAATTCTCACGACCTATAATCAACTACCTCATCACTATGGTCAAGGTGTTCAAAATACTAAAGTGATTAAACGTAGTATTTCTCACATTCGTTTTGAATATTATTCACTTTTCATAATGAACTATTGATTTTTTTCCAGATAGTATAATTATGTGTATTTAACATCATACATTTCGTTAATTCAAATTAAAACAATTATTGCTTTAAATATATTTGTGCCTTCAGTTTACTATGCAATTATCACAATAATGGATTTCTAACAATCATCAAACCATCTTTTAGAATGTCTAAAAAAAAACTTAGCGATGCTCCAGAGAGCAGAGTGATTAATAATACACAAAAAAAGTTCTTTGATTGACTATAATAAAAACAATAGATAAATAATAATAAAACAGATAACGTTACAAAAGAAAGATTTGGATTTAAAATATAAATAAAACCTAAAATTAGGTACATAAAGAAATATTGCAAAGACCTTAAGGTATGAAAACTTAGCAAAACAATGAAGATCTCTAAAGAAAATAAAAAAATAATTAAAAGTTTGTTGTTGATGGTACTGTTGTAAAAGCAATCGTCATCTTTCGAAACGATGTAATGTCGGTTTGTGCAACACCACTCACTTCAATACAAGCCATTGCATGATGAGTGTCGAATATGTACGTTACAGTGTGTTTTTACTAATAATTATATACATACTGGGATATTTTGCAATATATAACCTGGTTTAGTTGAGACTTATTACACGTTATTTTTAAAAGACGTTGCAAATCAAAGGCTACAGCGTACACACATATCCATACAGCCTACTAGGTTGTACATTATCACACGTTTTTATTAAGGTTGCATTGTTTGTATCGCCATAAAACAGAAGAGTTAGTAACACAGTACCTACTTAAACTATATTATATATATATATGTACAAGGTTATATAACTTAATAAATGTCTAACTAATCATAAATAACCACACTTATGGTTAACGAAGCTTTTAATGCATAAATATTTCTTGTACGTTAAGATTTTTTTATAATATTTTTACTATAACATTAGCTGTACGCGTAGATTTCGATTCGATAAAACGTACCTACCCTTTGTACATACCAATGTATAAACTATAACCCTTCAAAGTTTCATCAAACACCGTTAAGTAGTTTTTGCGTGTTGGAGTATTTCTAATTTATATTTATATCTTTTTGTAATTTTTAATCACAGATATTTTTTTTATTGTAAAGAGTATTATTATTCTCCGAGGTGAGAAACCACTATTTCAATTTTGGAAAAATGTCTTACCGCAATGGTACGAAAATACGAAATTATTAACTTCTTTATTTATTAACCGGTTTATGTAAAAAAAACACTATATGTAAAGTGAAGCCCATGACTGTATATTCCCGAACACTGCATTCAAAACGGTTAATCTGTTTCTGGGATTAGCATGTACAAACATACAGACGTACAAATACAGACATATAAACATACAGAGGAATTGACAAAATGAAAAAAATATTGTTTTGAACTCAAAACTCTTGTTATATAAAGGTTTTTAATATTTTAAATGTACATAGATTATTCCTCTACAGATTTATTATACTTATCTATAGAAGAAGATTTGGATGGTACCCATTACGTGATTGACATAAATTTACATAACTTTTTTATTTCTTAACCGATTTAAATAAAACAAACACTAAATGTTAAGTGAATGCAATTACAATATATTTCTGAAAACCGCCGGCCGTAATCAAATTGGTTAAGCCGTTTCCAAGATTAGCGTGCACAAACATACAGACATACAGATATACAGACATACAGACAAACAGACAAAATTAAAAACCATTGTTTTGGGTTCTCTTGCTCTTATAAAGGCCTCCCATTATGTTTTTTTTTTTAATATTTTCCATGTACAGAAATTGCTCTGTGACAATTTTATTATTTGTACAGATTGACTACAAAAAACTTTCTCTATCATGATTATTTTCTTTAAGACAGAATACACGATTTTTTTATTAATATACATATTTGTATTATGTTATAAAAAAAATATATTGTATTCATTTACATCTGTAATTTTTATTTATATGTATACTTACGGGATACACACCAAGAACAATGGCAGCGCTGGTGGTCGACTTCTTCCAGTGCTGCCGCGCAGACCGCAGGGTGAAGACATACAAAATACATAGCGCCACCACTACCAGCGATCCCAGAGACCAAATAATCCATGCGTTTGATCTTAGGGCTGAAAGAATAAAAATATTTCCATAGATATTATATAATATTTTCGGAAGGTATAGTTCTTAAACTTAAATGTAGTTAGTTAGTTACATTAATTAATTTTAATAGCAAAACAGAAATTTTATTAAACACTTAAATTATACAAAACACTGAGATGTCATTTTGTGACACGATTGCAATAGAGTAAAGTATACATTATTATTTTTATAACTCCTGTTAAGGGAACAATCGTATCTGTCATGTTATGAACCCTTACCGAATTTACAAAAAAAAAAAATATTTCGAAAGCAATCTTCAATTGAAACTGTTATTAACCCCCGACTCACAAAGAGGGGTGTTATAAGTTTGACCTGTCGATCTGTGTATCTATGTACCTGTGTCTCTGTCTGTGGCAATGTAGCAGCCAAACGCGTGGACGGATTTGATTGTGGTTTTTTTTAAATCGCAAGCCTGATTCGTCGAGATGGTTCTTAGCTTTGTTTGGTCAAAATAGAAACAGTCGTCTCCTAGATATTGAGGTTTCATTGGTGCGATTGAAAGGTTTTTATGCAATATTGATGGAAATACTTGAAGCAAGTGAAAATTTGTGAGTCCCTAGGTTCATTTAGTAAAATAATGAAATCAGTAACATAAGTTTAAAAAGCAGAAAAAATAAAATATTTTAAAAAACCCCCGATGCAAAAAGACCTCTAAAAAGAACAAAAATAAAATGATTATGAACTTATTGAAGTCGTTGCGGCGGGGGACCGCTTAATAAAGGAAGAAATCAAAATGCAAGTAAGTTACCAAGAAAATAAAAAAATACGATATCCAATCGTATAGTCTAAGCCCTCGTAACTTCGTAAAATATACACCATGGTCAACATACGTACAACGGTCTCCCGATGCAACGACTTCAATTAGTATATAATAATTATATTTTTATTCTTTTTAGAGGTCTTTTTGTAACGGGGTTATTTTTTTATTATTTTTTTTTTTTGTAATTTTAGTCTCATATGTTTTTATAAAATATTAAATACGTCGTAATATACCTCTTTTGATAAACTTGAGTAAGTTCTACATTAGGTACCTACCTATATGATCTCATTGTCTGCTAGTAATTAAGACAATTGTTGCACCATCCTTGTTACAAATAATAATAGCTATAGATTGGTATAATTAGGTATAATTAAACTCATGTTCAAGGCGCTATCTGATGCCTCAATTAACTGTACATGGACAAGGTTACGATTTAGTAAAGAAAAGTATTTTTTTTCTGCATTTCCTTAAATATTAGTCGATAAATACCATGTATACAATACTTTTTAGATATGGTTTAGTATTTAAACTTGGGCCACAATCTAAACTACTATTTGTTTTTTATATTATGTTATAACGCTAATAGGATCGTATTAGAACAGCGTAGTATAAAATATTGCATTATTATAGTTCAATTTCGGCTTAAACATATTTATAATGAATCACCTTGGTGCTCTTGGCTGACACTCAACATTCATAGAATTAGGATGACGAACATAGATGCATTACACCACTTATATTATATGAAATACCAAATCTTAAATTTGCTATAATCTTAGCAGTTCTTTTTTTTACTGAAAAGGATTATTATTCCCTGAAGAGATTCCCTATTTCAATTTTGAAAAATTACCTTACCGCAATAGTACGAAAATAAGACATTATTAACTTCTTTATTTGTTAACCGATTTAAATAAAAAAAAACTATATGTAGGAAGCCAATGACAGTATATTCTCGAAAATTTTATCAAAACCGGTTAATCCGTTTCTGAGAATATCGTGCACCAACATACAGGCAGACAAAATGAAAAACCATTGTTTTGAGTTCTCTTGCTCTTATAAAGGCATAATCATTTTTTTTATATTTTCCATATAGTTTTCGATCAGTGACATTTTTATTATATGTACAGATATTATGTAATTAAAAAAAACTGATACAAATATTTTACAATAAGATTTGTAAAACAGTTAGGTAAAACATAAATACAGAGTGGAAAATCGTCACATTAAATGAATAAATTATTCAATAGCAGGTATATTCATTTATCAAATAAATTGTAACACTAGAACAAACAAAAATGTTTTTCACACATATTGAATATCGCATAATTAAAACTAATTAGGTAGTACAAATTCATAAGCATTGATTTACTGCGATCTCATTAAAATGGCGCCACAATACATACAGCATCCGCACTTCCTAGAAAATATCATTTTACACGTACCGCTACAGCCTACAGCGTGTGTTTAATTTAGAAAAAATATGACTGATGAATATGAAATATGAAAAATAAAAAGCATTTTTTAAATATAGAAATTCTTTACCCCCTATATAAATACGTAAATATTCGAACTTTTCCATACAATGCAATTTAGTCTACATATCTAAATGGACAGTCTTATCCAAATTTGCAATATTTTGTTTGCAGAAAGCGGTTTCAAAATGTTGTCATTCTTTTAAAGGCACTTTCTAATATGTTGTTATAAGATTACATATACTACATGTATATATAGAAGTGGTCCGCGTGAAATAACGTATTTTTCAAATGATGAAAGATTTTTCCAAATTGGCTCCGGATGTTACAGACTTCCAACTTATAATATAGTTTAATTAGTAGTAATATGTGTACCTATTAATATCACATATGTACCTATAGTAGATATATTACGTAAAAGCGCATTCCGTAAAGCGTGACATTTTTTATTAATATCCATGAAGGTCACTAAGAGAATAAGAAAAACAGTGATAAGTGATAATAATAAGAGACCTCATTGGTTGATTTGTTTTTATATTTCTACAATACATTATCAATAAAAAAAATACCTCCATGAAAATTGCAATCAAACGACTATCTTAAACTATAATATCAAACAATATAATATGTCTATTTATTTATACGAGTATATTATTTTATAGTAATATAAATTATAATAGTTATCATTAAACAAATAACCAAAGGAAAATTACAAGTAATAATGTAATGAGGCTTCTATCATCTCATAAAATTTGTTCAAAATTTCTGTTTATAACTCAAATAAGTTTTTTTTACCATATATATATTATACATAATTGTACAATATGACATAAGTATTATATTCGTTATTAATATATAATTTTTGATTTCTCTATTTTAGAGTAGACTCGTGACTATCTTCAAGATAATTGTTTTATTATTGGTTGGAGGCTTTATTATTGGTTGGAGGCCTTGTGACAGTCTTCTTCTCACGTCACGCAGTAGATTATTCACCATCTTTATCAGGAATATCCTTAAGGAAAATAAACATAAATTATGTTTGAATAAATTAATCATCTATGTAATCTGCTCTACCACTTGCCTGCGAATACTTCCAAAAAATAATGATTATTATTTTATTTAAGATATTATTTATAATTTACGAAAATGTCGTTTTCTCTAATCAGCGACATAAAAGCAATGTTTCGTATTAAGGTACCATATCGAAAATCCTTACAATGCTGTATTTGTATGAAACCCTTTAATTGATTGAGACAATTTAATATGAAACATTTGCGGATACATATGGAGTTTTATCTATGCTGGACTTTGCCAGGACTTTGGAAACACCACACCAAACGCACAGCAAAACAAGAAAATCTTTTTGAGACCACTGTATAGCCTAACAAAAATCAAACAGAATGCGTCTTAAGGCACAACATAAAACCCCTCACGGAACCCCCACGGAACCTCAAGGTAGCCGTGATTGATTGTTTGACGAGGGAGAGAGAGTAATAAAAATAATTTGCATTTGACCCCTACAGTGTTCGTTGCCTGCCGTTGTGAACCCTAAAACTGGCGTTTCTTAACCGTAACACCCCATTGCTGGATGTAACCTTGCATTTCAAAAACAGAAATAAAAACAAAATCTATCTTTATTAGAATCTTTGGTACTTACTACGTATGGTATATATGACGCATACCTTTTTTATATTAACTGTTACTTAATATATGTATATAATACCTATTTATACGTGTTATACAGCTTAGGTATTTTATTATAACATATATACGTATATTTACATTAGCTACATGATTCAACCACATATATGTATATTATATATTTTATAAATATATTTTCCTATGGTATTTCCGTTAATGAATAACGATAAAATAATAGTTAGATGACAAATTCGATAAAAACTTAATGTCAAAATATTAATTTCATGTGTTTTTTTTAAATAAAATTAAAAAAAACATGATATTAATATTTAACTTTTTGTTTAAGTGATTTTTAATTAATTCAAGCAATGTATGCTATACCCAAACTAAGTAAAGGTTGTAACTAAACTAAGATTTTTTTTAATAGGTACATCTAGTTTTAAATTAGGTAATTTAACTTCTATTAAATGGGAATTATTATATTCGAAATATGATATTACTATTTTTAAAATACTGCTATAAATCATAAAAACATGACGAAATTGGCGACCCTTGTACCGGAAATAAAATATGCCGGAACCTATCTTTAAACTTGCCGGTTATTTTGAACAAGTCAAGGCAGTTTTTTGACATTAACACCATGTTTATACAGCATGTGTTGATAAGTTTTAAATTTTAAAATTATTTAAATCTTAATTTATGCCTAATAATTTTATTTAAAGACTAATCCTTTTCATTTAATATAATTTATAACATTTTTTAAATGTATGTATCACTTAACCACGTGAAGTATTTTTTACATAAAATAATCATTATTAGAATCAATGTTATCCTAATCGGTAAATATGTATTCCAGATTTATTTATTTATTATTAAAAATATCAATAAAATAACACAATATTAATTTTTAACGAATGTATATTTATATAAAATAATATTAACAAAAATAATGGAACAATTTTTAAACTTAAAAAAATATTACCTGCAAAATACGTAGAAAAATCTGGCTGAAGACTATAAGTATAACACAATAGGGTTGTGTTTATTGCATTGTTTGTTTCTGGAGGTATATCCGAGCTAACATGCCGGGCCGTTAACACTCGCGGTCCGTTACTAGCTTCACTTAATAAATCCATTTTATTAATAAACCTACACCATATTCGAGTATTATTGATTACCGCACAGACTCGTTTGAACGGCTGTGCTGTGTGGATCCAACTGACGGCGCGCGTTTCGCTCACTTTCTTTCGACATTTTGGTACGTAACGTCTAGTGTTGTACAATATCCGTAACGTAATAATGTATCACTCACTAGTGACTAGTATCAACTATGATAAAATAATCAAAACCTGATATGTAATAACAACAGCAACACCTGTCCTATAATAATCCTTAGATAATATTACGTAGAATATTATAAAGGTGTCGATAAAGTTCAAAATAATTAAAATTGCCACAACACTATAGGAATTTTTTTGCTACTAATATCTGCATATGAGGAAAAGTGAGAGTTACCGCCTAACATACTTAATGGTTTTATAATTCATAGGAGATTTCGTAAGCATTGATGTAAAGATTTTACGTAATAAACTTAAACTACATATTTTTGGGTAAATACAAACAGGGTAAGGAACCTAATGCACGTTACAAAAGATGTAACAATAATAGAACCATTCATAACAATACATAAAAGATTTTTTTAAATATAAAAAAATTCTAAAACATTGTAACTAAGAATAGGAACATTTTCCCCTCAAAGAATTTACCTGTTATTACGGTTAGGTAGAGTCAGGTAAAAACAAGAATTATTTTAACATAAAATTATTGCTAAATTATTTTAAAGTTTCCTATTACTCTAATACTCTACACAAACGACTACAGTTCTAAGAATTATTATTAAAAATATATCAACACAACTGAAAATAATTACAAAAAATGTCACACGCTTCAACAATTACTTTGAGTGTGTTATTATATGATATCTGAAAATAATAACCATTAGGTATGTTGTCACAATAATTGTGTTGTACCTATTCTATGGTAAATAATTAAGTAATCCGACATCAAAATTAGAAAGTGAATGGGGTCAATGCTATTACTCCGACGATCAGGAAATTAGTACTTAATCATTACTTGCTAAGGGCTATTGTTTTATAACTCTATTGATTTAAATCGACGAAAGTGGTTCGCCTTTAATCTCGTCTTTGCTTACATAAGTGTCTGATTTAAGTTGACATACATATTGTTGTCCAGGACTAAAACACCGCGGATAGGAATACTAAATATAGGTATCTAATATCCTATAACTGTAGGATTTGTTCTAAACGTTTGTAATATGTATTTTGTTTATTTTATCTTTAGAATTACTATTTATTTAATATTATAAATGTTAACTATTAAATATGAAATCAATAAATACTATTAATTTAAATCTTTTCTTCGTATAAATAGTCGGCCGTTAGTAGCCACAGCTAATTTAAACTCTTCTCCCCAACTAATAAAATATAAGGTAAATCATGTAACATAACACCATATTTGTTATTATGTCAGTACCTACCTCTCAAATATTAATTTTAATATAGTCAAATTCAGTGTTTTTTATTTTACAAAATCATACCCGGAATCTAAGAGGAAAAAAATATTATTTTCCTTAATATGCATAAAAAATGTGTAAATAGATATTGAACGAAATAATATTTAAAATTGTCTCTAAACTTGTTTTAGCCATGTTACAGCCATGTTACTTGTTTTAGCCATTACAAATATTGGATAGGATTTTTAAAAGATGTCATTAGACATGTATTAAGATTTCTTCTCCGTCCCGATATAAACAATCATATTATAGAATGTTGTATTCATGAAGAGGTTTGTCAAAACTGTAGCAGGTAACGCAAAAGCGAAGAGACGATTTAAATCTGGTCTATGTTGAGGATGTTGAAGATAATTTTATTATATATTTACTTTAAAAAAAAATTAAACCTAACATGGGTAAAACATGTTTATAGACCATTTGAAACGTACATACTGATGTACGTTTTAAAATTAATCACTCGTTTAATTTATTCCTTGATTAGTAATTTCCCAAGGGTCTTGGCTGTTAAAGTAAAGACTACTAGCACCGCACTAGTTTTTTTTATTTTATGTTATTGTTTTGGGGATTTATGCAGTATTCAGTTCAACAAGTAGGTACATTATACGTATTTAGTTACTTTAGCTGTCTTTTAGGTGGTTTTAAGTTATGATGTTGCAGGTAGATATATTATTCACAAAAAATATAAATATTTATTCCTTTAGACAACGACATCCAGATATTATATATTCGTTTATTTTAAATTTTCAATTAGACGCTGACATAGCCTAAATGTGTAAACAATACCATATTTGTAACAAATCCCTTACTGTTAGGCTTCAATATTATAAAATATATGCGGACACATGTGGAGGAATTTACAACCATGAAACATTGGTGGCTCTGCCAGCAGATGAGGACTTCTTTCTTACATTGAAAAGTCTTTGTACTTCGATCCGACCTCCTGGCGTCGGAAGATTTAACAACCCAAACAACTTCCACACATCGGTTAAATATTGTTAAAATAGAAAATGTGAGACTTTTTAAAGATTTCTATATTCTGTATGAAATTGGAAATTTATAGTGTTTATAACATTTAAGTAAACTATATTTAAATAACATTGTTCTTATGTTCAAAATATTAGTATCGGAATAATGAATTGGTTTGGGAGAGTCTTTAAGGCTCGAAGCTACCATCTGGGTACTATTTGTTCTTTAGAAGTAAGTCAGTAACATATACAGATATTACAATAAAACTAAATTCCAAATATAAAATTCGTTTCTGCTAACTTGGAACATGATTCCATTAACCGACTTAGAAAACAAATAATAAACGTCAGTAATGTTTTGTTTCAAAAGCTATTAAATAGAAATAATTTCAAGAATTTGACGAAAATATAGTCCACTTAATGCTTTACATCAGAATAATCAATACCTAACAATTTAGGGCGTATTCACTGAGTAACTTTATTATTGACACAAGCTGATTATTGACACAATTACTAAAAGCTACATGTTGCTAAATTGAATTGTATATAATAACTATATTAATGAGATTAGTAATTATGTAAATGGGATCCTAAAATTATAATTCAGAATCAAGAAAACAGAATCTCGGAATTCAAAATTCAAACACCAAGAAAACCAACAATAAATATTTTAGTTTTGAGTAAACTATAATGACAGCTTTAATTTTAACTCTCGAACAAAACAGAGTACTTCGAACCCGCGACTACTGGGAAAACGTCCCGTCGCTCTACCATCTGAGCTACCGTATCGCCATACGATACGTTATCGGTTCAAATCCCTGCCCGTATCGGTTTATTTTTAATTCTATATTTATATAAATTTAAATATCTAAATAACTTTATTCAGAAAGAGTCATTAATTTGTTGCTGACATTCCTGATCACATAGGAAAAAATATACACACGAACACAATACGATTTAAAAAGAAAATAAAACTCCACTAGATTCTAGATTTACATCTGGATTTCTATACTGAAAATGTATATGATTTTATTGAAGAATGGAGCTACTGATTTTATAAAGATATCAAAATTATACAAAGAAATACCAAAATACCAATGCCGATGGAATATGCATGCTTTGAATATGCATGCTATTACTTACTGAACGTAAGAACGTGATATTCCTGAACATATATAAAAAAAAATGAGAATTCTCTTTGTAAAATTACACAGGCGTCATTTTACAAAATAAAAGTCGCTCTATACTTAGAGGTACACAATAGTATAACGGTTGGATTTACACTTGATATGTTTTAATATACTTCGGTACATATTTGTAATATAACAAGTATTTTTCTAAAAACATTGAAAGTATGGAGACATTTCTGTGTTCAGAACATTTAAAATGAACGATGAAAACACTCAAATGATAACAACGTTCCACATATTTAAATTTTTGGTCAGTGTTATTAAACATATCTGTAATTAAAAAAAATCATTAATTTAATTATATAGAAGAAACCACTCAAATGTACAGAAATCTAACCCTCAGAGGTTTAGCAGTTGCGTTTAGCGATCAGTCATCAGTCAGTCAGTCGATTCCCTTTTTATTTAAAATGTTACATAAGGTTTATCTAATCTTACTTATATTATATATCGACAAAGTAGCGACATCTGTTGCTATCAAAGTTTATAAATAACACTAAGCTACTTGTCGCAAGATGGCAGTTCCTTGGTCGATGACGGCAACAGAATTTGAATAAAATTCAACGCGTGCGGCCCAAATACAAACTTCAAAATAATCCGATATTCTTATCTATACTTTTCAAGGCCAGACATGCGGAAGCTATGATCAGCTACATTAGATTAATTAAAAATAGACGGCTCTTGTGGTTTTAAGCAGGCATGTCTCATAGCATCCACGTTAAATTATTATTAATGAATTAACGTAATAATTATTATTTATTTAAATAAAATGAAACAACAAACAAACACAACAATTTAAAACAAAACTACACGTGCTCATTATTTGTTATCGTTGAACTTTTGTTATGGTTAGTAAGTTTATTGACTGTCGTATTTATACTTTTTGCTCGTCTCTGGAAAAAACATGTGCTTCTGCAACGGTTGCGACGATTTAAAGTCATCGACTTATCTACTTATCCATAATAATTGACATGAGATACCTCATTTACGATATTCACCAACAATCTGATATAGTATTTTTCGTTTTTATCTTTGTTTAGTACGGTATCTACTGTGTTATCTTCGACCATATTTGTTTTTGTTTGCAGCATATTGTAGGTATCTAAGATATAATTTGTTTTTTTATTCTTTATAAATATTTATTGCGTTGTATTTTTAATATCACTAAAGTAACAAATGATAGTTATTTCAGACGCCATTTTGATTAAAATTTATGACAATATTATAGGTACAAACTCTAATTCACACCTGCTATGTTTTACGGTACTTATATACATACTTATATTAGTTTCTTATTTCTTCCCAGATAACTCCGTGAGGTCTTCGTGGTACTTAAAGTGAAAAAAAAAAACAAAATGAGTAGATACTTGCTATGCATTGGCAAATAAATAAAATATATATATTTGATGTTGCTTATTATTAGTATTATTATCATTATTAGAAACTTAAATTAACCGAAGGCTTTAAAATATAATGATCGGTATAACTTAGATCCATATCTTTCTCAGTAGGACATTTCATTAAAGAAATTGTGATTGTGAGATCCATTTGACTTCTTCTTGAACTTAGTAAATTTAGTAATTCAAAACAACTCGACGTATTTAGCTAAGGTACGGCGAACTCGGTAAAATCAGGAAAAAAAACCGCACAAAAACAGAGGGCAATGGCCGTTTTTAGTTTTGGTTCAGCGATACAGCCAGCTCACCACTACATGGAAACAACAACACGAGTACTTACCGACAGACTTAAAGAAACATTAATATTAATATGAACACAATGCCATCACCATATGGCTTATTTTTCTTCGGACAGCCTTATACATTCTAGAACATTTTTTAATTCAAAGCTAAATAAACTATAGGTAGGTAGGTATATGTATTAGGTAGCTTAGTCTCAAATACCTTATAACTTTTTACTAGGAACGGGGTAATCCCTCTATCTTGTAATGAGTGTCCTTTTTAGGAAGATTACAAACCTGAAAGCTTTTAAGAACTCTTCCAAAATAGGTAGGTATATGCAGGTACAACATTTTTTGGTTGACGCCCCGACGTATCTTTATTTGTCATCACAAATATAAATAAAATTTTAATAATAGCTGAGATAAAAAAGGAACAAATAATATCATTATTATGTAAAATATTCTAGGTATACCTATTACAGAAATCATTTAAAAAACGTTTATTTAAACTCGCAAGGAATCTAAAAATTTCGTCATACTGTATTTCTTAATATTAAAAAAAAAGGTGAAATAACTTTTTATTGTATTGGGTTTCTCTCATTTCAGAAAATAAATGAAGAAAGAGTAATGGTTATGCAAGACGTCAACTGACATCGATTATACATCCAAATAGGTCAGGCCCTATTGTATTCAGCCATGACCGTATTAAAAGCATGTCGTTGAATAGAAAGATGAATTGTTTACCTAATAAATATATCTACTAGCCACAGTTTAAAGATATCTCGAATTCCCATGTGCGTTAGTCAAGTGGAACGACAAGTTGAACCACTAACACAAAGATAACACCGTTCACATTACAGGCGTGTCGGTTCGGTCGTGTGTTTATTTACGTCCATCGTATTGTTTGTATACAGCCCGGCACGACTGCGCATCGGACTACGTCACACCCCTCCCCCACCCCCGCAGAGACCCGCAAATTCTACACCAGATCGAGACGGCTCACTCGCTCATTCATTCCACATACGCAAACGTAGCTGCGCGTCCCCGTCGATACTAGTGATTCTTAGTAATAACACATAATAGCGCTTAACGCTATGTTGAAAGAGACCTCTAGATATGAAAATCGTAACACAAACCAGGAGGAGGGACGAAAGTTAACTTCAAACCGACTACCGGCAATTGAGGAACTTACACTCGGCTTAAAGCAAAAGCTTCACCTGCAAGCACGGGCGAGAGCTGCACCTTACTATATTAGAAAGCAAGAACCAGTTGATCTCGTGGAAAGGTTATTGGAGCAGCGTGCCCTTGTTGCCGAGGCTGTCCGAAGATTAAAAGAAAAGAAACCATCGTGTCACGAGATATCAGTAGACTCCTAATTATTTTATGTTATTAAAGAAAAAAAACAAAACATTTTAGTTGTGAAAGTGTGAATTGTGTTGTGAAATCGCTTGTGAGTAAGAAACGTGTCGGGTTACAATGGTGCTATATGCGGAAAGCATGCGAGAGCGAGATGGCCAACTATGACGTGTCACTCGCGGTACAAATCACGAGAACGAACCAAAATGGCCGCCGGTACTCTACAATCATAATATTTATTCTTCATAAAATAATGACCTTTACTGATCAAAGTACCGAATGACGTAACTAACTTTTAACGTTTAATATTGTTACGCCTTCCATAATGTGTATTTTATTGATATTTAAGTTTTTTGACAAGACTTATGCTGAGACATTTCCAAATATTAAAGTTATTTAAATTTTATTATTATAAAATATTCAAGAGCTTTAACTATGTTTGTGTCTTTAGACTTCTCACTAATTAATGTTTCATGTAAGGTTTATCAATGTTTTTTACAATATTTATATCAGCTCAATTGTAATAATAATTATAACATTCAAACAGTACTTTCATAACGACATAATAACACTTTGTACATTAATGATTAAATACAATCGAAACAACTTTCAAACCAGATCGTAGACATAACAGTAATGAAATGAAAATACAGTTACTGCCTCGCATGTCAAATAATGTAAGAGAAACCGTATCGCACTACAAGGTATGAATTAATAACTCAGACCCAAGAAATATTAGCCTGAATTAGGGCATAACTTAGGCAAATTGTAGGCAATACTTATAATAATATTGAATGTACCTATCTTTCTCTTTAGTACATCAACAATACAATGTACAATGGTACCAAATCGGGTATAAAAATCAATGTAATATTACATGTGTGCATGTTTTAGTGCATTTTGTGATTTTAGGTAGTTTAATTTATCGATCTTGTGATTTAGATAAGATTAAAATATTTATCTAATAAATGGAATTAAATTAAAAATAAAACGAAGTTTAATTTTACTATTACTGGGATCGAAGTAAACGAACCTATTTAAGTCCGTTTAAAAGATTTATTACATTTTCCTCAATTCTGATCTGAATCAGTTTCAGAAACCGAGCAAGAAATGAGGAAAACGTATACTTAAAAAACTTTGATCACAATTAACTGATGACAAAATGCCTTCTTTACAGGAAAGTTCGCTAATTGAGATTCTCTTTTCAATTAATTGGTTATTTTAAGTCATGATCAGACTAAGCTATTAAGAAATTATAAAATTTAGGAAAATGTTATACCTATACTTTTAGCATCCACATAATTTTTTAAAATTGTATTATAATATAAATGAATTTTAATAAATATCTATGACTTTTGATATTACTTATAATAGGTAAACTAAATAACATAACAAAACAATATTATATAAATAACTTTTCCACCCAGTACTTAAGAGTTAAAAACAAGTGGTTTGAATTTCATTCAATGTAAATAATTTTAAAATCAGAAAATATCGCACACACGTGTTTTCTGTGAAAACTCGTTTGAAATAGTGTTATGATCCTTTTTTGTATCTGAGTGCTGCCATCTTTTGATGAGTAGGAAACGACATATATATATATATACTATAATAAATTTGACAAAAAAATATATACCTACCTTAGTTTATTGCCGTGAATCTTTTATTATTGACATAATATTGACACTATTTCAGAACAGAATAGAATTTTATGGCTTTTGTTTATTCATATATATAATTCTTTCAGAACGATGTGTATTGTCTATAGTATTATTAAAATAATATGTTTTTAAATTAGAAAGTGATGTTAAAGTAAAAAACGATGTCATGTTTATTTGTCATAAAAAAATAATTTCCGATTTCGTGTTATGACTTATGACTGAACAAAAATGTTCCTCTTAATATAATAATAATTTATTGATTTTCAAGAATTTAGTACCTACATTATGTTAATAAAATAAAAATAGATGCACATATTCCGGCGGTTCTAATCATGATATCTATAAAACCTAAATTTGTGTTTGCAAAAAAAATTGGATTCTAGTTCACATTATTTTTATATTTATTTCCATTCTCTAAGAGAACTAAATCTAAATCATTATTAATAATCTAAAATAAAATAATTAATAACTAAATGTTAACTAATTGTATTATTTTGAGCTGAGCGTAAGCGAAGCTCTTAACCGTTTGGGAATCAATTTTTTGAGGCAACATCACAGGAAAACCACTAGACCAATTTTAACCAAAATTGGCACGCATGTCAAGCACGTGACTGGGCTTCTACTCCAAAAAACAGACAAAATAAATATTGTTTCGTTATAAAGATATGGTCAAAAAACTGAATCTCCCATAGACTTAATCTTAACTGAACCTGCGCACTCGTCAATCGTTACTCTGAACATTTTCGGTTCCAGCAACTTCATTGGAAGTCCTTGGGCGCGGTATGGACCGACTTTAGTAGCATAAAAAAGGGGGAGAGTGCTCAGCTCAACTCCCGCAGCGCATTGTGGCGGATCCTAGTATTTACTTATAATCTAGTTAAAATAAACTTGAAAAGCCTGATTGACTAACGACCTAACAATTGAAGGAGACATGTTTATTTTTTGCATTTGACAAGTAAATGCAGTACAAGGGTGGAAAGTGAACTATCCCTTGACGAGATTTAAAAAACAACAAAATGTGGCACTACAAAAAACATTTCGCTCTTAAATTAAAAATTTTAAACATTTTAAATAGCTATATTACTTTTACTTATATTTAAAATCTTAATCATTTGTCTTAATAAAAAATATAATTACTAGTTTGATATTAAACTATTCTTCAGTTGAGAGAAAAGTAATAATTAATGTAATAGTAGTCACTTTGTGAATTTGTCTCCCTGCTACCTTCCTTAGACTAGGTACCATTTAAGTAGGAACTTACCACTCTACCTACTTACTTGTTCAAGCAAACTTACCGCACCTACGCATCTAACTTTATAAAAGAAAAGAAAATAATCAAGTTATGTAATTTGTATATGTAATGACCTCTATGACCTAAAAGAAACCGTCAAGCTGACGTCAATGCAAAGTTATTAAGTATTAATAGACTTGGATGTCGCCGTTGAATTATTCCGATGTAAATTAATACAAATATAACCAAATAAAATAAATGAATATAAACATCAGTGTTGTTTAATGTTAAGCATATAAAAGTAAAACATTTTCCGTCATCTTGGTACCTTTATTAGGATATAGGATTCAGTTCCCAAAATTTTCATTTTAATATTTCATAAAATAAACATAATATAAAATTACGTACAAAGCTACGTTTGTGGTGACACACGGCTGAAGCTAGAAGATCACGTTAAATAGGTAAATCGGAATTTTCCCAACTAGTTTCGAACCCCGGACCCCGCGGCGTCAACTGTTCAGCTTAGATTTAATAACCGTGAGTGCAGGGTTATATATTATATACATATATATACAGGGTTATTTGTAATTAGTTTACCACCTCTTGTAGGCAGCCTCTGTACATCAATCTCAGCAATCTCAATATATTTTTATATATAAATACTTTTATATAAAACCTTAATCATTCTTCAATAAATCGTTATTGTTGTATTTAGTTTCTCCAAAATCTAAACTGCAGTTAAGGTCAATCAAAGCGAAATTACTCATTAAAATCTACTAATGTTGTATAAACATATACCTTATGTACTGTGTGTGTTCGTAATTGAACTAGTTAAGTGGCTTGACCGATTTAAATGTTTTTTTTTGTGTTTGCTCTAGTGGTAGTTAAGATTTACAATTTTAACGGGAGGTGGATAACTGATAGGCCATGACCTTTTGGTACGCCTGGAAATAATTTATAGACTTGGACGAACAAAAGGTAGTATTTTGAAAGTTAAATTTATATATAAGAGCATTGTGAGACCAAACAAATACATATTATTAAGTTAATATAATTTTGAATACCTAAACAATCTCAATAAATAAGGATAATATCCAAAAAATAACAATAAACAGAATATCGTGGTTATTTTGTTAAAAAAAATAAACACAAATAATTGTAGGTAAATGTTTTGGATCTGCAGACATCCCAAAACTCTAAGAGTCAGTCACTAAGATTCACTAATTAACATTTCACATGAGCGCTTTAATTTTATTAACACAATTTCCGGTTAAATACAATTTATGTAGCTAGTGTAAATAACATTAACCAAGAACATTTATTTATTTGTTTACATATGTAAATAGGTCAAATTTGTTTCTTTTTAAATCATACTTAAATCCTAAGTTACATAAATAAATTATAATATTTTATTTATTTATCCATTTGAAACAATAACAGTGACTAGGTAGTTACCTGCTTGTATCTTTGTTGTGATTACTGTTGTGCAATCGTCAGTATACCTAACAAACTATTAGAACCAATGTAATACATTCAAAAGGAAGGTTTAATGATTTTATTTATAATTGTCATTGCCAGGGTCAAATATCACCGCCTTATATATATATAATATAACTCATCATTACGTACATCAACTATATATTGGGCGTTCCTAGCATTCATTGCTGTAATGACTGGGGAAGCTATATACCTACTTTGTTAAAGCAAACTCTCTAGAAAAGTAGTAAGAGCTGCTTAAAATTTTACCCTAAAGTTCAACCCCGCCAACTTCACTTCATAAATTATTAGAAACACAAATCTTTGAACATATTATATCTCCTTGCTTTATTTTTATATAGGTATTGCAGTTTTTATTTCACATCATATGTTCATGAATCCAACATCGGTTTTAATTACAAACAAGAATACAATTTTAAAGAAATACTCAAATTACGTTACGTAGAAGCGCCAGCTCAAAGTACGTTATTTGGACAACTGGCAATGCCAGTTACTAATGCATACTATATATTCTTTAATTATTTTGTGATCATGTTTCTTTTCACAAGCAATAATCAATAGGTTTATGTATATAATAGTTATAATAATAATAATATTATATTATATAATAATTATTTTAGTTTTGTTTGTGCATGACTAAATTCATGCTTTTCAAAAAATATACCGACGCATTACACCCAAGTCCCAACCTGGAGGCTGGCATCTCCAGGATCAGAGGGGTCATCGTCGTCTACTAAAGAAAAAGTTACCATATTCTTAACATATACATCACCAAAAAGAGAAAATAATATGTATAAAAACTACCCCGATAACCTTTATATCATGAAAAAAAATTAAACTCAAAAACTCTAAAAAAGATGAAGGCCTTTTTTACGTATCCCGCGCTTTTTCGTCAAAAAAACAATTATTTCGATATTATAAAAAAAATCTCTTTTTCTGTCAACTTAAGGTGGTCCTAGACGTAACGTCTAGTAATAAGTATCGTAAACATGTTACTTGCATGATCAAGTATTTTTGAATAATTCATCTTCAAAGTCTATATGTTTTTGTTGAGTTAATGCGAGCATTTTAAGCCATGAATATGTATATATTTTTTATGAAGTTTAAGGAAATCTCGATTTAACATGGTGAGCCTATAACAACAATATAACGATTATGGAAACTTAAACCCTTGTACGAAAATATGGTGAAAGCTGAAAGCATGCTTGCCAAGCTTGCAGTTACGTGTATGCTACGCTATTCTTGTCAGTCAATCAGTCAGTTGTCATCAATCACAAATCACTATTGACTGTCAAGTCACCAAGTGTCATAATTGATTTAAAAAATACAAACAACGTAATCGCTACTCATTTGACTTTTATAGTTAATAGCTTTATCAGGACTTGAATTTTGACAAAATATCGAAAATACAATGTATAAATGTTTCTATTTATTCTCATAAGTATAATTTTATTTTAATATACATTGATGTAAAGCATTTTAATTCAGTAAACAATTCTTATAACAATGGTGTATTTGAATAAAATATAGTAGTAGATAAATTATTACTTACTCATGTTAAATGTTTCATTCTTTACTCGCAGTTGCAAGTAAAGTGATAATGATTACGTAATACATGTGTGAAACTCGGTCGAGTATAAACATATTAAAAAAAAAATAACTGCAGCACTTCCAGTTCTACTTCACTACTTTTTGTACACAATAATATTTCTAAAACAAAACGTATTATTGATAACGATATTTATTATTGATACAAAGAATATGTAATAAGTGTTATCAAGATAAATAAGACATATTATCATTAAGATAAGTTTGTGTTATCAAATATTTCAAGTAATTGAATTTTATTACAACAAGAACCATGGCTGGAGTGTGGTCAATGGGTCCTGGTACCTATGAAGTACCATTGTCACTATTTTCTAAAAATAGAGAAAGACTTGCAGAAAAATTGAAAAGTGGTCAAGTAGTGGTTTTGCAAGGTGGAGATGATATCAACCATTATGACACAGATGTTCAATACATTTTTAGACAGGTAAGTTATTGTATTTTTATGACATGTATTTGATAAACTTACATTTAGGTTGTTCTGATGCTTATTAATATGTATTAAATGTGAGATTTTTCTTTATCAATTATTTGTTACCACATTTTTGTCTCAACTCTTAAGTGCTATATGAGTTATTGTTGTATGTTTTTGTGTGAGTAACATAAGAGGTGTTAAATAATTTACCACAATGCTTCAGGAATCATATTTCACATGGGCATGTGGTGTCCGTGAACCAGGCTGCTTTTTTGCACTTGATGTAAAAACTAAGAAAGCCTACCTTTTTGTGCCTCGTCTGCCGGAGGAATATGAAGTGTGGATGGGGAAGATACCTTCTTGCACAGAGCATATTAACACTTATGGGGTGGACGAAGTCCATTATGTAGATGAGGTGAAGTTACTTTTAATAACTTAATAAATAGGTAATCAGTTACATTTAATTTCAGTTGTTATACCATTGAAAACAACAATAATAACAGATATTACTTTTTTTTCATATTTCTTTCTACATCATAGTATAAAACAAGCTAAAATTAAATAACTGATAACCAGATGGATTATAAAAGATATGAATTATACCATTGTTATTTTTAATATTGTTGCCATGCAAGATTTATTTATTTGTTTTTATTAACAGAAGGTTTAAAGAACCTTTTATTCTCTGTTTAGCTTCAAAACTAGTATTATTCTAAAAACTAAACTAAAAGTTATAAAAAATAACAAATATCTGCAAAGTAGATGCTTTCTTTGTTTTTGGTACTTACTTCTCAGATACTTGTAAATTTGTATAAAAGGATATTTATACATAATAAGAATTGTATTCTTCAACCTATTTTTAATTTTTTTGTTTAATATCCTTTTATTTAGATGATATTATTATGTATATCTATTTTTCTAATACTAATCTGTTACATTTTCTTGCTATGGTTTCCCTATACAATTATTCTTTCTTTTTTCTTTCTCTATTTTTTTTATATATGTATAATTACAACATATGTGACCAGTTCATTGTAACTTTTAATTGGGCTTTATGTCTATACTAATATTATATGTGTGAAAGTTTGAATGTATTGGATGGATAATTTTTTGTTACTCAATCATGCAAAATTACTGAATGGAATTTGAGGAAATTTGACAATGTTGTAGCTTATGTACCAGAATAACACTTAGTTTTAGAAATCTTAACTTTTGTATGTGTATTTGTCTGTGGCATAACATAAGTTGTAGCGAGATTATGTAATTGCCATGGGAGCTCCTGTTTTTAATCATTTGGCTTGAATACTTAATACTTAAGTACTTTCACCAACTTAAATGCTTTCTTTGGTTTATAGAAACTAGAAAAAATGTTCAAAATTTTCCCCAAAACATTTCAATAATATACATACTATATGGCGTTATGTTTTCTAATGTTTTATCCTTTTTTTCTTCATCTCTACGCCGCCATATAATTTTGTTTCGGATTTTTTCCACATATAATAATCAACATCACCCACATTTTTATCAATCCAGTTTTTATTCATACACTTCAAAAGCAAATTTAAAAAGTCATGGGTCAGAGGTAGGTAGGTATATAAGCTATATAAATATTATTTTGGCAGTCCCCGTAGACGGAGGCGTAGGCAACAGCTAGTTATAACACATAACTAAAATTACCTTCTCTTTTCAGATCACCAATGTATTGAAATCCCTTAACCCTGAGACGTTGCTAACCCTTGTACGTATTTGTATTTATTATTATTCTATTTATCATTATTAACAAAGATTTAATATGTTGTATATGTTCCTTACTCCAGAGCGGCCCAAATACAGACAGTGGTCTAACTTCTGTTGAAGCAGTATTTGAAGGAATAGATGAGTAAGTTATTTACTTAATTAAACTATTCAGCAAGCAACAAAAATGATGAGGGAAATGAAATGAAAGAAAATATTTTTAATGGAATTGCGAATATTATCTATTCAGATTGTTTTTTTTTTCACACATCCTGGATACTTCATACATTTAAATAACTTTTTAAATTTTAATAATACACGTGTAAACAGTTAAATATATAACAATAGACGATTATCGATTATCGATAAAGAAAATAACAAACTACTCAAACTGCTTACATGTACATATATGAAGATAGATATTATTAAAAAATAATAAACTGTTCTGATATATAACGTATTTATTTAATTCATACCGAAGGAATAGGACTATAATATTAAGAAATATTTTTTCAGATTTAAAGTGGATAATGAAAAACTTTTCCCGATTATTGCTGAATTGTAAGTAATACTTTTTTCATTAATTCCGATTAAAACGATTTTGATAAAATGTTATTGTTTCTTCATGATAGCATTATCTTAAGTTTAACATTTCATGGTTATACTGGAATTAACGTAAATCTCGTTATCTTCTGATAAACATGCCAATTATAGCTACAATAATATACGATAACTATATTTTTAAAAGTTTAAAAAATATATCATTTAATAAATAACAGGGTTGTAAGTTTTGATAATCAAATTAAAATGAGAACTTATTCACATTGCAGGCGCGTTATAAAAACTCCAGAAGAAATAGACGTTATGCGCTATATCTGCAAAATATCATCCGATGCGCATAAGCAGGTATAAACCTAATACATATTTAAAAATAAATAATATGCTGTCATAATACAACACTTTACTATTTAATATATAATAAATTTTTAATTTTGTCATCTTTTGTATTTGACATTCTTTCCAAAATTTAACATCACAAATTAATAACTTTATTTTTGAGGTGAAATCATTATTTGCTTCATGACTCCATGATTTGGTGTCGATTGACTTCGCGAATCCCGAAAGGGAAATCATCGGACGTAGTATGGGCCTAATACGAAATTGTTCCTCTCACCACCAAAAATGGTGGTCTGTTGACGGCAGACCATAGAAAAGATATTTAGTACGGATCATATCAAACTTTATGGTTTTAACCGTTAATTCTATAACAAAATTAGAAATTATGTTCAAGCTTAGACTTCTTCACTTGGATGGCTATCTATAGCAAAATGCTTATTATCAGAACCATCATAAAAAATGGTGACACCTGCGTGGATAAGTCTCGTTCAGAACATATATTTAGCTCAAGTATTTACCATATTATCTCGTCCACCTACGTTTATATATTATCCGCACCTCCATAAAAAAATTATCATATTCCCCCCAAATTTTATTTTCATCCGGTCATTATTATGTTATTATTAGAATTATCTTTCCATTCTTAGATTTTTACGACATTAAAAAACATATATCTAAATCGGTACAGCCTTTCTCAAGTGCTTCGTCGAACATATATATATTTTTATACGCATATAATTGCTTAACTCAAAATATTTATGCGGATAAAGCCGCGCTTTACATTTACGGTAAATTCGTAACCCAGGTGATGCTATACGCCAAGCCCGGTCTGATGGAGTACCAATGCGAGTCCATATTCCTGGACCACTGTTACCGCGTGGGCGGGTGTCGCCACGTGTCATACACTTGCATCTGCGGCTCCGGGGACAACGCCGCCACGCTGCACTACGGACACGCCGCCGCACCCAACTCCAAGCTAATACGGGACGGGGATATATGGTGGGTCGGGGGACGGAGCGAGATGGACGATGTCCGTCGTACTGGTTCTTTGATCGCGACGATCGAATTATTTTATTGATGTTACTTGTAGTTTATTCGACATGGGCGGCAACTATGCCGGTTATGCGGCAGACATCACTTGCTCGTTCCCGGCAAATGGAAAGTTCACGGAAGACCAGAGGCTTATATATGAAGCGGTTTTGGCGGCGCGAGACGCGGTTATGAGGTAGCTTCAATATTGCAGTTCATTTCTTACATAAACTATACGTTTTATATATTTTGTCTATAAAATGCAGAGAAGCAAAACCGGGCGTGAAATGGACCGACATGCATCTAACCGCCAACCGAGCCATGTTGGAAGTGTTGAAGGAGGGAGGGTTGCTCAAGGGGGACGTAGAAGAGATGATTGAGGTAAATTGCTGAAAAAAAAATCTCAACTAAATCACACTAATTAAAAGTAAAAATATATAGTAAAAAAAAGATAGTTCACTAATAGGCATAAGAAAAACTAGTTAAATATTTAAAATATCCCTCATTTCGGCCATTCCGCGTGTAACTTCAGAGATGATAACCGGACGAGCACTAGTAGTCGTCGTCTCGAACGAGCGCCAGCTCCGGACTTGGTCTAATACACGACCGCATCGCCGAAGAACCGACCTAGATCGTTAACGGTGTAGGCAGATGAAGGTTTTGAGGTGTTTTTTTTAAGTTGATGTTTTTCGGGCGGCATATTTAAAAATATTGTACCATATATATATATATATACTCGCACCGACAATAACCCCCCTCGTGTGCCAGAACGGCGTGAACGGCGTCCTGCAGCCGCACGGGCTGGGTCACCTGCTGGGGCTGGACGTGCACGACGTGGGCGGCTACCTGCCGCAGTGCCCGCCGCGCCCGTCCGGGCCGCTGGCCCGCCTGCGCACCGCCCGCACCCTGGCGCCCGCCATGCTGCTCACCATCGAGCCCGGCTGCTACTTCATACCCAGAGTACACTTCGTCACATATATTAAAAAAAATAATGACGTTCGTAATAATTACGATCGAGATTCATAATCATTTTATATATATTAGTACTCTTTAACGAAGATCGAACTTCTAGCTCGCTTCGACCCCTGCAGTTCCGTATTTGAGCTAGCTCGAATGATGAGTCGAGGAATATCCGATTCACGAATGTACAATACTCTATGCTATGTATCCGTAGCTCCTGGCCGAGGCTAGACGTGACCCGAATCTGACCCGATTCTTCGACTGGGAAAAATTGGAGAGTTTCCGGGGCTTTGGTGGAGTTCGTATCGAGGATGATGTCCTGATTACAGAGGATGGAGTCGAAAACCTGACCTTCGTGCCGAGAACGTGGGTTTGGCTTCTTTTAGCTACTACACGCACTATAAGTATGAACTAAAGTTGTTTATGTGAAGAATAATTAAATGTCTTTCTCTTTATAGGGTTGCAGAAATTGAAGATTTTATGGCTAATGGAGCAAACTTCAAGTAGTTGATTCCTTGTGAAACTTGTATCACATGTTTATATTCAATAGTACCCGATCAATGTATAAAATTTAATCTCCTTATACAAAACTTTTTTGTAACTATTTATAAAAATATAAATATTATATTTTAAATAATAAACTTTTTAATATTATAACATAATTTATTTTTGTTATTTTCATAACAAGGATGAATTTTATCTAAGTTAATATCACAAAACATATCAGTTACGCTTAAAGCTTTCGAAATTGTTTTTACAGCTAAAAACTCAACAAAGCAAATAATAAAACACTTAATATTCTAAGTAAACCTCAAGTAATCTTTAAGCATTTGAGGTAATTTCATTTGACTCAAAATATCAAGGAACCTGTCAGTAGACAGACAGCCAGTATTAGCTATTAAAATCCTTATTTTCTGTCGACATAAATGAGCTAGTGGAAGCACTGTAAATGTCAAATTTTCAGCTGAAGCTTGACTGGCACCAATCATTGATAAAAGTTCATTTTTCACCTGAAAGAAATGTTTTTTAATTGGGAGGTGATTTCTTTAGTATTATATGGAATAAAAAAAACTATAAGTAACAATAGGTAAAATAAAATAGTAGTTGTTATATGAAAGATACTTACAAATCCAGGTATTCTCCCCAACAAACCATTTTCATAAGCAAAGATAAGAAGGTATTCTGGATCACAGTGTAAACTGTATGGCAACATTACTAGTGCTGTGGAGGGGTCTGATCCAAGAGAAGCATGAAAAGCATCTGGCAAAAACCTCCCATGGGGGTGAGTCAGAGTGCTGCAATAATCTACATTGCAACTGTGCAGAATGAATAAATCAAATACCTGTAATTAGTCATTATTAAATATCTCAGATATTTAAAATTATTTTAAAAGTATACTATTACTATTTATACCTTTTTAAAACAAGTAGTGTGAAGGCAATAATGAATGTAAACCAAGGGAGGACACTCATTTATATCTATAGCATTAACAGAAACTCCACCCATTAGAAATAAGTAAAAGAATTCTTCAAACTTCTTTGGACTTTGAGTATAAATGTATTCACTAATACTTAATAATGAGTTTATGGGAGCATTTGTAAGGTATGCTGGTGCGTATTCACCTAGTTTTTCTAAAGTGATATAAAATTGTTCATAATAATCAAAGAATTTCGGTCCTAAATCATAAGATAGAAGATTTTCTAGAATATCCAATTTGAAGATGTGTGGCTTACATTCCCAAAATATAATATTTGTATCTATCTTTGTAACATCAGTCACTTGTAAAAGGGTGTTGAATATTGCACTATTACCAGTGGTCAAAGCTTTTGTTAAAGCTAAATCACCACATTTATTTTTTATATTAGGATCACTATCATTTGCTAACAATATTTTTACAACATCATGGTTACAACCTTGAGCAGCCAAAATTAATGGGGAATCTCCATCCAGTGCAATTTCATTTATATCATTAATAAATGGTAAAAAGTGCTCAACTGCTTTAGAACAGCCTTTGTAACAAGCTAAATGGAATGGTGTGAAGTAAGCTTCATTTCTTATATCTGGATTTGCACCTGCATATAATAACAGTGAGACTGATTGATCATGTTTATCAAAAGCCGCATCATGCAGTGGAGTGTCCCCATCAAAATCCTGAACATCAATCATGGCCCCAAAGTCTAAAAGAAGCTGAATAATCTCTACTCTACCCTGACCACTTGTAACATGTAATGGAGTAACATGTTCAGTGCTTCCATAGTTAGCAATATCAGGTACCAACTCAAGTATCGTTTTTATAGTCTTTACAGAGCTCAAATATTGACAAGCAAGGTATAGTGCTGTGTGCCCATCATATGTTTCTACTAGAGGGTTTATATACTTATGATCTAGAATTAAGACGAGACTTTCGTAGCTATGACTAGCAGCAGCTTCATGAAGACAAGTCCAACCTCTATTATCAGAACAGTTTGGATTCATTTTTTTAAGCAATCTTTTAACTGTCTTAACATCATTGTTCCTTGCAGCTATATTAAGAGCATTAGATGTTGAAGGGTTAAGGGAACTGAAATCCATTTTTAGATTTCTAATTAAAATTAAGAAATCCTGTTAAATTATTTGTCCAACAAATAACATTTCTAGCTGATTAGTTTAGGCCTCCGTTTCGCGATAATAATAAATAATATCATAGAACTTCTAGGTTTATTTATTTTCAAAGGAAAAGATTTCAAACGTTAGTAATATATATCTTACATTGTAACAAACAATAATGAGGATTTAAAAAATAAAGTACAAAATAGGAATACTTAAACACTTATTACTTATTATTATCGATTTTATGTTTTCAAATTTGACAAATATTATTATGATTGACGAACGTAATTTTATACTACAGATAACAGAGTACAGTGAACAGTCTACAGGTGACAGAATACAGAAGTGGTACCATAGACTACAACTAAAATACATAGAGTAGAGAAACCAGCCTAAAATATGACCATGAAAATAAAAAGAGAAAGCAAACGAGGCTACCTAGCTGTTTTTCTTTCTTGCATGTGGGATAAGACAGAGGTTAGTATCGGTCTGTCATCTTGTATTATAATTATTGTCTCTTTTATAATTTGTCAGACACGGACACTCATAGGCCTGCCTGTGGTTCCCCTATTTTATGTATAATAATTCTATGAGTGGTACATCTTAATTCGTAAACAAAGTGTATGATATTAAATTGACTAACAACTAGCGTGGGAGAAAAATTATGAAAGGTTTTATCTTTAAAATCAAAACTTCCCCCCAAAATATAAATAATGTGTTATAATAAATATTATAGGTAAATTAAAGAATAACTCTCAGAAAAAAATAATTGTTTTGTGTTTTATGCATTACTGGCTGAATCGCCTCTACATCGTTTTCGTCTTTATGAAAGCCTACATCATAGCGGAAACCTACATTGGGAATTATAACAACAGTTTCGACTTTAAAATTTCACGTTTGACAAAAGGAGTACCAAGGTATAACTAAACTAGCGGCACGAATCATTTGTTATGACCTTGACTGCGCGGAAGTCGAAATTACGGTATCTGAGGGGACTGAGAGGTAGAAAGGAAGCGACGATTGGTTCACTGGTTGCATTTCGTTTCCGGCGTCGATACGTTTCCCCGCGCACTCCAGTGTACATTGTAGTACAGAATGATTTTTTTTATTAGTGTTGATTTTTTATTACTTTTGTTTTTTTTTATTGCTATATCTAATATTAATAAACCTTTTTAAATATTAATGGTGAACTTTAATCTTTGGACATTGTAACTAAATATAAACCTTACGTGGGTAAAAGTATAAACCTTAAAAATTATTAAGAAATGTTTACGAAATTAAGAAATCTCTTAGTAGAAAGAGATATGTTAGGAAAAGAAATGGACAATGATGGTTTTGTCAAAAAGATCTAAACGTTTGCCCCATAGTTAATCAAATAACACAAAGATAACAGAGGACACTCATGAGATTTGCGTTACATCTAAAGACAAAGTACTATTTTTTTTATCTTTGAATATACCTCGGAAGAACAATGTAAAGAACTACTCTGTTATTTAGTACCTGATTCGGTGATACCTGAACAAACGCTTTTATTGTCAAAACATTGCGTCTTGGAAATTAATTTTAATATTCACGAATTAAATAACTGCATTAAAAAAACGGATACTTCTCCAGGGTCAGATCAGTAGCGGATTTAGGTTTGAGGACGCCCTAGGCCCGAGACGATATGGCGCCCTTTATCTTTTATACACACACATATACGTACATATATGTTTGTATATATATGTATGTACGTATATGTGTGTGTGTATAAAATAATTAAAATAATAACAATAATAATAAGAAATCTAATTCAGGTATAAATTGAACATTTATTTTTTTAACATAACAATTAAATATAGAATTAATAATAAATTGCTTGTAATGTAATTTTTTACAATCTTTTTGTTAGATATTTCAAATTTTAGGACTTGCCTGATTAATTATTTTAACAAAGAAATTCTACCCTCAAAATGGTACTATGTTTCGATAGTAAGAGCGCAATAAAATAAACTCTAAAATTAGGTCTTGCAGTTTACAGAAAACCCAATCGATTTTAAATTTTAGTCATCTTAAAAATTTTGGCGCCCCTCAAAATTTGCCGCTCTAGGCCCGGGCCTCACAGGCCTAAGCCTAAATCCGCTGCTGGGTCAGATGGAAATACATTCTATGATTTCCAATCTTCCAAAAGTCGGGAAAAAGTTTATTCTTAATATATACAACAATATTTTTAAAACAGGTAAGAACCCTTACCTGTTTTAAAAATAAGTACTGTTTCGATTCCTAAGGCAGGTAATTCCAATAAACTTAGGCCTATTTCTTTAATGTCTTGTAAATTTTTAAGATGTTTTCATGTATTAGCTAAAAGAATAAAATAGTATATAGAGAAAAAAAAAAATTATCACAAAATACAACTGGATTTAGAAAAAAACAGTCTGGCCTCGACAATTTAATCAAATTGATTTCACAAATACAATTTGGATTCTTGAAATTATACCAACATTATTTCAATAAATTTATTAAAATACAAAAGCAAGCGTTAAGAATTGGCGTGCATGTTTTATTGAAAACAAAAGCCCTTAAATATTTATTTAACTATTGCAAACAAACATTGAAACAAGCGTACATTGAAAAGGTAAGTGTCACCTCAATTATAGGAGCAAACCACATTGATATGAGCGATATACCATTATAACATAAATATCATTTGTAACTATTGTTAAACATATTACTAGATTCAATATTTCAAATTATGTCAGATTTTTTAGAAGCAAATAGTGTATTAAATCTATAAGAAATGTATAACCAATCAAATAATAAGCAATTAAATAACAAATATAAATTAGTTAATCTATAAAAAAAAAAATACTTATAATATACATTACACATTAAAAATTAGGTATCAGTTTCGATCGGCACAATACAGTAATATTAGTCAAAATAAAACATTAATCAAATTATAATAATAATAAAAACTATTATTAACAGTACAACGGAAAATTTCAATTTAATAATTGGATTAACAGGTTTTTGAAATATTTTAGAGAATTTGAGAAAATATTTATTGTTAGAGGTTCTCATGATTTATTTTCAAAAGAATTCACGGCAATATTAAAAATTTGTTATGTACATTGTTGTAACTTCTAGAAAGTCTGTTCAGAGGAATATTAAGTCCTAGATTTGATTGCGCTAGTTTTCGGACGAATGGATTGTATTTCAGTTGTCTAAGCAATGTTCTAGGTATATCCAAATTTATATGTGGTAAAAGAACAGGAGCGTCAAGGTGAACATTAATGAGCTTGTACAGAAACATGACGTCGAGCACCGTCCGGCGGTCAGATAGCGATTTCATGTGGAATTCTTTCAAGCGATCGTTATAACATAAGCAGATTTTCATGAAGTTGCAACTGTAAGATAGATGGCTAAGAAATCGCTTTTGCATACTCTCAATACGCTTTTTATATATGTTGTACTAAGGGTACCTTACATCACGACAATATTCAAGACTACTAAATACAAAAGCGTTGCAGATTGTAATTTTTTTACTCGGATTTTTCAATTCCCTGCAATTGCGTTGGACGAAACCTAACATTTTGTATGCCTTTTCTACTATATTATCAATGTGCAAATAATATCGTAAGCAACTGTCCAGTATAACACCTAAATCTTTAATGTGATCGACCTGTGTTGTGTTTCAGTTGCACATTACCAACACAATAGAAAGCAGTGATCATGCTCTTTTTTCTACTAAATCGTACCAGTACCGTACTTGTCAGAGTTCAAACTCATATCGTTTTATTTTGCACCATAAGACAAGATTATCTAAATCCCCCTGTAACAATAGTTTATCAGTCAGCGAATTTACCTACCCAAAAGTTTTTATATTATCAGCAAATAAATAAAATGTTGTGCTTTTGAAACACTTACCCATATTGTTCGTAAAGATAATAAAATACAAGGGCCCCAAGCTTGAACCTTTTAGAACTTCAGAAAGACCCGTATAATATTTGGAGGTGAAGCCCCCTTCTACCACCATGGACTGTCTGTGTGTTAGATAGAATTTACACCAGGATAAGAAGAAACCAGAAATTTATACACATGAAAGTTTATATAAAAGTATATCATGATTAACTTTGTCGAAAGCCTTACTGAGGTCAATGAAAACTACATCGATTGAGTGCCCGTGATCTATACGTTTAGCAAGGTTTCCGACAAAAGATATCAGATTAGTCGTAGTGAAACGTGCTTTTATAGAACTATTTATTTATTTATGTACCAGGTTAAGTGATAAAAAAATGCAAAAGGAAAACTAAAAGTACATGGGATAAACTTATATCTAATATGAGATCTCTACCAGCTACCCGTGAGAATGACAGAGTTAATTGTAATGGGCAGAAATAGGTAGGGGACGATGGGGGAATTACGGACGCGGGGTAAATACGGACTAACATATATCTACGTTATCTCTGCCGCCCAAGTCTTTCTGTTGCGATCACGTGTTACTTTCAACCATCTTTAGTGCCTAACACACAATCCCGATAGAAGGCCTCACGCCCATTTTAAAGTAAGTGATTATTTCATTTTTTTGTGAATTAGATGTAATTTTTGGTATTTAATGTTTTAAATGTTATTTAAGAAGAATAAGTGTTAGTAAAAAAAGTCATGTTTTTTGTCGATTGCAATGTTAATGACGAGTAAATAACACAACGGTTTAACTTGATAAATTTTCTTACTCTAAAAATTTTGATGTTGTACATTTTATAGGTCGTTTGGGTCAATTGCGGACAAATGGCCTGGGGTAAATACGGACGTCTGTATTTACCCCATTATTTATTAAAACCTATAGGAATATTTCTTTAATACAGATGCCTCGAAAATATATTAAAGTAAAAAACCAGCTTACACTCTTGAAACTTTAAAAAGAGCTGTGCAAGAAATTAAAGAGAGAAAGACTCCTTTTCGACAGGTGGCAGAAATGTATGGCATCCCCAGAGCGACCCTTTTTGATCAAGTGAAAAAAGTCTGTGTCAGTACCATGCCCAAAAGAGTACCACTTAGTGATGTAGTGCAAGTACCAACTCTAAAACCTACTCGAACTAAACGATTGGTTAAAAAAAAAGCATTATATTATTTTCACTAGCACACCGGATAAAGTAAACCTAGAGAAAAAAGAACAAAAGAAAAGAAAAGAAAGAACCTGAAACAAGAAAAGATCAAAACTACGATTAAAAAACCAAAAAGCACCAAAGAAAATCGACCAAAATGTTAAGAAACTTAAATAATTTATTGTCAGGAAAAGTATTGTGACCCACCCACCGAAGACTGGATTATGACGTTCTAAATGTATGAATTGGGCACATGAGAACTTCAGTGCTGTCTGTTCTTCAAGAGGCTACGTTTGTGAATTCTGCAAATGATATAGGACCTCATCCGTAAATTCCCCATGTTGTCCGCAATTAACCCAGCACTGGTCCGTATTTACCCCAAGAGCTAAGGGTAATTACGGACATACATGTTTTTGTTTTTGATTAAAATTTTATAAATGTTGATTGATTTCATATAATAATTAATGTTGATTTAATAGGTAAATAAGTATAGTTTAATAATTAATAAAGACAGACTGATTATTATAAATAGTTTGTGTTTTATTTGTGATTCCGCTTAAGCGTCCGCAATTCCCCCATCGTCCCCTACACACTACATATGTATAAGATAAAATTGGATACAAATATAGATTTTAAAGAACATAAAAAAAATATAAATACAAATTCCTATATATATATACATATATATAAATAAATATATAAATATATATGTTTATAATTGGGGAGGTAATAAAGCTTTAATCATTGTTTGAAATATAATGGAGATAGACTATTTGGAACATGATTTGGTAGAGTATTCCATAAACGCGCTGCATGTATGGTAAACGATTTAGAGAATAAAGAGGAATTATAGTAAGGCATATTAAACGTTTTAGCTGTAACACAGGAACGTTTAGGACGGCTGCTTGGTAATGACAAATGGACTCTGTCGTACAAGTCAGAGGGAGCTAAATTTGCAAGGATGTTGTACAGCGTGGTTAAAACATGCATATTCAGGCGAAGGCGAATTGGAAGCCATTTAAGATGACGTCTAAAGTCTGAAATGTGACCAAACTTGCCCAATCCGAAAATAAAGCGAATGCACAAGTTTTGAAGGCGGTCTAATTTATTGAGCAGATCCTCATTAGCATCAACGTAACAAACGTCGGCATAGTCGAGAAGGGGTAGTAAGAGGGAGTTGGCTAACAAAATTTTGCATTTCAGGGGAAGGAAATTCTGCAGACGCTTGACCGAGTGGATTGAAAAATGCACTCGACGACTCGTTTCATTGACAGGCGTAGTCCACGATAAGTGTTTAGCTATCGTCAGTCCCAAATTTTTTACATCATCAGAAAAAGGAAAAACAGAATTATTATACATCACGTTAGAGAGCTGGTTAAGATCTACTTTAATTCGAAGATATTTGCTACCAATAAGAATGGCTTGAGACTTTTTTGGATTAACAATTAGGCCAAATGACTCAGTCCATTCTTTAATAAAATTAAGGTCCTTGTTTATGTCCTTAATGGTAACATCGATGTCTTTTAATAAAGTATGTCTGTAAAGTTGTGGCATTGAGGTGTCTTAAATGCCAGGCTACTATAGGACTGATACATTTTTCAAAAACCTTGACAAAAACAGGAATAATCGATATTGACCTATAATTTTTAACAGAATTAGTAATACCGTTCTTGTATAATGGTAATATGCCCGAGCCGAGGTCCGTGTCCCAATCTGAGACGCCCTCGGGACGTCAATCCCCATGGGGGCCATCTGGCCCCCCCTTTTTAAGAGTGGGTCTCCTGACCCACCCGCTCCCCCGGTGACGCTGTAATAGCCAACAGGGCTAACAGTATAGACATACAAAAAAAAAAACAAAAAAAAACAAAAAAACAAAAGGTTATATGCCGGAGCTAAGTGACTTATCATTACATAGTATAAAGCAAAGTCGCTTTCCGTGTCTGTCCCTATGTCTGTATGTATGTTTAGATCTTTAAATGTACAAGATTTTGATGCATTTTTTTAATAGATAGAGTAATTCAAGAGGAAGGTTTATATGTATAATAACATGCTTAATACATTAGAGAACGACTGATAATTTCAAGCTTTCTAATGCGAAGTCGTAAACAAACACATTGTTTTGCGCTTACATTGCAAAAGCTGGCTGGACTTTACGAGATAGATCAAAATAATGTACTACTGACTTTTATTGCCATTAAAACCTAAGTTTTAATTAAGTTTGGTATCAGGATTGGTTTTATTGAATATACTGGTTGCAGCGAAAAACTCATCACATAGCCGTGGACTTATGAATTTTACTAAAATAGAGCGTGGACGAATACTTTGTGTTATTCATCTTAGACAGTCGGGAGCAGTAATGGATTTGACCCGCACTTATAGGGCATTTAATAACTACTGCATTACCGTGTTAATTAAATTTTCTTGTTTATTGTCAAGAACATACTGTATTTCAATATTGGAGGATTGTGACAGCTGCAGAGCTATTCGCTAACTTTGACTTTTCTAATGACCATCAAGCGCAAAATGCAAACCGAACTTTGAAGGCCACTGAGGTTATCATCGTATTGGTATTATGTACGTTTTACAGTGAGTGGTTATCCGTTTACGGTTCCTTTTATAGTACCACTTGACATGACTTTCTATCGACTTAATGCTTCTAAATCAAAAATGACTTTAGAACAGTACTAGGGGTCGCCCGCGACTCCGTCCGCGCGGTTTTTAGTGTTTCTCTCTTCTCTCAAAAAAGAAGTCTTTTCCCGTTTTTGCAGCATTTTTCATTGCTGTTTGACTTCTATAAGTCACAGCGAGATGACATATACCCTATAGCCTTCTTCAATAAACGGACTATTCAACACAAAAAGAATTTTTCAATTCGGGCCAGTAGTTCCAGAGATTATTGCGTTCAAACAAACAAACTCTTCAGCTTTATAATATTAGTATAGATTATATTATTGACCACTTTCATATAATCAAATTAACTAATCACTTTTTTCTGTATATAATCATCTTATCTTAAATAATTTCTTTTAGTTATTTATATTATTGATTTGTGTTATTATGTTATGCTTATTGACAAATGACAGATGTGAAGTTATTTGTTTTTAATTTTGGATAATGTTTATTTATTAGTCTATACATCGCTGCGCTACCTGGTGGCGAGTTACATCAATGGGCATAGCATATTCGTTTTCGTCGAGGAAAAATACATGGTCATACCAATTTTTATGACAATCGGTTGAACGGGGCGGAAGTCGATATTTGACAGCGCCGCCTGGTGGCGAGTTACATCAATGGGCATAGCATATTCGTTTTTTTCGAGGAAAAATACATGGGCATACCAATTTTTATGACAATCGGTTGAACGGGGCGGAAGTCGATATTTGACAGCGCCGCCTGGTGGCGAGTTACATCAATGGGCATAGCATATTCGTTTTCTTCGAGAAAAAATACATGGGCATACCAATTTTTATGATAATCGGTTGAACGGGGCGGAAGTCGATATTTGACAGCGCCGCCTGGTGGCGAGTTACATCAATGGGCATAGCATATTCGTTTTCTTCGAGGAAAAATACATGGTCATACCAATTTTTATGACAATCGGTTGAACGGGGCGGAAGTCGATATTTGACAGCGCCGCCTGATGGCGAGTTACATCAATGGGCATAGCATATAAACCTTCTCCGTGGAAAAATACATATACATACCAATTTTCATAATCATCGGTCCAATAGTTTCTGAGTTCATCGATTTCATATATACAAACATCCTTCTTTATATATACTAGCGAACCCAGCCCGCTTCGCTGGGCTAACCCTTACTTTACCTGGTGGCGAGTTACATCAATGGGCATAGCATATTCGTTTTCTTCGAGGAAAAATACATGGTCATACCAATTTTTATGACAATCGGTTGAACGGTGCGGAAGTCGATATTTGACAGCGCCGCCTGGTGGCGAGTTACATCAATGGACATAGCATATTCGTTTTCTTCGAGGAAACATACATGGTCATACCAACTTTTATGACAATCGGTTGAACGAGGCGGAAGTCTATATTTGACAGCGCCGCCTGGTGGCGAGTTACATCAATGGGCATACCATATAAACCTTCTCCGTGAAAAAATACATATACATACCAATTTTCATAATCATCGGTCCAATAGTTTCTGTGTTCATCGATTTCATATATACAAACATCCTTCTTTATATATATAGATAGACTGTGAATCCTTAAGAGGACTTTTTTATTTAGGAGGTTTTTGTGTGTTTTGAATGTTCGATTTTTTAAATGTTTATCATAATTGGCAGTAAAATAAAGTATTATTTAGGCTCAATTTCTGGAGAAGTATTTTCTCGTGTGTAGTTTTGTGAAATCGAAATAAAAGTTTTGTATTATTTAAATATATGAAGACAAACCAATAGCTTAAACAGTAATTAAGCATTATCTAATATTTTTTAAAACGTCCACAAACTTTCTCAATATTTAAGTTGCCCGTATCGTAACAGATTTAAGATATTTGTACATAGTTTTAGAAATAAATACAAAGTACAACAACAATGTGTTTTTTATGTGAACAAAATTATAGTTTTGCCAATACGAATAAGATTTTATTTTTATTATAATTAACAATAATATTTATTTTATTTTTATTATAATTAACAATATTTTTAACAATTAATTTCTATATCAAGTTTATAATACAATTCTTACTTTTATTTTATAATAACAAACACTTGGAGGTCTCAGAAGTTCAGTACTATTACATTATGCTAAAAATTTTCTTGTCATATTCACATAAGATAAGAAGACTAGAAGTATTCATATTATAGGATACGTGAAAAGGTGAATATGTTACTACTATAACTCTAATTATTTTTCTTGGAAGGGACTTGATGAATAAGAAAATGAAAAAATGAATTAGTTACCTTCTTGCTATAAATGATTTCAATATCAAATTTGAAAGGCTATAGATATGTTTAGAAAAATAATATAATCATTATTGTTAACTTGTTAGTTTATAAAAATAAATAAATGTAAACTTAAAATATTTTTGTCAATTTGTTGGGTATTTTGCTTTTATATTGATGATGTAGATTTATCTACACATATAATAAAATTGTCACTGATACATTTCTGTACATGGAAAATATTAAAAAGAACATCATAGGGGGCCTTTATAAGAGCAGGAGAACCCAAAACAATAGTTTTGCAGTTTGTCTGTTTGTCTGTATGTCTGTATATTTGTATGTCTGCATGTTTTTGCACGCTAATCTCAGAAACGGATTAATCGATTTGGATGCAGTTTTCGGGAATATATTGTCATGGAATTAACTTTATATTTTGTTTTTTGAACGATCGGTTAACAAATAAAGAGGTTAATAATCTCTTTTTGTCGTTCCGTTGCTGTTTACCAGTTTGAAGGTTTATAGTATTCACATACATTGGTAAGTACAAAGGATACGAAATCTACGCGTACGATGTCGCAGGCATAGCTAATGTAAAATAAAAATACAATTACATTTTTAATTATTATTATTCAGATAAAAGGCATTTAAAAAATTTCTAAGTTTATAAAATGTTTAAAATGTTTACAAAAAAAATCTCTTATAATTAATTTTATTTATATTGTTAATATAAAAATAAATCAAATTGTAATTTTAAATGTTAATGTTAAATAAAATGTTTTCAAAATTATTCAAGAATAGTTTTATTTTATTGTATTAGTCAACCTATTTAAATTATGTAAAAGTTGTTGCGAAGAAGATTCACTGCAGTTGTAAATGGAGAAATTGAAAGCGTAAAAGTTACTCAGCTTATTAGATTATCAATTGTTATTACTTTAAAATAAAATAAATATTTTTTTACTTTTATTATTATAAAAATGTGATTGATCTCCAAGAGAAGACAAAATGATAAATAGTTATTTCTGAATATCTTTAATTTATATGGTATTCAAAAAAAGTTAGAAATACAGGTTGAATTATTTTTTATGCATAATGAGATAAAAAGAAGTAGGTACTATTTTTAATAAATAATATTTAAAACCTATTATAAATTCAATTAATATGTAAGCACAATTTAATAAGTAGATTTACCTATTAATTATAAAATTTTGAGCAGATTTTTATATGGAGCCTTACGACTCTAATATATGGAAGCGGCAAAACCATATTTGGCACAAAATTTTAATGGTGTTAGAAGTTTGAAAATCAATTTAGAGTTTACATATTTTGTGAATAAATTGAATTATTTGAATTTGAATTGAATTATTGAATTATTTTATAAATATATGTTAATTATTTTTAAATATCTATGTATATAATAGATTATTCTCATAAGATGCCAGCACAAAGAAAACTCTCCCCCAAACAATTGGAGCTTCTTCTAGAGTTTGCCGAAAGCCATACAAATATAGCCCTAGGACGATTTCAAGGGCCCCAAGCTAGTCAGGCTGATCGACATGCTTGGAAGTCCTTGGCTTCTGAACTGAATTGTGTTGCAGAAGGAACCTTTAAAACACCAGACCAGTGGCGGAGAGTATGTATTAATAGTAATTTGTTATTATGTAATGTATTAATAGTAAAAACTATTATTATATTTTTATTTTTCCATTCTTTTAAATTATGTATAACAAACACTCAGAAATCTAAAACTGTAGTAGGAGTTATATTATTAAGTTTGTTTATTTATAAATAAAACTGTTTAGTTTTTACTTATTTTTTATTCTTTTAATCAGGCCTGCCCAGTACTGGATAAAATTTTATGCCAGGACAAAGACAAAGGCTACAGACTCTAGGAGAAATGCCTCATCTACTGGTGGAGGGTCTAGGAAATTAGTTCCTTTAAATGTTATTGAGGAAAGGTTGCTGGCATTTATTGGTCAAGTGGCAGTGGAGGGATTACCAGAAGTTAGGATACCGCTTAGTGTAAGTCTTTATTTTTATTCCAATAAATTTGTATTATAGCTTAGAATACTCAAATAAATACAAATATTTGTAAAATGACAACCCATGATTAAGTTCTATTTTTTTAACATTATACAAAACCCTCAAAATATTTTTATAGATACCAACAGAGGAGGTTGCTTTACCAAACACTATTTCGGGTATTCTACCTCAGAATATAAATACTAATGCTTAGGATCTAAGCGAAGAATCTAATATTTCTTCTCCAGTGCCGTTGTTACCAACGACACAAGAGGCCACATGGTTCACATCTTTTTCACCAAACATCAACTAGCAACAACCATCTTTAAGTCAGAGAGAAGATCTTTAAGTCAGAGCTGAATTTAAATTGATGTACCATCAACCAAAATCAAATAAAGTATATATTTTATTTTTATTTTTAGGACACTCTCAGATTTCAAATCACATTCTCCATTCTTCTTATCAACAAAGGGTGAGGGTGTATCAAGGCGTAGTATGTTTTAATGTTAGCATTGTAGGTAAATAGTGGATTTCCTAAAGACCTTATATAAGTTTATTTGTTATGTGTGTTATATTCAGTTAGATGAGATCCAAACGTTCCTCGCTGGACCTATGACTTAGAAAAAAAGAGGAATGACATCGAAGAAAGAAGGACTGCGGTAGTCGAAAAACAAGTTGAAGTACAGCAAGAAATTGTAAACGAAATGAAAGGGATCAAAATTAGCGTTGCTGGAATTAACTGCCACAATTAAAGAAAATTAAAAAAAAATGAATATATTAATAACAATGTTGTTAGTAAATTGTTTTTTTTTTTATTATTGTTTATTTTAGCTGTTAATAATATTTTTTCGTTATTTGACTAGTAGTGGTGTTGTTATTTAAAAAAAATTTTTTTTTTTCTTTTAATTCTTAATTTTTTTTATTAACATTTTTAGTTTAAGAGGTAAAAAATGTGATTTTTATGGATTTTGAGTGTGATAATTATTAAATTTTCAAAGTTCTAAATTATATTAGGGTATTTAAGCAAAATAATAAAAACATTTCATTTTACCAACAGTATTTTTGATTACTTTAAATCCAGAGAAGTACATGAAAGAGATGTTAAATCGAAACTGATATAAAAATAAGGGAAGCTACCACCAACATTTTGGAGAATAAAAAAAACAAATTGTGGTATTAATTACAAATTACAATATATTAGACCTCATACTTTCTAGTCTTTGCACCAGTTGATCTCTAGAATGTTCTCTAATATCTTCTATGGGCCTTGTTTCATCAACAATTTGTGCTGTTGGTGACTGGTCATGTCACCATAATGTGAACTACCACATTTTGGGACTTTCTGGGCATTAGCTATGTTATGCAGGACAAAACAGGCATTCACAATTTTTCACTTTGTAGGGTTGTAGTGAAGTACCCTGTGTGCCAACAAACAACGCCACCTTGCCTTCAAAACCCCAAAGCAGCGCTCCACATTATTTCTCACATAGCAATGTTTTTTTATATAATATGCTTCTGAAGTGTCACATGGTGCACCTAAAATGGGCGTCATCGTCCAAGGATGCTGTGCATAACCAGAATCTCCTACAAAAAAATATAAAAAAATAAATTAAATGTTCCATGTATTTGTGTTGTTAACAACAATATTACTACCACATACCTAAAAGCCAACCACATTCCCCATTTGCATGAAGTCGTTCAAGACATTTAATTTGGAATTGGTTCTATATATATGAACCATGTGATGCACCCCCATATGATGCATCATATATAATACTAAGATTGGCATCCAATATCTGATTTTTTTTTAATTGTTCATATACTTGTATATTAATAATTATTATGAGTGACTTAAGGATGTTGATTCATTCATTTGTGTATTGTAAATTCATTCAGCAGTATAAACTTTACAACCAATATGTCAATACCTACATAAAAAATAAATCATGTAATACTTACCAGTAAAACATTTAGGGAATGATAATTTTTCTATTAAAATTTGTTTCTTCATGTTCAGTGGGTCTTATTAATGCTACATGTGTACCATCAATACACCCTATAACACCAGGGCAACCAAACTTTTCCATGAATCTAGAGAAATTATCTAATTAAATAACTAACTAAATAATATAATTATAAAACCATGATGATCCATTTTTGTCCATTTATGATATGTTATAAAATTAACATACTTATTAAAATTTTAAAATATTTCACTTTATTAACTTACTGTTGCATAATGACTTCTCTTGCTCTTTGGGATCCTGGAAATTTAATAAATTTTACTAAAATTTCTAGTTTATTAAATACATCTGTCACTTCTGTTAAGCATTTACTGAATGTGGGATGGGATAAACTATTTAAAAACGATTCTCCAACATTACGTTGGTAGGACCCATTGGCATAAAAATTAAGAACGGCCAAAATCTGCAATAGAGAGATAAATTATAGATATATAAAATATTTAGCTGTAGAATAGCTATTTGAATTATTTTTAGATAATGTTTGGATAAAGATGGCAAAGAACATTAAATACTTACTTTTAATTGCGTACAGACGTTTTCCTTTTAGAAATTGGTAGATGTGGACTAAGTACCTCAAAAAGTTGTTGGTATCCCGTCTTACTTAGTCTAAAATTAGTAATGAATTCATTTTCGGGCAGTTGCAATGGGTCACTTACGTCGCGAAGGCGGCGTCTCTCGGTGCGTAATATATTTTTTTTTACTTCCTTCTTCAGCAAATCAAAAATAAATACGCCATTTTTCTATGAAAGTGATATACGATAGATTTCCGTCACTGCCTTAGTTGTTACTAGAGAATAAAGATTAGAGACTTAGTGACTGACGACTGCCAAAGAGGTGGCTGATATTATAAAAACCTTATTGAATAAATACGTTGCCGCTGAGAAATATTTTTTTCAAAATTTTGTATGACTAAGATAAATATAACAATATTGCATAATATTGTTATATTTATTTTTATATTATAATAAAATAGTTCTCAATATTTATAAATATATATTGAGAACTATTTTATAACTAAGTTATAGTTACCTTACATAAGTAACTCATTACAGGCGATAGTGCTATTCACTGACAAATGACAATATATAATACACTGCTCTTTCTTAGTGTATTTAAATTTTTGTTTGACAAATTAGGTGCTTATGTGTTTGATAGCCACTAGCGTTATAGCGTTACAGAATACCAATTTTAAGAGTATCCATACAAGTTTATTTGTCAAATGATTAACGGTGGCCATCAAAGCTATTCGATGACTGTGTTTTCCAATTACAGGCACTAGAGCGCATTATGCGGCATAATGCTTAACATTGAATGTTTCAACGACAGCAACGCTTCGCACAATCGAGCACTCTTGAGTTGGCATCGATTGCACGTATCACGCGAAAACATTACTTTTAAGAGAATATATATATATATATATATATATATATATATATATATATATATATATAATATAATATAATATATAATATATAATATAATATATAATAGTACTGTAATAATTTATACCTAAGCGTGGTATTTTATTATTTTGTATATATATATATATATTTGTGTATATATATATATATATATATATATATACAAAATAATAAAATACCACGCTTAGGTATAAATTATTACAGTACTATTCGAAATAAAAATAATAATATTTAAGTTACCTATAATAGTATTGCGTGCATGACAGTACCGATGCGCAGTTATCCCCTCCAAATATCGCTCAGTGCTAAACGTATATGCTGCGACCACAGAGTACTATAAACAAAACTTATAACAAAAAGATTGCTTTGAATAAACTTTGAAAAATTGGGAGTTTTATGGTCTGGTAATAGTCTCGGCTTTAATTGGGATGGCCACGCAAAAAACTATAGAGACTTAGATATAATTTGTGTTAATAGCTTATTTACTGTCAACCTGTATGGCCGTTTTTAATGTTTTTTTTTTGGGATATTGTTAAAAAACTAAAATGTTGATTAACTTTACGATAACGACAGCTTATTGTACTATAATTGTAGTTGAAAATATGGAAAATAATGACTACTATTCGAATATTCTTAACAATTACCTATTCATTTGTAGTATTTAAGGAACATAAGATAACAATAAAAACATCAGTTGTGTTCCAATATATTTATTTTTAAATAAGTTTCAATAAAATCAAGTAGTGGATAGGTTGGTAAAGTAATATAATATGGATAGGTATCTTAATAATAATAATAATATATATTCAATATAAAACAAGTCATACCTTTGTTATTCCAAAATAAACATTTTGACATAATATTTAGAATAAGCATTGCTTTTCTTTTTAGCCTAAAACATTATAGTTATTTGAAGATTATTATTATGCATGATTATATAAGATAATTAAAAAAATCCTGGAATTCAAAATAACAATATTTTATACCATAAATCACATAGGAAACCTATCACAAATATTTTCATGAAAGGTCAAAAAATATATATTTATTTAGTAATAAGTTTATACAACAATCATAAAATATACACTCAGTATGCAAATATATTTTAGGTAATATAAATGTATAAAATATTTTTTTAAAACGATCACAGATCACAGTCACTTTATATTGTCTATGTTGGGGCAAATGAGTGGAAATTTAGGCTGGGAGGTCGGGGCACGGGAGAGGGAGTTTGACCGCGGGGAGTGCGGAGAACGCGTGCATCTCGTAGGGTAGGGACGTACTCGTAGTTCCTCAGCGCTACGAAAATTTCCGCGCGTAACTCGTCTTCGGTATAGGGATGTAACTGATGACTCTTGTAAAAGACATCTGAAATATATGTTTATTGGTGTATTCTTAAACTCAAGTACACGATTATTTTAATTATGAACCTTAGAGGATGAGACTCTTACTTTTCCAGCTCAGAGAGCTGTTGCTTGGGAGTGGAGGCTGCGACGGGTCGGTTGCGACCGAGTCTCGCTCGTGTTGCTTCCAGCATGTGTTGAGTAACAAGCGGTTGTTGAGTATCTTTTTGCGCCGGTTTTGGACGCACTGGATTATCCTAGAATATAGATGAATGGTTTAATATAAAATTCTTATTTATTATTATCTGAAAAAAATAATTGTAAAAAATAATATTAAATTATTATTTACAAAATATGGAATATAAGTACTATGTATTAATGACTCAATACTCTCAGACATTTATTTCGCATACATTTTCTAGCAGTTAAAGTGACCAATATTTTAATTTGATCTTGGAATAAGCATACTTTTATACCTTTGCCTTCCTCAACTTAACATTGGCAATGTCCTGTGGTGTGATGGTCAGTCTAGGGCCCGCGATTCTGGGTGGCGCGGACCCGCAGCGAGGGACAGTGTGGGCGCGGGAGAGTGGCTTGCAAGACGGTGGAGGCGGCGGAGGGGGCGGAGGAGGAGGGGGTGGAGGAGGACAGGAAGGCGGAGGTAAGGGATTTAGTGTGAATTGATGACTGCTGCAAAACAAATGGATGATGATTCGGTTGCGGTCTGATTGGAGACTGATTACCAATTCAAGTTTTCAAAAGTTCCTAATATTTTTAGATACAAAATTAATTTATATTTACTGCATTACTACCTGAGTTTATTTTCCAGCTCTTCGATTTTTGACAGCATTTTCTTAATTTGTTCTTGAAGCATTTCATTTTCTCGTTCCAGACGCGTATGTTTATTATCGATTTCTTTGACAATATTTTTAAGCCCTTTTACCTCTTCCACGAACATATTTTCTTTGTTCTCCTTCTGTCTTATCGGCTCACGAAGTATATCAGTATACAAACCTGTGATGGATTGATAACCCTGAAAGAATTAAAAAAATCTTTTATGAACAGAATAGACAAGTCGCAGGGAACTAGTCTTTAATATTTTAACACCTAAAATCGTATATTATAATTATTATAATTAATAATATTTGTATATAAGTAATATATTATTATAATTAATAATAATTATATTTAAATAATATATTATTATAATATTTTACCACCTAAAAACGTAAAACACCTAAAAAAGAAACTTCGTATAAAAATAACAAACAGGCATATTTATAATATTTTATTTATACAGTCAGAGTATGGTCAAATTTAAAGAAAACAATGAATACCTTCTTTCCAATCCAAGTACAAATGTCCATTATATTCCACACTTTGGTGCGATTACTGCGCCTATGTGGTTTATCTTTCCTCGGTGTTCCTCCTAATAAAACATACAGCAAAGTTTAATTTATCATTTCATATCAACTTTACATAAAACGAGATTTTATAACACTTTTTGCTTCCCACTGTCACTAAACATTAGAATAAATTTATCCGTTAAAACTTTTAAAATGCGAGAATGATGTCACGCCTATTACTTACAAACCGGGACTAGTTTATACAAAAATATAAAGTTATTGTAACGATAAGCTTTCAATGCAATAATTTACCACTTCTTAATTAAACTTTGACCACTTACTGATTATAATATGCAGTACAATATATTTTTGTTATAGTTGTTACAAGCTTTATATCTAATAAGAATTTCTTTAAATAATTTTATAAGCCTCATAAATTAAGCATTAGGTTCGAATGAGAAACCAGTTTCATACAACTCTTTTTATGAAAATACCGAAGCAAAAAAGAAACTACACAAAATAGTTTTTTTATGACAATAAATTTCGCTATTTCAAATATCCTAAATACCTACTTTCTGGTGTATTAGAAAACTGATCCTGGAATTGCATTTTCTGTACTTTTATTTAAATACCAGAAAAAATAGGTATACCCAGTTATAACAAAACATTCATATGAATCCAAACAGATTATGAGTCTTAATAATAAAGTGGTCAGTATACCTGGAGTATTGTTTTCGGGATTATTATTATATAAATATTTGTCCAAACTGCTACATCTTCGCGACCTGTGTAACACATCTTTAAAAAGATTCGAATCGGATTTTCGACGTCTTTTTCGAGTTTTATATGAATAATTAGTGTTAATTGATTTAAAAGAAATGTCTGATTCAGAACACAGTTTATTTGATGATACTGAGCTGTCGGGAGCTTTAGGTTCTGTCAAATCTGATGAACTTGACGTACTAGAATCAGTACATTTTGTCTTTTTCCGTTGTCGCTTTTCTATTTCCTCGTAGGAATCGTGTCTATATCGTTTACTGCCTAAAGATCTCTCGAAATCTGCGTCATTATCATTTGATGAAGAATCCGCTAAAGGAAAATCCTTTGTAAAAGACAAATTTACATTAGCTAAAGCGCCTTCTATTATTGGCCCCACAATATCCGTTTGAGTAGAACAACTTGATCTACTGTCTGTAGGGCTTGCGTCAATCATTATACTGTGAAAAGGTGGAGTCTTCTCACGTTGACTTTCTTTTGAATCCTTAAATGAAACATAGTTGCTCTGATCCCAAGATGTGTCGATGGGGTGCTGTGTATTACATTTCCGAATAACTTCAATAGAATTTTCACTTTTAGTTATAGAATTTTCTTCAAAATATACAGAAACGACGCTGTTTTCTTTTTCTTCGTCGGTTGACATCGTGTGTTTTATTTTTTTACACTTTTATGCCAGTAAAATATTATATGGATTGATTAAACTAATAACGGCAAATTATAATACAATAATACACTCCTTAGTTATTTTATAAAATGTGACGGTACTTTTAAAATGTTTGCTTTAAGGTATTTATGATAAGTTTAGCGGCATTATTTTCTTAAACTTATCATTGAATTGTTATACGATTCTTAATCACCGTTTCTTTTGTCTTATGATGCCGAATTCCAATGAAACATTAGGCCGTAACCCGTATCCTTACGAAAAAGGCCGAATACCGTTAACCGTAGCAGCTAAGTTTTTGTTATTCTTATTACACTTATTTTATATGTCAATGTCAAGTAAATAGTAATTGAAAAGTGTAAACACAAAAAAAAATATCATTAAGAAATAATTCATATTTCATATGATTAAAATATATTTGTAAATGGATTTTGGACTACAGGACTTTGTTAACTATTTACATATTTTTTAAATTACTTTGTCATGCGTTATTATGGAACAAGAAAGAAAATTTTATACTTAGGATTAATTGTGCTTTTATTTTTAATACTTCTTCATCCTTCGAGAAACGCGACAGGATCATATGAATATATTAAAAAAGAAAACATATTAAGTAGTTTACTTTATGAGACAGCTGAAAACTTTTCAAGTACGGCAATTGTAGATTGCGATTACTATAATGTTATTTATGACGATTCTACTATATCCATAAGCATTGCTGAAGGTGATTTGGTAGAAGGCCACAGGATAAAGGATGGCGGTGAATATGCACCTATTGACTGTAAACCGAGATTTAGCACAGCTATCATTATTCCCTATAGGTATTAAGGTTATATGCACAATGATTTGCGTTTCAAGGGTTGTACAAGTTTCTAATTTTCATACAGGGACAAAGCAGAACTATTACGTGCTTTCTTGGTCTACATGCATATGTTTCTACGACGACAATTTATCCATTACCGGATCTATGTGGTGGAGCAAGTAGACTCCCGACCTTTCAACACAGCTAAACTAATGAACATTGGTGCTTCTGCTGCAATACATGCAGGGTTTCCTTGTCTGGTGTTGCATGATGTTGACTTGCTGCCTTTAAGGCTTGCTAATTTGTATGCCTGTACCAAACTTCCCCGACACCTTTCTGCCAGCATTAATAAGTTTAGGTAGCTTATATAATATTTTTTGTAGTTTTTACTCAAGTCTATTTAATATTGCTGAATAAACCATCAATAACACCCATTTGATATTTAGAGCTTAATTGTTTATTAAAATCAGGGACTTTCATAATTCTTTTAATTAAACTTGTCTATCAGTATTGTAAAGATCTTTTTATAATAATCTAATTTGTAGGTTTGTGCTACCACAACTAAATATGTTTGATGGTGCTATATCAATAGCCTCAAAACAATTTAAAGACATAAATGGGATGAGCAATAAATATTTTGGTTTTGACAATAAAGACGATCTGTACACTCGGCTGACAGCACAGGGTATTGAAATATCACGTTTTGAACCTGTATCCAGCCGTTACTATATGACTTCACATAATTTGCAGCAGAAATTGTAAGGAAATGTATATGAAATGCAATTGTTTGTATATACAGGGTTATTTGTAATTAATTGGCCACCTCTTGCAGGCTGCCTCTCTACATCAATCCAAACAACATTTGTTCTAAGACTTTTTACAAACCTTGATAAAAAAATTTTTGCTCCTTTTACTTATTACTCTGTATTTTATAAGAAGTACTTAAAATGTCAACGCCCCGGCGCCATACCTATGCTTATTGTTACTGCCAGTTCAAAGGCATTGTTGGGATTAAAGTAAAGAGGCTGCCTGCAAGAGTTGGCCAATTAATTACAAATAAGCCTGTATATAGCTTCTAAAATAATATTTTTGTTCCAGAATGTTTGGATCACACAATTTAAAAACTGCTATGTTAACAGATGGCCTTAATTCATTGACATTTACAGATGTAGCAACTGTCCTCCATCCACTATTTACTCATATCATGGTTGATTTGTAGCATATCACAATGATGTTAAAAAATTAGATAAAAACAATTGCCATGATAATTTACTGTAGTACTTTTACATGTATTATTTATTTTAATGAAAGTAGAAGTTTAATTGTATGTTAGACAAGTAGAAAAAAGTATTTTCCTACATCCAAATTTAATCACCTATGCAATTCTAGTATTGAAGTTCCTTTTAAAACCTTAGCATAGAATAAATAGTCTAAGAATCATATTGTTTTATTTTGTTAGGAAATACTTTTTGAAATATAAAATGTGCTAACAAAATTAAAGTAATTGATCTAGTCTTCCAAACAGTAGTTATAATTTTCTTTTAACTCTTAATTATTAGTCTTTCAATTACATATCCTGCAATCATATTTATTAAAGTAATAAATAAATGATCTTTTAACCAGTTAAGGCATAATATGGCTTAAGATATCTCTGTTTTGTGTATAATTGTTATTATTACAAAATAAATAGCTTAATAAACATTTAATTACATACAGTATGTGATTTTATTTTTGTATATAATTAAATCTCTGTAACATTGTGATTTAGAAGTAAAATTCTAGAAAGTAAAGGTAGGTTTTAAATTAAGGCATTTAGAATAATAAAATTCATATATTTGGCATGAATTGCATAATAAAACATGGTCCCATGAACCAACAAGAACATTACAAAATTATATTTTACTTTACAAGTAACTTAAAATAATCACATCACCAAATTTCTTTTAACATTTAAATAAAATAAATACCCTATTCATTAACTTATGATTAAAGTGTGAATACTATTCAATAATGGATACATAATATACAACAGTACTCAATTTAAGTTTGTCAGAATTAAAGCTTGGATGAATAATAAATGTAAAACAATCATTTTATTGCTAAATAAAATAACAATAAAATGATTTTCTTTTGTGTAATCAAATTTAATTTCAGATTAGTACCATTATTGAACAAATGGTATATATTTTTTGTTAAATAGACTAATTTCATACTTCTATTGTTTGATAAACCCTCCTATTAAGTAATATCCAAGACAGAACTTTAAACACCATAAAAAAACTTTACAAGCACCACCTTTTATCGGTATAAAATCATAACATCTATTTTTTGAAGAAATTGTTATTTCATTAATTAATATCCCAAAAATAATTTTCAGGAGCTACTTTATATTAAAATTTTATATTGAGTGACATAGTTAACTATAAAGGATTTTTTCTATATATATATATATATATATATATATATATATATATATATATATATATATATATATATGAATTCAAGTCATCAGAACATTCCAATTATTAGCCACATAATATGATACTGAAATGTTTAAAAATGCATGTATTTTTTATTATAATAAATCCAACCTCTTTTTATACCTATACACTGTATTTACCATGATCAATACCAGTTTACGGTCTTAAAACTAGCATGCTTACAAGTCCAAGAACAAAAGAAAATACCAATTTAAGATTTGACCCAATATGTAACCACTCTGGCCATTGTGATTTGAGCACCTGTTCAGGCTGTGTCGGCAAAAGTAATGCAGCTATACAACATATACTTACAGCTACAGCCACTATGTTAATGGGTTGCTGGTCTCTAAAACAAAAAAAAAATCTTTTTTCCATATTTATATTTGCTAATTATATTATAAAGATGGCACACTCACCTCTGATGTAAAGGATGATTACATATAGCTCGGGAATGTTCTTCTGATTTCATGGGTGCAGGTTTTGTAGTCAATGGGTGGAAATTATCTCCCAGACTTTCAGGGTTTACGTTAGATGGTTCTCCTTCAATGAGCTTAGTTGGAATATCTCTTTTACCTAATGCCTAAAATCAGTTATAATAGTAAAACTTAGGAAATTAACCTTAATATTATGATTAAAAGAAAAAATACCTGCTGGGTGTTTCTATCATACATAGTTATACGAAACTTTTCAGTTGAATTGCAATGTGATAGAGAAGGCTGCGTATATCTTACAACAATGTCTATGCAACTTTGAGGAGCTATCACTCCTTCTGGATCGATTACAGTAAATTTGTTTGGAGATGTACATAATACTGAAAGTTATTAAAATATTATCAACATATGGCATAGTAAATATAATAATAATTACAATTATTGTACCTTTGAAATTAACAGAAAAGTCGTAAGGATTATATACAGTTAATAATTGTTTATGTGTGTGTCTGGCGCTTAAATAGAATTCTAATGATACTGGAAAAACGAACACAGGAAAATTCTTCATTTTAAGTTTAGTTATTTAAACATGGAACAAAGAATAAATTACAAAAACAAAGTCGAAGACATCACTTTTTGCTAATTATTATTTATTTGTAAATGTCAAATGTTAGGTGTCACATGTCGAGTGGTCAATGTCACAGAATTTGCAGAGGCAGACAATGGCTTTGAGCCATACAGCCCTGTGTTATAATTTTTGTTATCTATAAAATAATTGAAGCTAAGGAACAGTATCTGGAGTACCAATATCTAAAATCAATGCTATGCCTCATTTTTTAAATATTGACATGATTTTCCAAGACTAAGAATATGTGCTACTATTAAATAATATATAAAACAAAATTAATATACATATATATATATATATATAAAAATATATAACACAATATAACCAACAATTTTTTTTGGATCCTTGTTATAGCGAGCTTTTGTCGAACACATGTATACTGCTTGTTTGAGAAACCTGACTTCCTTACAGGGCTGATTTATCCACGGTAGTTTCTTTGGTATCGCAGCTACTAGCTTGTTAGGAATAAAAAAAAGGTAAATACATACCCAACAGTATTGTCTCAGCGACAGTGGCTACGCAGTCATCAGAATCATCGGATATAAAGCAAAGCATGGCTGTCAATGTCAGTAATTCTTGTGAGAATATGAGTTGTACGAAGCCATGCGCCAGAGCAAACTTGTGAGCAAGGCTTTGCTGTTGTAACAAAAGCCCACTGATACGGATGAAGTTGATTTTGTAGCAATATGAACCAAAACCTTTTAAATGTAAACGCATCCTTACAAGTAACTTTGAATTATATACACATATATATATATATATATATATATATATATATATATGCAAAGGGATTGAAATAAATAGCTACTATTTCGACCAAAGATAACTAAGAACCATCTGGACGAATCAAGCTTTCGATTAAAAAAACTGCATTCAAATCCGTCCACTCATTTGGCTGCTACGTTGCCACAGCCATACACGCACACACTCACACACACACAGATACACAGGTCTAACTTATAACACTCCTCTTTTTAGGCCAGGGTTTAAAAAAAGAGTTTTTCCACACATATTTTAGTAACGGATTTATTTGGTATAATTGAATCTCTCTCTGATTAAACAAAATAAATTAAACAAATATAAGCTACTCACAAGTTTATATTAACTTTACTTTGAAAATGACGTATTATTAAATACAAAGAATTAATTTTTATAAACAATGAAAATCCCTCCATTCTGTAAAAAAATAGACAGACATTCTTTATCTATTGCGATTGATTCTATGAAAAATTATAAATGTAATTAGATGTAAATTGAAAAAAAGTTTACAAATTATGGTAAAATTCTTGTTTCTATGACTTAATTCTCTTTAATAGCGATATATTTAAATAGTCAAGGTTATTCACACGACACACTGAAAATATAGGCTGCAAACATTTTCCTAATAAATTCAGTCTTCGTTTTCAATAGAAAATTAAAATATACTAAAAATTAAACCAAGAAATAATACTTAAATTAAGTTAAAAAAAAATTGTAATACTATACAAAAGCTTTGCACCAGCAAACAATATTTACATATAAAATATTAAATAATATAGAATCAGATACAATAGATTTTCATAAATAATAGTTAGTAGTACGGATACAGCATTGCGACGGCAGGATCTTCGGTCTCAAATGTGATAAGGACATCTTTGAATTTATCTAACAGTTGCATCAGTTGTGATCTTGTAACATTCTCCATAAACATTATTTCTTCTAAATGTTGTTCACCACGAAAGTACCCTGTCATAAGCAAAAGTTTAAGATAAGATAAACATAAGAGTAAATAAATATAATTATATTATATATATCTTGTTTCGATAATTAAACACAATTAATTAAAATATTAACAGAATAACATGGTCATAAGATATTATTAACATTCCACATATCAATTTTACAAATGCACTACACTGAACCTTCTTGTGCAGCTGAGCTAGCAGCAGCAGGTCGTCCTGGTTGTCTGCGGCGGAATGGTTGTCAGCACAGCGCGCTCCTCTGCGCTGAAGATGTCCAGCAGTATCGCTGTGGAGGGACCCTACATGCACTACACTGACCTTTATTGTGCAGCTGAGCCAGCAGCAGCAGGTCGTCCTGGTTGTCTGCGGCGGGTATGGTGGCCAGCAAGGCGCGCTCCTCTGCGCTGAAGGTGTCCAGCAGTGTCTCTGTGGAGGGACCCTACATGCACTACACTGACCCTTCTTATGCAGCTGAGCCAGGAGCAGCAGGTCATCCTGGTTGTCTGCAGCGGGTATGGTGGCCAGCAAGGCGCACTCCTCGGCGCTGAAGGTGTCCAGCAGTGTCTCTGTGGAGGGACCCTACATGCACTACACTGACTCTTCTTGTGCAGCTGAGCCAGCAGCAGCAGGTCGTCCTGGTTGTCTGCGGCGGGTATGATGGCCAGCATGGCGCGCTCCTCTGCGCTGAAGGTGTCCAGCAGTGTCTCTGTGGAGGGACCCTACATGCACTACACTGACCCTTCTTGTGCAGCTGAGCCAGCAGCAGCAGGTCGTCCTGGTTGTCTGCGGCGGGTATGGTGGCCAGCATGGCGCGCTCCTCTGCGCAGAAGGTGTCCAGCAGTGTCTCTGTGGAGGGACCCTACATGCACTACACTGGACCTTCTTGTTTAGCTGAGCCAGGAGCAACAGGTCGTCCTGGTTGTCTGCGACGGGTGTGGTGGCCAGCAAGGCGCACTCCTCTGCGCTGAAGGTGTCCAGCAGTGTCTCTGTGGAGGGACCCTACATGCACTACACTGACCCTTCTTGTGCAGCTGAGCCAGGAGCAGCAGGTCCTCCTGGTTGTCTGCGGCGGGTATGGTGGCCAGCAAGGCGCACTCCTCGGCGCTGAAGGTGTCCAGCAATGTCTCTGTGGAGGGACCCTACATGCACTACACTGACCCTTCTTGTGCAGCTGAGCCAGGAGCAGCAGGTCGTCCTGGTTGTCTGCGGCGGGTATGGTGGCCAGCAAGGCGCGCTCCTCTGCGCTGAAGGTGTCCAGCAGTGTCTCTGTGGAGAGACCCTACATGCACTACACTGACCCTTCTTGTGCAGCTGAGCCAGGAGCAGCAGGTCGTCCTGGTTGTCTGCGGCGGGTATGGTGGCCAGCAAGGCGCGCTCCTCTGCGCTGAAGGTGTCCAGCAGTTTCTCTGTGGAGGGACCCTAAATGCACTACACTGACCCTTCTTGTGCAGCTGAGCCAGCAGTAGCAGGTCGTCCTGGTTGTCTGCGGCGGGAATGGTGGCCAGCACGGCGCGCTCCTCTGCGCTGAAGGTGTCCAACAATGTCTCTGTGGAGGGCGGGTCGCTGGGAGCGCGACAGCTGTCGACGGCCTCGCAGCCCGCGGGCGCGCTCCACACCGTCGGAGATTGGAAGCTGGGGGAGTCATAGTTGTACCTTAAATATCTGTTTTTGGACATTTAAATATTTCTATATTTTTTAGAGGGTATTTAAGTATACTTAAGACTAATATAAAAACAGCAAAACACAAATCCGAGGTTAAGCCTTTATACTAATTTTCTTTTCTATTAAGAGCGTTTGGCTTTGATCAACTTTTAGTATATCGGTGTAAAAATTCACTCACACAGACGCGCTGAATGTATACATACATTTACATGCTTAAGGCTAGCTAGGTAATGTTTTAATATCAATCTGGTCGGGAGATCGTTGCACGTAGTGTCTATTTCACTTAGTTTTTGGAACTAATTAACTAATAAACATTATTTTTTTTGGAAATCACTTTAAAACTAAATTACCTCATTTCACTTTGAAGCTTTAGATTTAATGACACACCATTTTTCTTGTCTGCACCGTTTGTTTGTCCGTGACCATTTTTGAGTCTTTGTGATATATTAGCGTCACTCTCAAATCTATCGTCGTCACTACTTATATCCCTAATCAGTAAATTTTCAGTCTCTTTCAAAGATAGATTTGATAGTCGTGAAGGCAACGTCTTAATCTCGCCACCGCTCTTTCCATTAACTTCAGTATGTCCATTCAGGTGGCCATTTTCTCTACCGTTGATTCCGTTACCATTAATGTTACTCGATATACCACTGTCAACCGAGTTACCTTGTGCTTTCTTTTGTAATTGATCTTTTTCATATCCATTGGTACTAGGTTTAACGAGACCATCGACGACGTCAACGCCGTCATCGAAGGAATGGTTCGCGGAGTCGACTTCGTTGAAGTTATCATATTTAGCATGTTCAGATTCTATGACTATGGGTTTCGTATGAGAGAAGTCGGTCTGGTTGAGATTGTTTTGGGTCGGATAATCTTCGTCGGAATCGGGAAAGGCGTTGATGCTTTCTCTGGATTCAACAGGTTCGGGCACATTCAACTGCACTTGATTTAAGGAAGAGTAGGAAACATTGTTCGAATGATAATAAATATCATGTTTCTCGCACACATACTCCTTCCCATCTTAAAAGAAAACAAAAAGTATATTTACACACATGAAAGTAAACGAATGAAAAATATCAAAAGCCATTCATGCTTGCAGAAGAATAACGAGGGTGTATATATGTAGCTTTAGAAAACCGAAGACGTACAGTGACAGCGTGCGTGCGTGAGTGTGTGAGTGAATATATAATTACCGGCGAGCGGGTGATGCGGCCAGTGCTCGTGGTGGTGCGGCGAGTTGAACTGCACGTACGTGTGCAGCTGTAGCAGCAGGCGGCGCCGCAGCAACCAGGCCACTAGGCGGGCGGGCCGGCAGCGCGACCCCCACGCGCCGCGCGACACGTACCACAGGGGGGCCGGTAAGGAGAACTCGCTCAGCATCTGGTCACGTTTATTAATATTATATCTTATGCACTACGACTGGCATAACACAGAACTGAACTATATTTTTTTGCCTGGATCTTCTCATTAGCTCAACTAATTGAACAGGATTTTTTTTTACATAAACATGGAATATTTTTTTTTTTTACTTTCAATTTATATATTTATTTGAAATCAGAAAGAAAAAAAGGATAATGATACGATTACAAAGTAATTTTAGAATGATGATACCTGTAATAGGCATAAACCAGGGAACTCTTTCGCAAACTCTTCAACGAGCGGCGAGTGTATGTGCACGTTCGCTCCAGGTGCCACGACGTACACGTTGCCTTCGCATAATGGATATATTACTGTTGCCTTGGCCCAATATACGAGATGACCAGTTAGCTGGAAAGCCTGAAAGAAAAAATTGTTGAGATGACATCTTAGTTATCTCCATCATTTATATCTTCTCCTTGATATACTCACAGCATGTGTAATTAAAAACATCTTCAATGACATTTATATTATTACTATCATGTACCTGTGTTAATGTTAAGTCTGCTTCAATAGCTAGTGTTTGAAGACTTTTCAGTGGGCTGTATAATTTTATAAGGCGCAATAGGGCTGGACTACCATCTAAAGGAATTGATGCTAATAAATCATTGGGATTAACCTGCAACAAATATACCTTTTATGTATATATTTCATTTTCACATACATATATAAATAAGTATATGTATAATCCCTTTGGATTGATATTGTTATATTTACCATGAGAAGAATGCCATGATATGGCCTTAGCTTCTGAACACATTTATCTATTGTCTCTGGTTCTATAATTAGACCTTTGTTGTGAATCTGATGTGCTTTATGAGGCAAGCAGAATGATAGAAGAACCCATTTATTAATCCGTACTTGTACAATACCTAAAATAAATTAATTCAGTATCAATTAGATTAACAACAGAGCTTAATGCTTCATCATAGATATTTATGTATAATAGTATAATCACTAGGCCAAATTTTTCAATATTTTTATGACAGATAAAAAAATTGTGACATTTTTTTAGCTTACCCGTATTACTTAACTCTTCAAATACAGATTTCATAGATCTTGCCAAAGAGCTTCTCTGCAAGATGAGATGGAAGGCAGATTTAGATGTAACAGTGGGTCCATTGTCGGTGCTAAATGTTGTTGAACTAACTGAGTGTCTGGAGTTTTCCTCATCATCATTTTCTCCTGAATTTATTTCACTATCTAAAGCTGAAACTTCATCGTGAGCTGCCAGCTAAAATATAAATATTTTTTTATTTTATTATACATTTATCCTTAAACATTTTGTCATTAATTACAATTATAGAATTATATGTTATAAGTTTTAATGTTATCTTTTTGTAAAGCACTAAGTCAACAGTGATTTTATTAATGCTATAAGACAAAATATTTAAATAAATAAGACAAAATTACCATTATTTTCATTTCTTCAGTCAAATAGGAACATCTTTTCTCCTCATGTCTTAATGCCTTACCAAGTCTTTTGCTTAAGTCATAGTAACATTTTACTGAAAATAATTAATTTCAAATGAAAATATATATAATCAAAATCATAATAAATTTTATAATAAAATATGCAATCAGTTTGACTCTTACCAATTGAATGACTAGCCGATGCTTGCAGTGCAAACACAATGTTAATAAGAATCATAGCAGCTGTATCATCTTTATTAGTTCTGTATGGCAATAGTGTCGGATGACCTACAAATCTCACATCATTTACTTTTAATTCAAACTTTCGGTTGCATAATTCAGCCTTGACTGCAAACAAGGTTGAGAGCATTTCATCGGTAAAACCACTGAGCTGGCCTGCAACGAAAATAAGAAAAAACCATGATGTGTGTATTTTATTTACTTAATATTTCCATAACAGAACATGTAAAATGTATATGTTTAAATTATGCATTACAATGTAATTATGTTAATTCACCTTTACATATATTTGAAGTTTGTGTCTGTGAGTTTTGTAAAAGATCTTCCGTGCAGTTAATAGCGTATGGATTGTGACGACCGCATTTCTTCTGCTTACTCTCATCTTTGTTCTCACATGTGTATGGATATCTAAATAACAATCTGTCCCCCTTACTATCGGATTTAACAAAAAATATATTTAATGGATTGACCTCCATATTCTATAGTTACGTTCGATTACAATACGATAAACAACTTGAATAAAAACAAAGAATTTGAGGAAATGGTATAGTTTTTGTATTTGCAACAAAATACAAATTTCTACTCATAGTTACAATGGAATACAATAAACGTTGGCTATTAGATTATTATTTTAGGCCGATCCAATGAATTCACATATATACACATTACACAAATTGAGGCACAGTCATATATGATATAATTTATCAATTATTTTCTATTCAATGTACCTATTCTGACTTTTCTGACTTCATTCATCTCATCTCTCAAGTATGTCAAATGTCAAAATTGACATTAAGGCGTCCTTTAAGCATAGAGTTTGTATAACAATTCTAGGCCTTTAAGCTACTCGTAAAATTTAATTTATTTTGTACTTGGCGAAATGTTTATAAATTCGCTTTAGGCAACAACGTCTAACCTGGGGTGACATTCAGTCAAGAAACAATAAGGTTACAAAGCCGTACACCCTGATTTTCGTTTGCCGATGTCCATCTGCTCATCCAAATAATAAAGAAATTAACATAATTTTATATCGAGGAAATACTGAATAAATCTTAATGTTAATCCTATGATCAATTAAGTTATCGTTTATAAAAAGTAGTTGCTATTGGTATATTTGATTTGGATAGTTGATATAGCTCTTAATAAAATCTGCTTTTAGAAATTTTACAAAAGTGATATCACTATCTGACTTTTTACAATACGATGTAAGAACCTTAAATCAAATAGCCATCAAGCCAAGCACAAAGGTGCTTTGGGTAAGGAAAACCTAGAATTAATGTACATATGTATAATATCTCTATGAATGAAAAACACTACCAAACGTGATTGATCTCATTAGTCACTCTAATTTGATAATTCATTTAAATATATTATCAAATTCAATTTTATTAATTACATTCGATAATAAACTTATTATTTTATACCATTGTTACGTATAACTATCATAGAATTTGTGTATATGTACATGTATGATAAGAAATATAAAAATGTTTTTAGTTATTTGAACTTTATATTTTAATGTCTACTTATCCTTATAAATTATAGTACACTATGGTCTACTGCTAGCCGAAACGTCATAATTGATTTGTGATCATATTATTGTCAATAAAAAATATCAAATGATTTACGGACACTAGATTCCTACTTACTAGCGAACTATTAACTTCTGTGAATCTTTTTTAGTTTTGTCAAGTACAATGGCTAATAAAGTGGAGGGGAATCAAAAGGTAGATCCCGTTAAAGTTCCTCTGGAAACTGATCAAGGTATCCTCGAAAGTGAAGAGAGAAAATGGGGACTACCACTGAAGGAAATTTATAAACATGGGTTCTCGTTTTATAAGGGTAAATATATTTTTTATGTTTATCATTTTTTAGTTTTTCACTGTTAAATTTGAAAAAGAAAATAATTCTCACTTATATGTGTTTTTTTTCAATTCAAAATACTTTCTTTTTCAATAAAACGTAAAACGAATTATAAAAACATTAAATTATCAAATTTAAATATGTACAAAGAAATTAAAATCATAATAACCTACATGCGTATGATAATAAAATAAAATTATAAGTTAATAGAAAAACTAATTACTTACATCAATTAATCAGTTATGGAATACTAATTAACGACATGGAAATGCACTATGTTAAACCCTGTCAAAATTACAATAATAATAATACTTTATAACAAATTTACAGAAAAAAATAAAATACTATAATGTCCATTTCATTCCATATTTGGTCAAGTACATATTATCATTAGGTACAGTTGAAGATCTCTTTTGTTACAAAAGTGGATCTTTTTTATAAATACCTTAAATATGGGTGCCATAGAAAATGTACTGTATTTATGTTGCAGGTTGTATGCTTTGGGCATGTAATAAAAAATAACTTCCTTATAAATGTTATTTAAAAAATAAAGTGTCAGTTTAGGATTTATTGAAATAAAATAAGCTTATATTTAAGCTCACATCACTATATTGTATGTTGAGTTTTATAGAAAATTATCAATGTTTATTTTATATATAAGTAATCAGCCAACTTAACCTAGAAATAATACTAATATCAAGTTCTGTATTTAACATATTCAGATGATATGACTTTTAACTTATCTTAAAAACACTAACTAGAGGAAAAGACAAGTAGTTGCCTTGGATGGATACATACTTCAGTTTCAAATGCACTATGATAATGTTGTTGATAATGTTAGCTGTTGATCATAATCTAATGGTCTGAATGCTGCATAAACTGTTGAAGTAGGCACCAACATTTTGTCCTTGTAAAAAAATGACTTCTGCAGTTAAGCTTTTTACTACTGATTAATAGTTTAGTACTTTTTTTTGTACCTAATTACCAATCTGTAATATATTTTTGTCTTAAGGTTTTATATGTAGACCATTTTTGTTTCAAGTTTTATCATTTTTATAAATGATAAAACTTTGATTCACTAATCAGTCTATATTATTAACTACAACTTTTATTAAGCACTCTTAATAAAAGTTGTAGTCAATAATGAAGACTGATTAATTAAATTAATACAATATTGTTTCTTTTTGAAAAAACCAAGACAGGCATCTTTCCTCACACTAGGCCAGTATCCCCTTTTGATGCTAGGCTAATATCCGCTATATTAGGCAAGGATCCCTTTTGAACAGGTCAAATAATGCAGGACTTATTCAAAACAAATGTTTTTTACCCTGAACATGTCTAAACAAGAGAAAATTTGTGTGTTCGTAAGTTTATTTAGTACAATATAGAAACCAGTAACATAACTTTAAAAAGCATAAAAAATATAAAAACCTTTGACACAAAAATACCCCTACAAAGGGGAATAATAATAATATTATTATGTGCTTATTAAACTCGTTGCGAGGATGGAGGGGCGGGCTGCTAAATAAAGGAAGAAATTAAAATACAAGTAAGTGATCAAGGCAAGTAGGGAAATAACAATATCAAATCGTCTTCCTTTATTAGCTCCAAAAACTTTTTTAAAATAGACACCATATAACAAGAAGTTTTTTTGAAAACTGGCGCAATTATCCTGGTCTTACCATATTTATAAAGGTTTCACATTATATACCCAATGTTCAAATATTTGGTTGACTTCAATTTTGGTGTTTTAATCATTTATATTATGTAGTAAGAATCATCTGGGAAAAGAATTGCAACTTAATTTGATCCAGTTCACACCTTTGTTTTAGATCATCATTATCACAACAACTCATTTTATTATCAAACATGGCAAACTAACAGTTTATTTTCATATATTATTGACATTAGCCACTGCCCATTTATTTATTTATTGTCATTTTGACATGATTTATTTAAAGAGGAAAATAGAAGAAGAAAGATAAGTTTACATAAATATAGAATGAAAAAATAATATTATTATGTATTTACATATTGAAGTTATCATTAGTTTTAGTTTTATCATTGAGGACTATACGATTCGATATCGTAATTTCTTTATTAGCCTTAGTAAATTACTTTCATTTTAATTTATTTCTTTATTAAGCGGTTCTATTTTTTGATTCATATAGATTAAGTAAAGTAGTTAGTTACCTAAGTACCTGAATTCAATGTTATTATTTTGTACAAAAGTTTTGGTAATTTGATTCAATATTAATAGATTTATAATTCAAATAGGTGGGTACATTTTGATTTGTATATGTATATAGGTATATGTTAGGTATTTGTATGTGTTATCTAGACATTTGAATCATTATGTTTATAAGAAGTTTTAATTACATATAGTTGGTTTTGTGTAGGTACATTTAAAAAGATGAATTTTCAAACATCTAGCAAGGCATATCTATGTTTATGAAATATCACGTATCTTTATAATTTCCATCAAGCCATTGTACGAAGGTAAATTTGTCTTTCAACGTTTAAGAAATACGAGTGGATGAATATCAACGCGGTATTCAGTCTGTTACTAAACTGTAGTCCCCACTAATAAATGCAAGTAGGTGGGTACTTGATGTAAAATTAAAACTTCTCCCCAAAGAAACTATCTAATGCCGACTAAGTCAAGTAAAAGCTAGTATTTATATAAAAAATAACCTTAACATGGCTATACATGTTTATAGATTTTCAAACAGAATGCAAGTGCAAACTGCAAAAGGTCTTTTTCGAAAATCCAATGATATCATATATTGACACGATAAGAAATAGGACGTTAATTGGAATCCAAAATGGCGGTTGTAAAAACATCATTTGAAAGGACAGTACACAATAAGTAATGAGTATCAGAATAGCCTCGAATATAAAATGGTTTACGCAATATCAAGGAGGACTTGTTGGGATTCTTTTGTTTGCATGAATAACATTTCAACAATATCTATTATTTATTTTAAAAAATATGTATTAAGAAAAAAAATCACAATATTACTACCAATTAATATATCGTAATTACATAATTAAAATTATAAGTAATTATTGATGCCAATTGCCAACTCTACTTCTTGCATTATGAAGGCGACGCATTTTTAACAATTTTAGCAGCTGCACACCAGGGTTTAATACCTAGGAATTAAGTTGTGTCCACGATTTAATTTTGAGTTGTTTAAGTGTAAATTTGCGTCTACTTATTATCACCACAGTCCAGTCAATACAGTAAAAAAAGGTGCAATACTTGGTATACTGTACTTTTTGTTGCTAAGAAGAGTTTAGAAAATTATATTTTTTGGCCAGCGAATAATAAAGGGGCGAATACAATATATTGTAGAACACCTTAACGTTTGTGTCCATGTTTTTTTTTATTAGTCTAGACCATTGCACAAAATTGCATGTACTGTAATCTATTGGTATGGGAGCATTCTAAGAGTCTCAGGCCCTCTTTTCGTATACACAATCATACAGAGATCTATATATAGGAGTACAAAGTGGATTATTGGTCTAATGTCTCAAAAGTATAGAATTGTGCGTAAATACAATATCTAATTTAATTTACAGAAAAAGAAGGAAAAGCAATTCATCTTAGTTATGAAGACAGGTTGAAGCTGGTTGCGTACACACAACAAACGGCTCATGGTCCGTTACATGTTAATTCTGCACCTCCACTTGGAGTGTTGGATGTTATTGGCCGAGATAGAAGAGCAGCGTGGCAGGGACTTGGACAAATGTCGCAAATTCAGGCTATGGCTGGATTTGTGCATACCCTAGACAGGTATTTTTTATTAAATTATATAAAATGAAGAAAATATCACCACAGAAAAGTCTTGAAAATGTTGCTTCCTTGAAATCCTTCGTATACTTGCTTAACGTAACATGTATATATTATTTATAATAAATTGAACGTTATTTTCATAAAAATATCTGATACGAAGACTATTCTGAATGTAGTATAGTTTTTGATAAATAGCAAACCTTTTTAAACTGTTGATTTAAAAAAAAATAATGTAAAGAAACATTTGTTAAATAACTTCCATTCAAAAAAACATATTGCTTTTTGTACATTTCACAAACAATTTAACTATCTCTTTATAATTATAGAGCTACTCGTTATTCCAGGTTATGTCCTCTTTTCAAACCATATATAGAAGCAATACAGAAAGATTTTGAAAATAAGAAACAACAAGAGTAAGAAGTTTAAATATGTATTTTTATTTTATTTAATGGTATAGTTAATAAAGCTTTATGAGAAATATATTAATTTTATAGGTTGAAGAAATCAGAAGAAGAAAAATCACATATGGATTTACAAAATAGAATTATGCTTGAAAAAGAAAGGCAACAAAGCACAAAGTTGACAGAAGAACAGCAAGTGTATGTTATTATTATATTTTCAAATATTATTTGTCAACTCAGACTGAAAATTATATAAGGTTGTTATATTTTGAGAAGAGTAGTCCTCTCAATAAGTAGGATTTAAAACCCACAATAGAAAGCATTATTTTCATAATAATATTTGCAATATAATTTTTTTAATTCTTCTTATGCTATCTTTTTAAGGCTTGTAGTGTAATGTATAGAGCATGTTACTTTTAATAAATATTAAATGCGAAAGTCTTATAGTGCCCGGCATTATTGCTCGAGAACCAAAAATATACTCTTTGGTTCTATTATAATAATGTGGTGAAGTTATGCTCTATTGTCTATGTAACATTAAGTAAATTTATAACCTGTTTCATATAACCTAAAAAGAAAAAAGTAATAAAGTAACAATCTTTTACAGTCAAAGAATAAAAGATGCATTAAATGCACAAACCTATGACCAGTTTCTTCAGTACGCACAACAACAGTACCCTGGCAACTTTGATCAACAAGCCATATTGATACGACAACTACAGGACCAACATTACCAACAATATATACAACAACTTGCAGTAGACCAACGACTTGCTAATTCTAATCTTGACAATAAAGAAGACTATGAAAATGATATAGGAAAAGATATAATAAAAGATTGTAATTTAAATGATATTGATACTGATGAGCAAGACAATAAGTAAGTAATCTAAACAAATTAATAAATGAGTAAGATTAATTGTGATAGTTTTACTAATAATAAATATTTTAGAAAACATAATGCCATAAGTATAATACTTACAATTTTGCTTGAAACAATAGTATGTAAAAAACCGATACGGGCAGGGATTCGAACCCGCGACTACTGGGAAACCGTCCCGTTTAATAAGCTTAACATGGCTATATATGTTTAAAGATATTTTCAAAAATTGAAACAATAGTTCTTTAATTGTTTCTTGGTGAAGTATTAGTTAAAACTTTAATTGTTTAATTGCTTATTGATATTAAAAACAAGTATTTTTTTTTAAATAATGTGAAACAGTACTGTTTTTTCTGATATAGTTGATGTTTGTTTACAATAATTAAAAAAAAAATCTCTTCCTTTGCAGAGGAATGCAAACTCAAGAGAAAACAGATAGTGAATATGAAGAGGCTACAAGAGAAGAGGAGTCCGATGGAGAGGGTATGATGATTTTGTTATCGAACTAAGTTATCCTAATAACCTAAGTTACCCTAATAATTACAAATATTACAGATGGATTACCGTACGTAGATCAGGCCCGCATGTGGACGCGTGGTGACATCATCCAGTTCAAGGAATCATCGCGTGCGAGCGGCGGCCAGCTCACTGTGGGCCACGGGGAGACCGTCACCGTGCGCGTGCCCACGCACCCGGAGGGGGGCTGCCTGTGCTGGGAGTTCGCTACCGACGGATATGATATAGGTGGGTGTGTTGTGGCTCACTGTGGGGCAGGGAGACTTAAAAAATTGTGGGGCACGTAGACTTAAAAAAAATAAACCTTTTTTTATTTATGTTATTAATCTTTTTCTCCAATTCCCTCTAATGTTTTTAATTTTGCAGCACAGTATGACATTGAAAAGATGCCTGCAAGGAAAAGTGAAAACTGCCATGCTTGTATTTTTCATTTGTGTTTTATTTTAAGTTAAATTAAGTTTGAAATGCCTAAACATTTCAAAATTATGTTTATATATATTATTCCCTTTTCAGGTTTTGGATTATATTTCGAGTGGACCAAGGCTCAAACAACAGAAGTGACTGTTCATGTTTCAGAGACTGACGAGGAGGATGATGGTGATGACGATGATAATGGTATTATCATTATTAGAACGTTGCTAACTGCTACGAAAAAATAATCAAGAAGACAATTAATTAATCCGTTTGTTAACAGAACTCACATTCGAAGAAGTAACAGACCTTGAGATAGGGTCGGCAATTCGTGCTCTGAATAAACAAAAATCAATGATAAGCCTTATCGTACCGATATATAGGCGAGACTGCCACACTGAGGTATATATATATATATATTTAATATTTTTTTTAATGGAGTTAAAAGTGATAAAATGTGACATTAAGAATTTATTAAATATAAATGACCATTACCATAATATTTTCTTTAAATTAATCCTTTTTAATTTCAGGTCTATGCAGGCTCTCACTCATACCCTGGTGAAGGAATATATCTACTTAAATTCGATAATACGTATAGTCTATGGAGATCAAAAACATTGTATTACAAAGTATATTACACACAATAATTAATTTATATATACTTACATAATTTATTCACAGTTAATTTAAGTAATGTATAGAGATAGAAATATAACTGTCACATTATCCTATCTATATAAAATAAATAATAATCCATAAAATAAATTATGACAAAACATCCATTTATTTATATATTATTTTGTACGTTAATATAATTATTTTTTTTTCGGTAAAAGGTAAATAAACAAAAAGACTTATTTTGTTATTTTCATAACAATTCAATTACTTTCTTACGATTTCAGATTAAAGATATGTTAATAATTTTTTCAGTAAATTCAATAATTTACATGTTATTTTTCAGGTTTTACAAACATTTACTAAATATATAAAAAAATATATATTTTAACAATGTTATTACATATTTTCGTAGATTTATATCATTGAATTATTGTTAATAGATGAAAATCCCAATAACAAAACATTTATACATGTTTTATACAACATATAATTTTATTCACTAAGTATCCCGGAGATATCTGTGAAAGTTATTATATTTTTACATAAATGTATTAGCACTTTATTGGTTATAGAATTGTTAAAGATTGTATGATTTGTATCAAAATATAAATGAATGTTCGTTTTTATTATAAACTAGTGACGTGCTCCGGCTGCCCATGGATAAAATTTACTAATGAAACAATGTTCTCATTGGCTTCTCAAAAAATATTAAAAATGTTCTTTTATGACATGTCTCTATTTCCATTGTCTGAAGATGTGTGGGTTATCTGTTATTTAAAATCTTGTGACAGCAGAACTGACAAATTAACCATCACATTTTTGTTATTTTCATCCAAAAACATTTTCGTTCCTATAAATATTATTAGATAGATGTAACTACATATGTATAAAATAATTAAATAAGAGAAATTTTCACAAAACATGACAAATACCATAAAATTTTAAATATCCAAAATTTAAGAAAAAATGGATGTTACAAATAAGTATAATATATATTTCCTGACTAGGAAATATATATTAAATAGACTTATTTTGTTGCTTAAATAAAATGTCCCACATTACTGTATTATAAAGTTAATTAATTAATTAGTGTTCGTAATTATATAAATATTTATAACCTTATCTAATAAAGGTATTAAATATTAGAATCGTATAGAGATATATGTTTTATTTAGTAACTTGTATCCTTTGTTACTGTGCCATTAGATTTTAACATAACTAACCAGTACTTAATGTTTTAATTTACAAATATTCTAACAACCAGAAGTTGTATGACAAAAATACTGTTTGCATTTAATAAGACAAAAGTGAATATCAGAAAAGTAAAAAATGTATGAAATAAAATACCTACCTCATTCATAATTCTTAATACAAAAAAAAACCTATGATATGGTTCGTGGTATTCTAATAGTTTTGGACATCTGTGTGTTGTCTGATTCAATGATTTAAGTTTCTATAGTGTTTGTATTTCTATGTTTGACAATAATTAGGATAACTAATATAATTTTATATTTTACAAGCATATAGTATATTCATAGCCTACTTTATTGTTGATTTTTATTTTAATCAGTTATTTGAATATTTCTGATCATCTTGGAAATTAAAGGTGTAAAAATATCTTATGTATTGTCTTTACCATGATCTGGTATTATTTTCAAGTTTTGTCTTCCTCTTTGGTCTCTAAATAGGTATGTAGTTGTATTCTAATAACAAATATTTACTTAGTTTTAGTTATAATAGTATTGATATGTGAAATATAATATCTATAACTAATATAATATTATCGTAAAACAGTTATATTCTAGTTTATCAAGTATAAATAAAAATAGAACATAACAACATAGAGCTATTTGAAGTGTCAATATTTTTTTTTCTATGTCACTAAAAATGGTATCTACTTAAATTGAATTACGTTTGTTTGAATTGTAAACTGTTATACTGTTTATAATAAATGTATTATATGTGTATTATATAAAATTGTATTAAAAACTATTTACACGTATCATCTTATAAAAGGAAATATACATGCGAGTTATATATAACATATAAATAAACGACTACATATAACATATATTTAAACGGTATTGCTATACATTTTGTCGTTATAGGTTCGAACTCATTCGGAATTCATGCTTCTGAGCTCGAAGCGTAAACTGTTTACGAGTTAGAACCTCGAATGAGTTCGAGAAAAGTCGAGCAATATTCCGATATAAAGGTCGTGAGTATTGCCGTTTAAATATATGTAGTTATTAACTTAGTATGTTCATTTACTAGTGTATTTAATATACAAACAACAGTCATCATGGATAACGAAGGTTTAAATACAAAAATGCTAATTACTATTTATAATACTTCAGAACAGTCACCACTTTACGTACCACCACCAGCCCACGGACACTGCCTAGGGATTTCCCATACATAGATGTAACATTTTAATGTAAAAAGGACATGGTTTAAGGAATATATACCTCAGTGTAAGTTTTGACTTATTAGTCCTCTAAAGGGCAATGTAATTTATGGCTAGTATATTATTGTTGTTTCATTTAAAAATGGTTATAGAATACATTTTATATCAATAAATTATATAATGTAGAGAGCATTTACAATACATGTGAACTTGAAATATCATGATGTTTAATTTATAACTTTGATAGTAACTAAATTAACCCGACCGTTGATCATCAATACGCTGCATAGAACTACTTTATCAATAGCATGCCTTATTTAAAATAATGATTGACCGAAATTAGCCAACAGTTAAAATGTTTCGGAAATTAAATCAACTATGTGTTATATTCTTTAAAAAAAATCTATGACAGGCTGTCAAGATTTATTTCGGACTGAATTGTGCGAAATGGTTTTAGCATATACTTTCGCATTCTTTTCATTTCGGATTCTCTCTACAATACAAGAGACGACAATGCTTTTTAGCATTCCAAGGATTCACCGTGTGGTTGCCGGTCCCATCGCGTTGCAAGAATCTTTTTACATTACATATATTCCAAGTTCCAAGATATGTAATTTAAAAAGATCATATGTTGTCCATATTTAAATGGAGCAACTATTTATATATTGGATTTACCGAGCGTCAGGTCTAATGCGCTACTAATATCGCATTGTAAAAATGCAGTGAACTAGTGATAACATCTATTTGGTGTATACTTTTACTCACTTTTTTTAGGGTCAAGTAGTGCTCTGTAAATTGTATAATGAAATCTCGCATGATAACTCTATGATATTATATAAATATATATATATATACGTCGACGACCGACCGTCAGGCGTCATTCAAATTCGATTATCGTAAAATGTCACAGCGGTGACAGCTATGTTTTTATTTTTCTTTTGATTGAAAGTTATAAATATAAAAAAAATGTTTCAGAGATTGTTTTATAAAAATTTTAGTTTACCAATTTGTGGCAGTAAAAAAAATATATTATTTAAAATACCATTTCATAACCATTCCTGTGAACAGTGCCGATTCAGGTTATATTCTAGTCACAAAGTTCCCGTATTACGAAATAACTATGAGAGAACTTTATTTTGTAGAAGGGATATATTTTTTGTGAGAACAAGAACTTATACTAGCCACATTGATGCTCAAAAGAAAAATGAACACATAGAAAATCTAAAAGATAAGACCGAGATAGCCACTTCAAAGAAGATAAACGTAAAATTAAAGACTTCAGAAATAAAGCGGATACTTTCTTTAGCGGAGCCTGAAAAATGGACACTTGCTGGTAATGGCCTCCTAATTGGATACTTAAAGTATAATATTATAAAGTCTATTATTTAGCCTTTAAATTTCATCTTACCTTTTTTTTTAGTTTTTTAGATGTATAAAAAATATTTGCTTTTTATTTATATTGATCACCATGCTAATAAGAAATGAATTTTTAGGTGCTATTGGCTTTTTAGTAATATCTTCAGCTGTCACAATGGCAGTCCCATTTTCACTAGGCATGGTGCTAGATATTATATACAGTGGTACAAATGATCTAGTAGCAGCTCGGGAGAAGCTAGATGGATTATGTTTAGTCTTGTGTGGGGTGTTCCTTATTGGAGGCCTCTGTAACTTTGGCAGAGTTTACTTGATGTCAATATCGGGTAAAATATGGTATTATTGACATACATTTCATACATACCTTGAAATAGTGGCAGTTTAAACCCAACTAAAACAAAATTCTTATCTAGAACTCTCAATTATAACTATTTATATAAGTTAATAAATTGCATGTTAATAAAAAAATAAATCTTATCTTTCTCTTTACAGTAAATTTTTTAAATTTGATAACCACCTTTAAGGTCACTTCAGACCCTGTTGTTTTTGAAATTGTTGATTAGATCAATATCAATTTTATTAAAATATGCCTCAATTCAAACAAGCTTTAACAAGATTACCCTTTTTTTTTTAATTATGCTCTAAAATTGTTTTAATTATGCTCTAAAACCTATTAAATTGATTTATTATGATTGCTCATTGCTTTGCAGGCCAAAGAATGACTCAGGCTCTCCGTAAGCAAGTATTTGGATCTATATTAAAACAAGAACCCGCATGGTTTGGTAGCACATCTACTGGGGAGCTTGTGAACAGGCTATCTGCTGATACCCAGCTAGTTGGACGTAATCTTAGCTCAAATGTTAGTGATGGGTTGAGATCTCTCTTTATGGTCGGGGCGGGTACTGGCATGATGGTTAGTTAAGTAATGAAAACAAATATATAATATGTTAATTATTTATTAATTTGAAAAATAAATATCTGACATTAAGTAAATTATGTTGATATATTTTTTTAATAAATTCTCATTTGTATTTGTAAACTATACAATATTTTATTTTCAGTTCTACATGTCCCCATCATTAGCCCTAATAGGGTTGTGTGTGGTTCCCCCTGTGTCAGTATTAGCTGTTGCATATGGACGGTTCGTCAGAGGCATTACAAGACAGTTACAGGATGCTTTGGCTGAAACTAGTGAAGTAATGATAATGACATTGTATTTTGTACAACACTACAAAACTGTAAAAACCTATTATTATGGTATTCAAATGGCTTAAATGATCTTGAACGATAGCCAAAAATTAGATCATGTTGCCTATCTATGAGAGAAACTAAATCAAAATCCATTCATCCATGTAGCAGCTTTAATGTCACAGAAACATATTGCTCTTATAAAAAATATTTTACCTAAAATAAAAGCGGCATTAAGATTAAATTCTTGGTTATTACAATTCAATGTTTATTGAATTGATACATTGATCTACAGAGAAAAGTTTTTTTTGTATAAAATTTAATTTAACTTTATTCATGTTCATATTAATTTCGGTATAAGTGATTATTATTATTTTTATTTTTCCAGTTAGCAGAAGAGAAAATATCAAATATAAAGACTGTTAAATCATTCAGCAAAGAACAAAAAGAGTCCGAGTCGTATGCACAAAGAATTGAAACACTATTACAATTGGCCTACAAGGAGTCCCTTGCCGTCGGCAGTTTTTATGGTTTGGTATGAAGTTATTTTTCGATAATTGAGAATCAATATAAAATATCAAATTTATCTCATTAGGTTAATTACGATTCATACTTATAAAACTTAAAAATATTGTTGATAATTATTTTGGTAACAAAATGTCAAGGTGCATCCAAGATAACTAGCAGACGGATTTATATGTCCTTTTGAATGTTTAATATCAGCTTAATTACTCGAATTATCGTTCAACTGATTAAAAACATGGTACCTCGCAGGCAAATTATTGAAATACGGAGAAAAGAAAAACTATAATTTAAAACAAATCCGGAACAACTGCTGCCTACATACATACCTAATAATTTTCGAGACAAAAAATACTCTCAATTAAATCAAAAAAAGATCGAGCCAACGATTCGTTGACTTGTCATAGAATGATCCACAAGTAATAATAATATGTATTTATTTACAGACCGGGCTCGCAGGAAACACAATAATAATACTAGTACTATACTACGGAGGCGGCATGGTTGCAACGGAACAGTTAACGGTTGGCAATCTAACCTCTTTTCTGCTGTATGCGGCCTACGTCGGTATTAGTATCGGAGGACTTAGCAGCTTCTATACCGAACTAAATAAAGGGATGGGCGCAGCCACCAGGTTGTGGCAGATTATTGATAGGGAACCTAAAATATCTATTACAGGTGATAGACTACTCGTAATCAATATATTGATTGAATTGATCCCATGATTAGATAATGCATTTTTAAATATAATATTTACAACGTTTCAGGCGGTCTCCGACCGACGAGCAGGCCGAGAGGTGAATTAGTGCTGGAGAATATACACTTTTCATACCTCGGAGCCCCGTTAATAAGCGGATTGAACCTCCATCTGCTGCCGGGGAGGAGCGTGGCGCTGGTGGGGCGCTCCGGATGCGGGAAGAGCACCCTCGCCGCGCTCATACTGAGGATGTACGACCCGGAAATAGGCCGGGTGCTGCTGGACGGGGTTGACATCCGCCAGCTGGACCCCACCTGGCTCAGAAGCCACATCGGATACGTCAGTCAGGCGAGTGGGGGTATCGATAATCATTATAATGTGTACGCGTGGGTCGGTTAGATAATTTATGATTCCATTTTAGGAGCCCGTATTGTTCACCGGATCCATTAAGGACAATATTTTGTACGGCGCCACCGACGATCCGGATCCGACGGAAGACGAGAAGGTAACTGACAAAAACTGACTATGTACCTAAATAAAAATCAATTAGTGGAGAGACGGAGCTATTTAATCATATTTCGCTTATAATTTGAATTCTAACAGTCATGATTACTTTAAAAAAACCTGCCAAGAGTGATTTCGACCCGCGTGTGAAAGGTTCCGGACCATTTCATTTAAAAAACGACATAAAATCACGTTTGTTGTATGCGAGCCCCTTAAGTATTTATTTTTACAGTGAATTTATAACTTCTGTGCATATTTCATTCATCGAGGAACAAACAGCCTGGACTGTCTCCAGCCTGGTCTGTCTGTACAGACGGGCTGAAATCTTAGTTGTAATGGGGCTCCGTTTTTACCTTTCGGGTATGGAACCCTTAAAGCTTCAGCACAGTGTATTTACCGAGCCGTGGTATGATAACACTGTTCCTCCCGCAGGAGCCGCGCTGGCTGTCGGCGGCGCGCACGGCGCAGCTGCAGGAGGTGGCGGGGGGAGGTGCTGGGTGGGGGCGCCCAGTGGGAGCCAGGGGGGGGCAGCTCAGCGGAGGACAGAAGCAGAGAGTGGCCATCGCCAGGGCTATCGTTAAGGTCAGTGGGAGGGGCCATAGAGGGGGACGATGTAACGTAATCACGGAGTTGCCATCGTTGGGGGTCATTGCGATCCGTGGTAGATTGACTACCGTGGGAGAAGAGGGAAGAGCTCTCACAAAATTAAATAAGCTTAACGAGGCTATACATGATAATAGATATTTGAAAATGTCTATGAGCATGGTCAGTCTTCCGTTAGTTCAGTTAGTTCAGACAAAATATACCGATCCTTGTAATTTAGTAATTTGGATATAATTTAGTGATATTAAAGATAATGTATTAATGTTAATACTTAAAAGTACAGAAAAGTTTCAATATTGTAAAATATAATATAGATTATATTTAAACTATTATATATTTATACTTTACTGTTAATATATAATAAGTATCTTTTATTGGACCATTTTACTAACTAAGATAATTGCTGACTTAGTCAATCGTAAATGTTATATACAGCACATCTATGCATGTAATGCTTATTAAACCACAGTTTTAGTTCTGGTCTTTATCAGTGTATATATGACATCTGATATTAATAAGTAATCTACATCTAATGAAAATATTAGTTTACACATTGATGAAGTGATTAAAAAGACATGATAGATTGATATCGTGTGCTGGGCTCTTATCACTATGTGACACTGTACCAAAACGGCCTAAGACAAGAAGCGGCCAAGATTAGTGTCAACATAAATGACGTTAATGTGGAGTGGCTTCACGTGTCTTGTACCTTGTACTTTCATTGTTATCCAAACAAGAACGTAAATATTGAGCTCGTTGTTGGGACTTATAAAGCCGTAGAGCAGGCATAGGCAAACTTTAGTGTGCAAATATAATAAATATACATATAGATGTATATTTATTATATTAGCGATTATTGACAGTGTTTTATATGTATAGACATATAAGAAAACTGTCAATAATCGCTTTCTGTACATTAACATAAAAAAAACATTATAAAAAAAAAACATAATGGGGGGTCTTTATAAGAAACCGGAGAACCCTAAATAATGTTTTTCATTTTGTCTGTATGTCCATATGTATGTATGTTTGTGCACGCTGATCTCAGAAACCGATTTGCATGCAGTTTTCAGGAATATATTGTAATAGTCTTCACTTGACATTTAGTGTTTTTTCTCATTTAAATCGGTTTAGAAAAAAAATGTTATGTCAATCAAGTAATATGTATATATGTATATCTATGTCTGTATATCTGTATGTTTGTGCACGCTAATCTCAGACACGGCATAACCGATTTTCATGCAGTTTTCAGGAATATATTGTAATACACTTAACATTTAGTGTTTTTTTTTTAATTTAAATCGGTTAAGAAAATAAAAAAATATCACGTAATAAGCACCATGCAAATTTTCTTCCATAAGGACATGTAATAAACCTGTAGAAGAGTTAGCTCTGTAAATTTTAATGCGGCCACTATATAAAGGACATCACCCGTACTATTATCTGCATAGTAATGAATGCTGCCGATGTGCAGAATATCATTATTTGATGATAGCACTCAGCCTTGAGGGACACCAGCATTGATAGACTTGAAGTTGTAGTATACACCGTCGACAACAATTTTCATTCTTCTACCAGAAAACTGGTGACCCGTTGCACAATTTCACGGAAAGCCCATAGGAAGGGAGCTTCGAGAGATGCGCTTTATGCCAGATCCGATCGGAGGCCTTCGTTATGTCTAAGATTATTTCAAAGCCTCCCCCTTGGTCTCAATCGCCAGTGCCCAACGGTGACTTAGATATATGAGAAGATCACCAGCGACCCCTGATTGTCGTATTGTAAGAAACTGAAAAGGTGACAAAAGGTGGCTGAAAACTGGCAGTTGACAATGGATTCCATTTACTTTCAGAACACGGGAGTAATGTGTCTGTGGTTAGGTGGATTCGAGTGGTCACCTTTTTAGGGATCGGGTGCACCTGTCTTTCAGCAGTTCGGAACGATGCCGGAAGAGTAAGAGAGGCGAAAAAGACGCGTTAAATTGATGGCGATGGTGACGTGCTCTGACTTTTTCCTCGCTATTTCTCTTATGAGAGACCTGGAGGCAAAGTTGTACTTCTTTTTTAATGGTCTTATGTGTACATCCCTTGCCATCGCTACTTTTGACCATGCTTGGTAGCAATCCAGTTTTCGGCTAGATGCCGTCTCACAGGATCGGCCGAACCAGGAGAATGCAAAAAAAACCGAAACTCACCCCAATGTATGTCTCCCAGCGGCTTTGAAACTCTGCAATAGCACCACACTCTGGATCAGGCAGTGGTTCGATGAACAAAGGGGATTTTGTAGCCATCCAGATGAGAGCTCAGCAGAAGATCCTACAATGAAGGTTCTTAGCTCTGCACATCTGGGACTAAAGCTATAAGCCTAGTCCGTGATCTACCCACATGATCGGTTTTACGTGAACCCAGCCATTTGGCGTGGTGGGCCTTAAAGTCACAAAGTATCACGATTACTGCGAATGTGATCTATTACTCAGAGTGAGGCCGAAACATGGCTCTACCACAAATCAAATTTAATTATACAATAGATTAGTATCAATTTATAGTGATTTTATTGTATTTAAATTAGGTTTTTCAAAATGTCTTGAGGACTGGATCAAATCATACAGCGTATAGTGTAGAATAATACCTTGGTCGCATTTATTTTCAAATCTGAGGGCAAACGAGCAAACTATCCTCCAGATGGTAAGTGGTTAGTAAAAAGATTGTGGTAGAAAATAGGTAGTTGCAGATGCATAGGAACATTCGAGGATTGAAGGAGTAGGAGGGAAGGGGGCAGAGATTAAGTTTCGGATTTAGTCACGAACCGTAGGACACGCGGTTAAAATAGTTACTCTTAAACCTTATGTGTGAGGGTGTTATTAATGACCGAGTGAGGCGGTGTGACTAGCAGTAAATTGAAATAGAACTAAATATATTAATATTCAGAAGTGCAGCACTACGGAAGGTAGGTACGGGTTCAGTGCAGACAATCTATCAGGATCTGAATGAAGAAAACTGTAATCTTGTCGATCTTAATGAATGCGAAACTCTTCGGAGAACTATTTTAAACAAGATCAAAGCACAAAGGCTGTATATTTCATCATTTGATCGGAAACGATGTTAAAATGTCTAGTTATTAAATGGAAGACAATGAAACTATTTAATAATAAAATCGATTTTTTTCCATTATTTTATGAAATATAACTTCCTGTTAATATATTTTCATAGTATACTATTATAAGAAAATCGAGTAAATAAAAATTAAATATTGCACTGTAATTGCATTCCATTGAGCTCTACAAGGTTATTTCAATTCTAATTTAATATATTACATTGGTTTGTTATATAAATAATAGTTATTAAAAAACATTATTTCAAACTTATAATTTAATTAGTATATTACTAATTAATTACTTTTAGATTGTAATGTGCAATTATCTTGAAAATGTTAATTAGTTCTTATTAAAGGCAATCACAAATTAATATGTTTATCAAATCCGTAATTGGACCAGGAATTAGATAAAACCAGATATATAACGCCAACACAAATAAATAAATTGTTTCTACCATTACTAATATAGATTTGGTCTTTACAGAATCCGAAAATTTTGATACTGGACGAAGCTACCTCAGCATTAGATACATATTCAGAACATTTAGTGGACAAAGCGTTGAAAGAAATAAGCAGAGACCGAACGGTCTTGACCATTGCACATCGGTTGAGCACCATACAGGCCGCAGACCACGTGGCCGTCATAGGGAAGGGAACCATCGTGGAGCAAGGAACCTACACAGAATTAATGTCTAAACCCAGCGGATATTTTAGAGAACTCATAACTCATCAGACCTTCACCGGCTCCAAGCCCAAGGACGCCAAGGATATACAAAAAAGTTAACTGCCGTCACAAATATTTAAATTATTAAATATTATTTAAGTCATACAAAAATATTATAGTTGACTGAAGTACGTTGCTTTTGTCGTTGAATGTTATTTAATAATTTGTTATATTTATATATTGGTTGTGTAAATTTTGTTACCGGTTATATGTAATGGTAAGTTTTGGGATTCGTTAATGCGTTTGAACTTTGATGTCTTTTTAATTGAATAGAAAACTTTTTATGAGGCACGGAACAAAGTTATATATAATAATTTATTCAAATTTTATCTACATGAGTACTTTGTAAAGGGTAACGAACATTAGTTAAAGTAAACAGTACATTTATTTATTCATGTTAATTTGACGTATTCTAAATCTAAATATAATGAAAACTACAATGTGTGCATGTTTGTTGCATATGCATGCATAGTGGTTGAATGAACGTATAGGCGCAGTGTGCAGTTTGATTATCTTAATGACTTGATGAGTCTGATTGTTATCGGACTTCTCGGCTGGACTTTGGAATTCAACAAAACTAAGCAGTTGATATAATATTATAGTGTTTCATTTTATTGACAATATATATATTAATGTACGGGTAATGGAATATTTAAAATTACAAATAAAGTGGTTGTTTTTTATTATTTTGTTTTAAATAAAATATTTTAACCTACCCTCGACTTTTATCTGTTGACGTTCTTATCATATTTTGCTTTTGTAGAGAAGGTTGTTTAAAATAAAAAGGCCTAATTCCATGTGAAAACAAAATCTTTATAATAATTATCTTGTTGACTACCACCGACAGCCAAGGTTATCAGACAATTAGTCAATATAAATTAGACTTTGAACCTTAGAAACCATACTTTTAAGAACCTACTTGCATATGTAGCAATTCAAATATCTACCGCAGCTGTGATTGATAAGGGAGAATACACTGAAATCTAAATTATATTAAAGAAACGTTAGAACAATTAGCATTTTACTAAGAGTGGACCTTGCCCTGTGACGGTAGTGGCGTTCGCGCCAAGCAATCGAAGAGTCGATGTGGAACATTTACGCGCTAACGCTACGGAGATAAACATTTCGAGCGGCAATGTCTCATTTGAAAATATTACGCGGGAATCTATCACGTCAACTATTAACTAATTTAACACATAAAACAAAATGTAAAAAAAATAGACCGGTTTTTGTGTCTAATCGAGGTTTTGCAATTAAAACTGCGACTGTGTTGGAGCAAAATGTTTTAAGTTCGCCATGGGGTGAAATTACAGTTGGAAATGAAACTCTAACTGAACATGTTTTTCAAGACGTTCAAAATTGGTCCGACGCTCCTTGCGTGGTAAGTATTTTTATATGTATATTATAATATATAAAAGATCTAAATAAAACAATTATTTAAAAAATCCTCTAAATAAACCAAACCCGCATTCGTCGGGACAAACTGTTTTCATGATTGTTTCGGGTACAAAGTTCAACTGTGATCTATAAACACACGGATGCAGTCGCCGACTATGATAGGAGAGTATTTATAGATATTGAAGGTTGAGGCTACCTGAAGACTGTTGGCACCAAAATTGAAATTTCTTAGATACATGTAATTTTTTTGTGTCTAAAGTGACAGTGAAAACCTTTCTTTAGATCCCCTTTCGATGATTTACGCAATTAGAGCGCTCTTCTATCTCTTATTTAAATAGTGATAAATTGTTAAATTTTGTGAATAAAATAGTAAAGATACACATACCTTATTATTTTTAATGATCACGATCATTTAACATACATATACGACCTGTAACATACATATTTGTTTTATTTCTCGATAACACATTGCCAATAAACTAAATTCGAATTCATTGAAAAACCTCAACAAATTTAAAATACCATGAATAAAAGCTGAAACTATAAGTAGGTAAGAAACTAACAATCTTAGAAGCCAATAATAATTAAACATTTACATACTGATAATGTAGAGACAGTCTGTCTTTCCGTGTCATACTGTTTTCTATTCACGTAGATACACATTTAACAAAGATATATCTAGATATCGCACCTTTGACATAATAAATAGCTGTTAATTTATCATAATTAATATTCTTATACATTTAATTGAACAATTAATTAAAAATATATACATTTCTATAAATCTACGGTTTAAGCTCATATAGTAGTATTGTAGATACAATCTTGGCCACAAGTACCTAATATAAACTTTACATTGGTTGAATATGTTTGGGTTCATTCAAGTCCTAATAAAAAGTACTAAAGATCATTTTTGGGAGTCTGCCTACCTACCTACGATAGGGCAACGGAAACAATTGCGTCGCATGAGTTGTTGGAACTAATGTAACGGTCTCAATTATTTTATCAGGGCTAATGTTATGTGTGGGATAGATCCGTTTTTGTTATAGTATACTTTGTTAGTAAACAAAACAATTTTTATTTGCGTAGACATGCGGGGCAACGGGGAGGTCATACGACTATGGGATGATGAAGATGATGGTAGACCGTTGTGCCAACGCGCTCGCAGGAACCTTGAAGCTCCTTCCTGGTGAAAGAATCGGCCTAATACTACCGAATATACCGGAGTTTGTGGTGTTAATGCACGGGGCGATGACGGCTGGGCTGGTTGTCACTTTCGCAAATCCTTTATATACGGCACGTAAGTTTTAGTTTTGATTATAAGCTGACGATAAGTCAAATATATAGTAGTAGTAACTGCAATATGCTTATGAAAGCGGTTCTTTAGATGACTCTCGATATGACCCTTTGTATATCGATTTCTAAAAGTAAAAGGTAAATTTATATAAATATAGAATGAAAAATAAACCGATACGGGCAGGGATTCGAACCCGCGACTACTGGGAAACCGTCCCGTCGCTCTACCAACTGAGCTACCGTATCGCTGTCCGGACGGTAACCTAATAGATGTCACCACCGTCCCGATAAAGACGATCACATATAGAATGCTTAATTCACCGAGGCAGACAGAGATACGGTAGCTCAGTTGGTAGAGCGACGCGACGGTTTCCCAGTAGTCGCTTAACATGGCTTTAAATTAGCTTAACATGGCTATACATGTTTATAGATATTTTCAAATAGTAAAAGGTATTTTTTTTTAATATTTTTATTAGTATACCTAAATTATTAAGACTAATTAACTTAACATTTAAATAATCTAGACGTTTTAAAGGCTTTTGCAATTTCAAAATACTTTTACATTTGAGATGGTCGAAATTAAATATATATCTGTAAACATATATGTATTATAGTTTATGTAAATAAATTTATAGGAGTCCGATTCGATAAATCTGTTATCTGAATATGTGTAATCCAAAATCTTGTAGGTAATCCTGTTATTTTCAGATGAAGTCGAACGACAGTTTTCCGATTGTGGAGTTAAAGCTATCGCTACTATAGAAATGTTCATGCCGGTGGCCCAGGAAGTTAGTAAAAAACTAAAAGACTACAAGGGCACTATCTGGGTCGGAGGGGACGATGACAAAACGAGAGGTAGGGAAGGAGTCACCTACAAGGTTATGAAATTAACTTTATTAGATACATGTAAAATATATAGTGTAGTATTTTTAGTAGTAGTAGTGTTTTTATACATATTAGATTGTAGGTGCGGGTAGAGTCCTCATCCTATTAGATGAAGTAAGGCTAAGACTCCGCTCACAACTGTGATTCAAAACGATCCGTTAAAGTATTGTTCTTGATGAATCGTCGCTGTAACAAAGAAAATATACGAAATGGACTGTTCGATGAAGGCGCCGCGTGTGTGTGTGTGTGTGCAGGCATCTTCGGGCTGCGGTCTCTGCTGATGGAGGCGCCCGAGGCGTCGCCGGCGGCCCCGGACGCGGGCGCGCTGTGCCTCGTGCCGTACTCCAGCGGGACCACCGGCATGCCCAAGGGCGTCATGCTCACACATAGAAATCTCGTCAGCAACCTGAAGCAGCTGCAGGTGCCCAAGATGATGAAGTACGAGGGCGAAAAGGGTGGGTCTCTTGTGCGGGAGCGGGTCAATGGGAGCTCTCTCTATGTATGAAAGTTGTCGTCAAAAACTACGAATTTTAAATGAAGATCGTTTTCGTATTTTCGCGAATCATTGTGCATCCAGTTTAATCGGAAAACTGTTAAATGATATATAATGAATGTGTCTTTTGATTATGTGCTCTAAATTACTTTAGCCCCTCCAATTAATTGTCGTAGTAGATATAAATAAATAAATAAGCACCCCCCGTATACGACGGTTAACTTTATATCGTATTTTTGTAGTTCAACTCTATTGTGGCGACACTTTTCAACTGCCCTCTCATATGCGAGAAAATTTTACTCTTTAATTTAATTTTACTCGAGATTCTCTTTACCTTTTACATAGGTTTCCATAGGTTTTTATGTTTTCTTTTGTTGATTGTTTTTTTTTCAGGTAAAGGAGACGTTGTCCTAACCGTCCCCCCGTTCTTCCACATTTATGGATTTAATGGAATTCTTAACTACAATCTTATTTTAGGATATCATTTAATCTCCATTCCTAGGTGAGTATAAATAATTTTAAAATTAGAAGTTATGATTGTCTTATTTAATTTCATCGGTTCTTACGGTTCAACGGTTATTATTGATTAAAATAGCACTCATTCGCTACACCATAACAAATATAAATGGTATTGTTTGTGGGTAAAATACTACAAATGATTTGAAGTTCTTGACCCATTGACCGAACATTTTAGGTAACGAAATAGACACGAGTCAGAGACTATACGATAATAACTGGGTCATATAAATTAAATATTAATTACATTACTTGAATAATAATTGAAGGAAGTCGATCATCATTTAAATCGGACTTTGTACTAAATGTCTGAAAATACGTTATCGTGAAAAATATATTAGTTTATACTTTATTTTCCCAATCTCTTGTCGGTTCAAAAAAGATCTATTTATGTCAATGAATTCCTTATACCTGCTTAAATATGTTTTAAAATATGAACAAATCACCGGTTATTCTTTAACATTATGAAAGCAAATTTTTACCGATCTTTTCAGATTTACCCCCGAAGATTACATCAACTGTCTGGTCGAATATCAGCCGACCACCCTCTTCGTGGTACCGTCTCTCTTGGCCTTCCTGGCGACACACCCCGACGTCAAGAAGGAACACCTACAGTCGGTCGAGACCATCATGGTGGGCGCCGCTCCCACCACCGACAGCATGCTGGAGAAGTTTTTACTCAAATGTGAAAAGACCAAGGATCAGATCAGGTTACTTCAGGGTAATCGACCATTCCTTTCACAAATATCTTTCCATATCGGTCAATATGGATGTAACGAAAACCACCTAACTTTCAGGGTACGGAATGACTGAGACCTCCCCCGTGACCCTGATGACCCCCTACGTGTACCCTCACGGCAAGGTGGGCTCCGTGGGTCAGCTGGTGCCGTCTACACAGGCGAGGATCGTGTCTCTCAGCAGCGGCGAGTCGCTCGGACCCCACCAGAGCGGGGAACTGCTCCTGCGGGGACCACAGGTCGGTGACCTAACGTTATAATTAACATCACACGCGTCCACTTCTTTTCGTAGCTGTCGTATTTTAGACCGAACGTAACGTAACGCGTAGTAACACGAGTGATGTTAGAGATATGTAAGTCTAACATCTTTCACGGTGTGATGTGACCGACGACCGTGCAGGTAGGGTTGCCAACTTTTTTTGACGAAAAAAAAGTATAAAGCTGTTTCCAGTAGGGAAAAAAAAGTATTTGTAAGAAAAAAAAAGTATTTTTTAAATTTTATACTTATATTGAACTTAAAACGTATTTTGTCTGCTTATAGCACAAGCTAACATTTTTTACTATTTTTGAATTTTTCAATCAACATTGAAATTTAAATAAATAAACAGTTCGTTTCTAAATTAATATATTGCCATTTTAAAAAGTTTAAAATATAATCTCAAAGACATGTTGGGAAGTAGGTACGGAAAGCCAGTTCGTTAAAATCAAACCATTTTGTCATACAATTTAAGATCCTATCAATAAAAAATGAAAAAATACTGATAATTTTATTAAATACTAGTCGTGCCTGCGTTTTCGTACGGATAGATTTCGATTTCGATAAAACGTACCCTTTGGTACCCATGGTTAAACTATAAACGTTTCAGGTTTCATCAAACTCCGTCAAATAGTTTTTGCGTAAAAGTATTTTTTAGTTGATTTTTTTGGTTTTTAATCACCGATCATTTTTAACAGAGTCCTATTTCTCATTTTTTTTATTGGAAAGGGTATTATTATTTCTTGAGGGGAGGACCACTTTTCAGTTTTGAAAAAAAATCTTACCGCAATGGTACGAAAATAAGGGATTATTAACTTCTTTATTTGTTTATATGAAAAAACACTAAATGTAAATTGAAGGCCATGACAATATATTCCCGAAAACTGCAAACAAACCGATTAATTCGTTTCTGAGATTAGTGTGAACAAACATACATACAGAGGTACAGACACACAAACATATAGACAAACAGACCACAATGAAAAATCATTGTTTTTGTTTGCTTATATAAAGGTCCCAGCATTATGATTTTTTGAAAATATTTTAAATGTACAGACATCGATCAGTTAAAGTTTTATTATAGGTATGTATAAATATACATAAAGTTCTTAAACGATTTAAATACTTATATCTTTTGATAGAGTGAAGAGTGTACAATGAAAATGAAAAATTAAATATAACATATTTTTCGTGTTGCGGCACAACTAAAAAAGAAATAAATAAACAGATAAAAAATTTAAAAATGTTAGAAATAGACATCCTTGTTATATATTTTTTTTATATTTTCAATGTACAGAGTCTACTCCTCTACAGATTTGTTACATGTATATAAGAAGATCTGTATGGTACCTATTACGTACTTGACATAAATTTAAAATAACTTTTTTATTTCCTAACCGATTTATATGAAAAAAACACTAAATGTTAAGTGAAGATTACTACAATATATAACTGAAAACTGCATCCAAATTGGTTAAGCCGTTTCTGAGATTAGCGTGCATAAACATACAGATATACAGACATACAGACAAATGAAAAACCATTGTTTTGTGTTTTCTTGCTTATATAAAGACCCCCCATTAAGTTTTATTTTTAATATATTTCAAGTACAAAAAAAAGGTCAGTGACAATTTTATTTTATGTATGGATTTCAGGTGATGACACATTCACATTAACATGTTACTCACTGTAGAAATGTTAGACACATTTCGTTCAGTAATTATAAATCGTTTCCATCATTTGTTCTAACTTATATGTTAAATAGTTTTAAGTATTTACCCATAAATCCCATAATGAGTGTTTTGTTTTATGAATCGGAGTGAAGGTCGAAAATAAAGTATTTTCACATACTTTATTTGTATGCAAAAGAATAAAGTATAATTACCAAAAATAAAGTATAATACTTTATTATAAAGTATGGTTGGCAACCCTACGTGCAGGTAATGAAGGGCTACTGGAACAACGAGAAGGCGACGGCGGAGACCGTGGACGCCGAGGGCTGGCTGCACTCCGGAGACGTGGCCTACTACGACGAGGACGGGTACTTCTACATCGTGGACCGCACCAAGGAACTCATCAAGGTTAAGGGGAATCAGGTTAGACGAAGCGTTCTACTTTATTTCATTAAATACATATTTTTTTGCGTTTAACGGAGAACTTGATGGTTTCGAGAAAAACATATTTTCTAATTTCTTTTCTGTATTTAATATTTTCTTAGGTGTCGCCGACAGAAATAGAGAGCATCATAATGGAAATGTCGGAAGTTGCGGACGTAGCCGTCGTGGGAATCCCCCATTCCCTCGCGGGGGAAGTCCCGAAGGCGTTCGTCGTTTTGAAACAGAACCACAAGCTGACGGAAAAACATATTTATGATATTGTAGCCCAAAAACTAACCAAGTACAAGCATCTCGAGGGCGGCGTCGTGTTCGTCGACGCTATTCCTAGAAACGTAGCCGGTAAAATAATGCGCAATGAACTCAAGGTATTAGGAGGAAAGAAGAAGTAATTTATTAGTTACAAATAAATTATTGAAAGTAGTATTATATTTTAATGGTTAAAGGCCGTAATAATACGGTGATAATTTTGCTTTTTAAGACTCGTTACTAGAAATAACTAGATTTTACATTTAAAAGAATAATAGAATAAAATTGTTATACAGTGTGACTGTAAGAATAGAATAGACTGATAAAATACAAGGAACCTCAATAAAATGTTAATAGTTTTTGTACTTATATCACGGTATCGGTACACTCCTTATTACTTACAATAGCTACTTACTTTTAAGTATAAAATATCTCAAAATATAATATTTTTAGTATTTTATGTTGAAGATTCTGTATTTGTGTACAATAAAATTGTTGATATTTATTTTTTATTCTTTTTATAACATTCATGATTCAAACTAATTTAAATTGAAAACAAAGCCTTTTTTAATACCACACAGCATACTTACTTATGTATGATTTAATAATTGGTGTACTGTAACCTTTGTTTCAAAGTAAAACCTAAACACAATTGGTCATGAAGCAATGAACGATTATCATTTTTACCTATTATGTATGCAGTGCAGCAAGTGAGGTATATAATAAGATTACTAGAAAATGTTATATTAAATAATGAAACAAATTGATTGTTATATTATATTTGTTTAATTGAATGTTTCTAATAAGTAATCAAAAAAGAAGTTAAACCTAGTTTTTACCTAACAAAATATCTTATATTTTTAATTCATCAATACACACAAAAAATGTCATATAATAAAAAATAAGGAGTAACTTAAGCTTCTGTACTTTCCACGTTTGTTGAGTCTTTTAAAATACTGTCTGGTAAAGGTTCATCTTTTTTATTTTCTTCCAAAGTCACCTCCTTGGTTTCTGGTTCTACATCAACTTTATCTTCTTTCTCTTTTACTTCTGCAGTATCTTGAGGTAATTCAGATTTAACATCAGATATTGAATAATTATCCGACTCTAAAGAAGGAGGAACAGTTTCTTTTTCAGTCTCTGGTGTATGTACAGGTTCTTCCACTTGAGACCCTACCATTACCAAGTTTTCTTGTACAGTTATAGTCTTTTCTTGTGCAGCCTGTGAGGGACCTTCTTCACGAACATCAGTATGTTCTTCAGTCTTAGGTGAGTTGCTATTACCATCTGTGTTATCACTTGATGAAGAGCTTTCTTCACTAGATGAAGACACCTCAATATTAAGTTTACACTCTTCTTCTTTAGAATTAGAATCTGAACTGCTATCGTCAATTGATGCTTGTGTATTAGAAGCTATTTCGGTACTTACCTTAGGTACTTCTTCTTGTGTGATCTCAGATGCTTTTGATTCAATAAGTTTCTGTTCTGTCATTTCAGCATCATCAACTTTTATTTCAGGTATAATCATTGAAGGATTTATTATGACCTCAGATTTCATTTCTTCATCTATTTTAGGATCAAGTGGGGGCTCTGGTGTACTATTGTTATTTTCTATATCATCACTTGTTGATGCAACTGCATTATCTAAAGGTTTGGTCTTTGGAGAATTATCCATGCTTGGTTCATTTGCATTCAAATCTGGGGGAGTTGAGGACTCAAATGGAATGGAAGCATTCTCCGGTGCATTTATATTAGTATCTTTTTTAATATGTAATCGTGTTTCGATATCATCTACATTAATGTGTGTTTCTGATGAACCAGGTTGGGGTTCAGAATTTGATCTTGTATCAGAATTATCTTTCCACGACATATCCTCCATTTCCACATCTACATTATAGTCAGAATTGTTATCTGATCCATTAACAATAGGTTCACCATTTTCTGGGTGTCGCTGGTGACCAGGCTCTCTTGTACTTACCACTAAAATATTCTTTTCGACAGCTCTCATAAATTTATCAACTCGATTATACTGTTTTCGTGGGTAAGTCAGAAGTTCACATATTCTTTGTACGGTAAATGGAGCCGAATTGAAAGAATCCAGACGTTCAAGTAAGCTGTTTTTCATAATGTCGTAGTTGAATGGATCTACATTAGGATAAGGAGGAATGTCTATACCTGGAGTGGTTTCATAGAAGTCAGTTATAACATTTAGAAGTTTTTCTTTAAACAAACTCTTAACAAGAGACCACTGATAGACGGGATCACCGGTACGGGCTACATAAGCTAAATAGTCGTTTAGTTCCTGCGGTATAGTTTTTGGTTTACGTTTAGAAAAATCTTCAAGGAAATGAAAAATTTCTTCAGCATTTTCCATCATTGCTACTTCTTCACAAAATATGCAACAAAACCACAATATCCGATATAACGAAATAATATTATACTTATTACTTAGCAACTGGCATTTGGCACTTGCAAGATGCAGCTAGCAGTAGCTGGCCCAATGACACTTATTTATTTGATTTTCACAGATTATAAAAACGAAAAAAAGATTTTAACTATACAGTTTTGTACATTTAATTACGTATTTAATAAATATTGTTTTTAATAATTACATTACTATTAAATACCTAATAATTTATAACATTCCTTTTAGAGATACCACTTTTTAAATAAATGAATTAATTGATCAACAAAAAACATTATCAATGGACACCTATAGATTGTCGGCACTTTTGAACATAGAATTATATTTGTGTAATAAATAACAATAATTCTGTACTTCAGAATTACATAGTCTTTCTGTCTTTGACTTCTGAGTTGTGACAACTCAAGGATATAGTCATTGCCGATTGGTCATTAGTCATAAGTCAATTCCACAGATGACAGTCACAGAGTAATGAGCTGTGGCCTGTAACTTGTTGGTTGTGAGTACCTGCTACTTAGTCTATAAAGTCAACTCGACGTATGACATTGAAAGTTGTGAAATTTTGAAATAACCACATTTTGGGTTAATTATTAATAAATAATGAATTCAATAATAAGAAGAGGCCTTTCGCCAATTTATAACAAAACATTTAAGTTATCTTACCGGTTATTTGCAAACACACCGATAAAAGACGAAATTGATAATCTAATTAAAAATAATAAAGTAGTTGTGTTTATGAAAGGAGTTCCTGACGCTCCACGATGTGGTTTCAGTAATGCTGTTGTTCAGATCATGCGAATGCATGCTGTTCCCTACGAAAGCCATGACGTACTTGCTGATGAGAATATTCGACAAGGTTTTAACATATTGTAAACACTTACTGCCAATTATATAATATTTACGAAATTATAACATTACTTTATAAATATATTTCCAGGAATTAAAGATTATTCAAATTGGCCAACAATTCCTCAAGTGTTTATCAATGGAGAGTTTGTTGGTGGATGTGACATAATGCTACAGATGCATCAATCTGGGGAACTTGTAGAGGAGTTGAAAAAAGTTGGTATCAAAAGCGCACTTTTGACAGCAGAAGAGACTAAAAAAGAAAATAGCAAGTAATTTTTCAGTCTTGTATATAAATTAAAGTTATTTCTTATAACATTATCTTGGAACAAAATGTTAAGCTTATAACATTTTTTATAATAGTTGTGATTTGCTTAGTTGTAGTCAGAAAACATTTATTTATTAATAATTAAAAGAAATCTTATTGAATAGAATTTTTATCAAAGCTGAATAATTATTTATAATTTATAGAACACTTGAGATAAAATTATGTATTTTATTTTATCTTATAAGATTTTAATACAACAAGTATTGAAATTGTATATAAATATGTAAAGTATTGAAAACTAATATGTACCCTGTTGGTCAAAATTATTAGATTTAAAAATATTTGAATTATAAAAATAAAAAAATGTATGTGGAATATCCATATACTGATGTTACCTAACATCTTCAATAACATAGTCCAACTGTAATTTGAAGAACAATTTCTGTTTTTTTTTTTTTACTATAGTTAATTAGATTACATAGCTATGTCTCCTAACGGTTGTATAGTCAATGATCTTTTTTTAATAAAATGTGTTTTTAAATATGAAGTGTGTTTGGTGAAGCTTAATAAAATTATATTATTAATAGGATTCTCGTTAACAATCTCTGAAATTGGCCATGGTACGGCAATGTTTTAATTTATTACATGAATTTTAATTTGGATTCCAAGGCATTCCAGGGGTTTTTGTCTGCAACATCTTAATTTTTTAAATAGACTTATACAATATTATATGTCTTCTTGTGATAGGGCACTTTTTGTTGTAATTTTAATGTTTCACAATAATAAATGTTGTTCTTGAAATAATGTTTTTTAACAAATACTAGGTTGTTTGTTAAAAATAAGAGAATTTAGTGGCATTTGTATCTACCATTTGACCCTTGTTAAGTGTGAACAAAATTGCATCAGTGCAATAAAAACAAAATATAATGATAACAAAATATAATGATAATGTAGTTCACTACTACATCTGTGAGGTGAATAAAAGACATTCATTTGCCTGACTATTTTGCCTCAACTTACAAACTACAAAATTGAATTTAATTCTTAGTTTTCATTCTGACTACATTAAAATAATAGTTTTATTAAACCAACTTGTAGGTAGAATTTTTCATAAAAAATAAATCATTTCTTTAATTTCAACTGAAACCTGAATATGTATTTACCAAATATAAAGGTTCTTATTACTAGAAAATATAGAATAGCTTACAATGGCTTGAATTTTGTCTTAAAATCATTCAAGAATCATATTTAAGTGAGTTTTTTACGTAATAAGAGAAACCAGTATGGAAAATTTTAAGGCGACTTTTACACTTTTATTGATCTGTCAGTCACAGGTTGGGTTACAAGATTTGTTGTACTGAAAGGAACATTTTTACCTATGTAAACTATTTTCCTAGGGATGAAAAACATGATTCAATACTTACTATACAATAAAAGAATATACATTGGTCAAATTTAAGTGCTCCATGAGTCAGGTGGGCAATTGCCACCCACTTCATCTATGCTTGATTTGTCAGTACAAGTATGTAAATATTTATAGAGATATCAATATAAGAATTCATATAAATTTTTATGTTTGTATATACAATATACAAATATATAATAATAAATTCCAACTCGCAATTAACCAGTCGATCAAATACTTGTAGTATAGTTGTGAAACTCTGGAACAAACTACTTAAAGTAACTGAACTTTTAAAGAGGATTGTCTTATCAGCTCAAATAGAACATACATTTCATAAATAAAAGAATGATTGTTTAAGAGCTCTTTATTAAATTAGCTGTACATTCGAGTTAGTATACTTTTTGGGCACATAATTCATTCTTAGTCTACATACCACTGCTTCCTCATAATATTAACGGTTGGATTAACAACACAGTCATTATTAAAAGACAAAAATATGGCAGATCATTTATTTGGAGTACTCATATCAAAATACTCTCACAAACGATTATCATATAAAAATTACATTCAAATGATAAATAAATAGATGCAGGCAAGTTATGGCGATCTATGATAAATAAATAAATTGTGTATCTTCCCTGCAACATTTATGAAATTGATCACTTAATATGTTAAAGGTACCTACCATCAAAGTACAATATTACTAATGGCAGTAAAATCAAACTTGTATATAAATAATGTTTGCTTATAAATAAATAAAATGTAACAAAAAAACATTCTTACAATGTGAATGAGTCTTATTTTGGTGTCACACATTAGTCAAGCCTAACATTAGCACCATCCTTTAGCTTACAAATAATTGTTTTGTGACTTCCCAGACAATTTCATAAAAAAGTTAAAAATACCTAATCTAGGACATAAATAGTATTGTTAAAATACAGATAATTCTTCCGATTTGAGCCAAAGTGGGAAATAGGGAGAAGAATTTCATGGTACAAAAGTTAATGGCATATTTGGTTTTACATTGCACATTTTTAATACAGAACTGAACTAAGGACTACATTTCCACAAATATGTTTGCTTTAACTGGACCACGTCAGGGCGACTAAGTAGAGGGTCAAGTTAAGGGAAATCATTTTCGTGTTGTGACGTCATCACGGCATCGTCCCCATACCGGTTAGTGTTTGTCGGCGACTAGTCTAAGATCTTCAATAAGTCATTCGAGATGATCACCCTCTCAGGGATTCTTCAGACGATTGCTGACGACAAGACCTGGATCTAAAGATTATGAAATGTTAAATCCGTCCTGTACATTTATCTCATATTAATAACTTTCACTATTAATAGTTCACAAGTCACAACGCGTGATGATAAATGGAATTTAGGCAGAGGACCAACGCAAACAAGAAAAGTGCCAAAATAGCTTTTACTTTTAGCGTGTGGACGTAACGTGGCAAATCAAAGTTTATTTATGGCATTATCTGAAATGTTCTAGATTTTATTGCAATAACTATTTTAAGTGCTGATTTTGTACGAGGTCGATGCGTATAACAGGTGCGTACGTGTGCGCGTGTGTGCGTGTGTGTGCGTGTGTGTGCGTGTGTGTGCGTGCGCACCTAGAGGTCGGTCTCTCCGTAGAGCGCGGTGGAGAAGGCCATGTAGTCGAGAGCGTGCGGCGGCGCGTTGGGTCCGCGGTAGGGCGGCATGCGCGCCACGCAGTACTCCGCCTGGTCGGGAGGCAGCTCGCGACGGAGCTCGTCCGCCGTTATGTACGGCTGAGGGATGAGATTATCGTTATAGATTGGTACTACATGTATCTTTTGTAGCTTTCATGTACGAGGGTTACCTTGTCGCCGGCCAGGATCCTGAAGCTGTCGATGACCTGTTCGGCGGTGTCCGTGTCGGTGGATTCCCTGGTCATGAAGTCCAAGAAGGCGTCGAACGAGACGTAGCCTGTCGATTTAATAATGGTGGTTAAGTTGTATCTTGTAGCCTTGACGGCCGTCGGTAGATGTTTAGACGGCGGGAGTGTTTACCGGTGTTGTTGGGATCGACGACGGCGAGGATGCGCTGGAAGTCGAGTTCGCCCTGTCGGTCCTTGCCGATGCTGTAGCCGACTGACACTAGGCACGATTTGAGTTCTTCGGGTGCCAGGCGACCTGAGACGGGAATGATGCAGATATTATTAACGTACACGAATAAATAAAGCTTGTATGATTTGGTCAACTTTGGTTGGAAAGTCATCTTTAATATTTTCTAAAAACATTACATCAATTTGTTGCGAAGGACTACGATCGGAGAGAAGTGTTTTTTTAAAAACCATATTAGTTGATGAGGTAATATCGTACCGGTGCGGTTCTTGTCGAAGTGGTTGAAGGAAGCGCGGAATTCTGTGAGTTGTTCCTGCGTGATGCCCTTGGAGTCGCGGGTGAGGATCTGGTTCTCTACCTCGTTGATGGTGCGGTTGATGGAAGTGAGGAGCTGTTCCCACCCGACGCGAAGTGTTTCCATTGTGTATTGTGAATATCTGAAAATCGTTAAATGTAGTCAGTATTGAAAGTTTCAGTCAAAAGAGGTTTTTTTTTGTGTTATTTAATAAAAGATGAAGAATTTATTAAAGAATTCGAATATTATTTATATTTCACCTGTTCTCGAATATCATGCCCTCCTGTACGGCCTGGTGGATGCGTTCTAGTTCCTCGATGTGCGGCTTGTAGGCGTAGACGCCCGCCTCGTACTCCTTCAGCCGGTGCAGCTGGTCCTCTAGTGAGCCCTACGAGATATAACAATTATTGAGTGATTACTGACATTGTTTAATTATTTTCTAAGGTTTATCCTTATTTAAATATTATGATTTTCAGTTTCCTACACGATATTAATACCAACCTGCAAGCCCATTCCGATAGCGGTAACGGCGTCCATCTGTCTCTCGATCCAGGGTCCCACGGCGTTGGCCTTCTCAGCGAACTGTCTCCTCAGGTTCTCGTTGTTTTGTTGTTTCCTGAGTTCAGCCGCCAGAGTACCGTCGCGCTGAGGAACCAGCTGCCGCACGTCCGACCACTTGCGGTTCAGCTCCTGTAGAGTATTATACTAAATGTACCGACGGCTAAACAATGTTAATATATTTTATACAGGTTATCACTCCGTCGTTAAAATACAAATGAAATTAGAAATTATATTCAACTCTGGCGCACTATTGGACAGATCTTTATTAAATTGTTGCTATCTGCTAAATCTTTTCACCCACAAATTATCAACTTACGTGTGCAGTGAGAGTGGTGTATGGATTCTCCAGACCTCCGGGGATCTGGTGCTGCTTGACGATGGACTCCACCTGGTGCACCAAATTGACGATGGCCTGGTATTCCTTGTCCGCCTCTCCGAGGGTGGCCTTGAAGCGAGCGTGGGCGTCCATCAGACCGGAGATCTCCTCGATGGTGTGGACGATGAACATGTCGACCAGATCCTCCCGGGTGCCGTCCAGCCTGGAATTAAATGAAAACTAAAAAAACTATACAGAAAAAAAAATCTTCTAAATATTTATACAAATGTACAAAAACGAGAAGAAATGGTACACCGGACACTTATTGTCGTTTCAAATGGTGTGTTAAATGTTCGTGTTAAAAATTTAAAATTTCATTTATAAGCGCACTACACCGACCAGTTGTTGAAGGGCGCGGCTCGCTTGGCGAACTCCAGATGCAGGAGGTCGATCTGCTCGAGCACGCGCTCGGCGTCGTCGAGTGCGGCGCGGCGGCGCTGGGTGAGCGCGCCCAGCCGGTCCCACTGCGCGCAGATGCGCTGGCAGCGGGCGTTCACTGACGCCACCTCGTGGTACTCCAGCGTGCTGGGGACGGGGACGGTGGAGGTTATTTCTTAGATTGTTTCATTCGGAGGATCGATATCGTACCTTGCGACTGAGAGGTAATCTTTTTACCGCTCCGAGGAGACGGAGAAGTAGACTATTAAATTATAAATGAGTCGTAGTCGTCGACGCGCGTATTGATCTCTTAAAAAACTAACTTCAATTCCTGCGCGATGGCGGCGATCTGTTCGACGCGGTCCTGGTGCGCGGCAAGGTCGGACTCGAAGGCCTCGTGCTTCTTCTTCAGCGCCTTGATGTCGTACAGCTTGCACTGCCTGAAGTCCTGAGACTGGAGCATCTCTTCCTTGCCTGACGGGGGAAGATTTTTTTGAATGATTCATAATTGTTTTAAGTATCTTACCTTAGTTGTACATCGAAGAGACTCAGTTTACATATTTAAATAAATAATAGTTTATTAAGATCAGATCGAACTACCTCTAGTCCAGTCTTCGTGTATGTCAGCCTTGTGCTTGAACTTTTGGGCGAGATATTCGAGTCTCTCGAGACGCATCATCTCGGACAGTAGCCACTCTTCGAAGGCCTTCTCCGCTATCTCCAGACCCTTCCATGCTTGAGCGATATCCTGAAAAATAAAATTATTAGTTTATTGGTTTTTGGTAACATTACAATTAGTCTAATACCTTATGTGGACTTTATATATTTTGTGGTATAAATTTTCAGAATAGTTAACATTCTAAAAAAACCTGCATCTAAGCACTCAAGGAATAGAAACAATTGATTACTCACAGAAACCATTTTGCCCTCAGTTGGCATGTATGCGGGGCGGTTGCTGAGACGCAACTTAGTCTGCAGGGTGTTGAAGTTGGTTTCAAGTTTGGCCTTCTGTTCTACACGTGGTGGCTTGTGCTTACGCCTAAAAACCAAAATCGTTACTTAATTAGAAAGTAAACTATTTGATAAGAATTTGTCGTATTATTAAACTCGACATTTGAAAAGATGAAATATTTTCTGTGTAAATATGTGTAGTATTAGCTATGTGTTTGAATCCTTAGGACTTTTTATTACCTGTAAGTACGGTAATCCTCCAGCTTTTTCTGGCAACCGGCAAGCGAGTTGTCGGTTTGGCGGCTGTTTAGCCACGGCATAGTGCGCCGGATCCAGTCCAATAACTAAATTTATATGTATTATATTTTTATAAAGCTAAGTAACACTTTTTTTATAATTATTATTTGTGATTTGAACTTTTCTCAGTACTTACATCGCTGGCGAGACGCTCGTACTCTTCCATGAGGCGTTCATTCTCTTGGTTGACTTTGAGAACTTTGCAGATGCGGTTCGCGGCCGTTTCAGCCTAGTATTTAAATAATCAAAAATGAGTTAACTTCTTATAACAAAATATTATTACTGTCAACCAAACCTAATAATCAAATTTTGAAAATACATTAAGCACAAGATGATTGCTTCTGATAGGATAAGTCATTATACCAAATCGAGGGGTCAATAAAACAAACGTAAAAAGCCGATAAATGAACAACAGTCACAAACCTTCTGCGCGCCAGAGAAGCAATGGTAGTAAGACGAGACGTAGGTCATGACGGCGCGCTCGTCCGGTAAGGCCGTGTTCTGCAGATCTAGCAAGCGATGCGAGCGACACGGGTTAGTTCATGCGATGTTATTGTATTGTTGGATTGTATTGAGTGTGAAGTGGATTTAATGGGGAAGGGGTTGGGGATTGGGGTTTGGGAAGGTTGCGGTTGGGGACTTCTAGGGGTTGATTTGGAGTTTTGAGGTTTTATTTATGATGATAGATTATGTATCGGTTATGGTAGGTTTTTCATTTTCACAAATATTACAATCAACTTCTCCTGGTTTATTTAATTTACTAAATAGTTATTAACGACGATAAAAGCTAGAACTGATACTATAATAATTATAATATGTTCGGTATTTCGCAGGAAAATATTAGTGTAAAACTCCAATCTTATAAATGAAATATTATTTTGTTCTAATATATTTTTCGGCATAACGATGTAGGGGAGACTATGATCGAAGCCCTATTGGTATGGGGAGCACGTGATATACCTATGTAAATAGTAAAAATAATGTTTATGGCATTAATATTTGTGTAAAAGCTCATGAAAGTTGCTTCCATTTAAACTTCAAGCGTAAAGCACAAAGCTGGAAAGAAAGAAACTGCAAGTGGAGTTTACGAGACTCGGTATTGAACGAGTAGCTCCCATTACCAACACTGAGCCGCTCCCCTACAATACGGGTAACACATTCGGATCATGCTATAAGTGACACACAAAGGCCTGGCGTTAGGGTCTCGGGTATCGAATTCTTTGGCAGCCATTTTATTTTTGTACCTGTTGCGCGCCTTGGAACGCGTGGTAGTAACATGACACATAGGTCATAATGGCGCGTTCGTCCGGCTTGGGCGTGTTTATAAGGTCTGTAATATCCAGCATATATAACTGTATGAATCATTGTTTACATTTTGTGTAGGTACGTAATTCTTTCGATTAGGTATTCAGTTCCAAAAAAATACAAACACTGTAAAATATAATTTTAGAGAGTTCGTTTTTTTTTAGTGAATGCATTTATTAATGCTTAATATGAACTCTGTAAAGTCTTACCGTCGGGGTCCAACATGCGGGGGATGTCGAGGTACTTCTCGGCGACATCGAAGGCGGTGTTCAGGTTCTCGAGAGGGTTGTCCTTGGACAGCTTGCTGTAGTCGATCAGGTCTGGTCTGTGTCTGTGGATGAGGGCGCAGAAAGCCAAACCATCTTTGAAGGACAGGTGGAAGTTTTGCACATTTACGTTCTTGTAGGGCGCAGTCTTGCGTTGACACCAGAGGAGGAGACCTTCCTGTAATGAGAGCATGATTTTTATCATAACGTGTAATAAACAATACTATATGAAAGAAACAGTTTTTATAAATATCCTAAGTAATGTTTTAAAGAAGAATGATAGTTTGTTTGTTAAGCTTTCAGGTTTTAACAATTCAACCGACCACACATCGCTCATACACACTCACCGGCACTTCGTTCATACATTGTCAGGGGTAAGTACAGAAAAGGATGAATAAAAGCACAGACCCCTAGGGATGGTGTTTAAAATATACATTTATATATATATTAGTCGGCCATCCGACATAAAAAGTTCGTTTTTTTCTATACAGCGGGGGCGAAGTGTCTGGAATATTCTAGTATAAAAATAAACTGGTACCTTAGCGGTCATTTCTTCAACTGAGATGTCCTGAATGGCGAATCTTAAGATGATGGTCCAGATCATACCAAGGGTCATCTTAAGGTTGCCATCGACAATTTCTTCAGCACCGATAGACACTAATTTTACACCTGAAATATAAAAAAGAACCATAAGTAGGTGTATGTCCTTCATAATACGTCGTATTTTGTTTTACGTACTGTTAAAAGAGTTACTATACAAGTAAGTTTATACGTAATTACATAAAACCTTACAAGTTATCAGCTGCCTTACAAACGCAAGGGCAACAAAGATCGAGACAGTTGCATGTTGCTTAACAATTCATTTTGCATAAAAAGTAATTTATTTATTTAATTTAATTAACTAGACGAAGATGCACGGTGACAGCTGCCTTGACCCAATGGCGCTAAGAATAAAACACTTCTATTAGTTTTGGCTTTGTTTAGATCATTTAATTTTATGACTAGAGATTTAATGGAGATGAAACCGATTATCAATTTAGCACTTTCTAGAATTAACTATGAATCTTTATGCTAATGAATGTCTTATTGATTTGTTCGTTTCATTTATTTAAATTAAGTATAAGATATTAATTTGAGTGCGATATTGAAAAGAGTGTTACCATTTAAACCATCAGCCAGAAGTCGTACAACTTAATGTTAATAGTTATCGTTTCTCGGTTTATTCATAAATCTTTAAGTATATTAGTCAGCATGTTTTTACAAAACAAATATTTTTAAATCGAGATGTGTGTAAACTGCCTTATTTTTATTATCTCAATACCCTAATGTTGAGAAAGAGAGATATTGAGTACATAAGTAGAACACGTTCTTCAACAACGATGCCCAATTAAAAAAACCTAGACTCTAGTCACCGCGACTAAATTTAGAGAACACTTCTGGGAAATATGCCGTTGTTATGTTTTCAAATATAGAACGCTGAACCTTTGAGTACCTACGTATATTTGCAAAGAAATTACATAAAATATAATCTGACTGAAAACCGTCAGACTTATTTTTCAACAATAATAATAAAATCATTTACTATCTGTACTTTCACTGTTTTTAATAAAAGAAGGTTACCTTTGGAAGCAATAAAATCCAAGGCTTTATTCACATTAGCGATCTTGTGGAAACGCATCTTTCCGCGGTCGGGTTTGGGCAGGGTTTCCCCGGAGATAACTTCTAGCAACAGCATCAGTTTCAAGCCATTGCGGAAATCTTCATCGATGTTTTCGATCCCAGTGCCCGCCTTTCTCAAATGGCTGTTGCACCATGCTGTAAAAGTCTGAAAGATAAACCAAATTAGAAATTGTTGCAAGTATTAATGATTCGTATTTTAGGAATGTGTACCGTGTGTTGTTTATATTAAGTTTATGTCTTTGCTGCGTAATTCTTGGGAGCTGCATATTATTTTAGCTTTAGACGGCTATTAATATAGCGTACATCTGTAATTAAATGGTATAAAAATTTAACAATATACAGACAGAAGCTCATATTTAGACGCAAGTTTTATAAGATATAAAAGCTATTAAAAATGTTTCTTTATAATTACTGTCATACTTTTTTGATTATAACGGTATCAGAATATTAAAATATGTAATTAAAATCAAAGCATGTTACATTAATCATTGGATTTCCGCGCACCGAGTAAAATTTGATGATAAGGCATTTATTTTCAACCATGACATTGAATTATATGTATATTTATCATTCACAGCTGTTTTTTTTTTAAAACAATATAGAGATATAGTTTTCTTACATGCATAAAGTTACAACACTTGAATATTTTTTGTAATATGATACGTCTGTATAGTGTAACAAAATACCTGAGTTTAGTTAAATGTAAAATGTCTGGAATTCCAATTAATGCAGGCATGTGCTGTTAATCGATACTGCATTTGTTATGGGGGAGAGAGTGAGGGTGCGACCCTATTTCAAAATTCGCAAATAGTTATTGAATTTTTGGGTAACTTTGTAGTAAGAATTTACGATCGTGTAAGATATTCTCAGCTTATTTAAATCATTAGATGAAGCCTATTTTTATATTTGTAAATGTTATTCATTTTATTTAACGATTACCTAAGGAGATTTTTCTTGTTGACGATAAATATATTTCCAATACAATTATATGAGCTCATAAATAATTGATTGTCACGACATCCTTATGTATGTTGTTGTAGGTATTGTCAGAAATATAAAAATAATATAAAGCAAGTTTCAATAGTTTTCTTTTATTATGAATAGGTACAAGACTTCTAAATTTTGTTCATGATTCATGAAATCTGATTTTAATAATATGGTAAATTTGAATTCGTTTTTTTCATTGTTATGTATTTACAATTTAATAAAATTAAATCAGAAGATAACATAAAATAAGTTAAATACAAGTTTGTACCAAATAATTTATCTTTGGTTTTGTTTTTTTGTTATTAAACTTTCGTTGACAACTTGGCTTGGGACTGACAATTTAAACATTTACTGTATTGGGGCATGGTAAGATAAACTCACAACAATATATATAGCGAGTTAAAATTTCTATCCATCGATATTTATGTTACCGAAAGGGTATAAAATGATAATCTTAGTATCCTTGTAGCCAGAACTGACATCAAACCTTTCCAAACAAAACTAATGCTACAATCACGTATTGGCCTCGTTCGCCTTGGACTATTGGGCAATAATGAAAGTTGGAATATTGAAAATAGCTTACAAATAAACACTAGCTAAAATGAAGCACACAAATGTAGGCTGAAGACGAAGTACTTAAAGGTGAAGAGGTAATTCAAAAGATGAGATTAGATATACTTGTAACACATAATTACACACTCATGTATATCTTAATTTGATTTTAGTTACACAAGAAACTTGATATTGATTTTAGTTCGTGACTTTTAGAAAGCCTCTTCTCCTGAGATTTGAATTAATTTATAGTCGAGCATCTTTTATTGCCTCTTAAATAAAAAGCCGAATCATTTAAATAAGAGTGCCAAGAATGGCAAACAATTTAAAAAATTATAATTTATAACATTTACGATACAGCTGCTCCAACAGGTGATGGTAGGAATAACATGAAACTAGTTTATAGAAACCCACACTAGAGAACCGTTTATGCAAACCATTGATCCAGTTCACCAAGGTCACAGTTGATAAACAGCTCAATACTATTCATCCGTGCCTCGCTTATAATAGGTATTGATGGTGACAAACCCTTTATTCGTACTCTCAAATAATCCTCAAATATCAGAGAAGCAAAATATATCTGCATCGGATAAATCATGAGTTGTATTAATATTTCAGCTGGCCATTAATAGATTTTTATGTTTCTCTTCTTCTATAGTTCCTGATAATCTAAGCAATTCTAGAAATCTTAATTTCATGATTAAAATTTACCAAGCGGTGTGAATAATAAATATATAACGCTTATGAAAAATTGCCTGACATCGCGTTGATTATATAACTGTGTAATTTATTTAATTGTAAAACTCCATCTTGTTTTCTCAGATATAATCCATTGTTATAAGTTAATGCAAACATTCAATTACCTTTGATGGGATTAATTACATGGCCCTAGATATTATATCCAGTAAATTGGAATGAATGATGGAGAGGACGAGTCCAAAGCCACCGAACTGCATTCTAACACTGATTAATAAAGTGAATCATCTTTGAAACTTGCTTCTTGGCACCGGAGAAGTGATAATACCATGAATGCATGACCCACAACATTATTTTACATTGCACATATCATCAGATTAACGGTGCAGGTAACTGGGCCACGTGGATCATTATGTTCAGGTAATGATATCCATAAATCTTCGAAACTAACGTCAGCTTGTTGTTTTAACATACGGCGTATAATTAATTAGGACCAAAAATGACATTAACAACTTATAAATATTAAATTACTTGACCCCATACCACCAGTTATATAAGGAGAAGGTAAACTCTCTAAAAGTATAGTATCAGTATAAATTAATTTGGCTTTAAGAGAGTTCGTTTGACTGTAGGTCGCGAAATGTCAGATTACTTTCTAGACTAATAATAAAATTTCAAGAATAATATTTTAATATGAAGACTTAAAGTTTGGATACGCCAATAAATGGAAGCAGTATGGGCCAATGAAATCGCTCTGAAATGATAATAGATGTAACGACTTGGAGTGTGAAATAATATTTCAAGACACTTAAAATGAGAAACTGTCTGACATATATATAAGTGGCCTCGTTCAGAGATGTCCCTGAAAGAAAACACACGCGCCCTAGAATGTGAAAATAATTTAACATCACCTTGCATCGCTCAGGGCCATTGGGCTAAAATAACATGCAGGTGTATCTTCAGAAGTTATTTAGATATCTACAATAGAACTGAGGACTGGACATTTCAACGCTTCATTTGAGAAGGTTAAGACAAGGTGAAAATTACTGCATTAGTTCCGGATTGGAACACATATCGTCATCAGTCGATGAGGCTTTGTTATTAGTTTATTGTTTAGTTTCCTTGTGTTTTGTTACACAATAGTAGTTTTGTTGTTCATTTATCATGTGGTTAAAATATCTTACGTAATTAAAATCACTGTTTCTCCAAGGTGTAAAGTATTTAAAATAGTTCATCTAGCGTCTATGTTTTAGATATTAATTTGGCATGTCGTTTGTTTGGCTTGCAACACTGCACAATCCATCAAATTCGATATGATTTATGTGGAACTGATATTTCATTTACTAACAAGCTTAGGTTCTGCTTTTGCTTTCAAGCTTTTGGCCTTCAAGAATTAGAGCAGCGAAAGGTCTAAAGTAAGATATAAATTAATTTTCAAATTAATTCTCCCAATTCCTATGCATCTTAATTTGTACCTGGTCTACAAACAAAGTAGTAAAAAATTAATAGTGACAAGAAGATAATTTATCTCAGAACATTTAGAAAGCAACACTTTGGATACTTCAATTAATTACTTAACTATGCAAAATGAATATCGATTAGAAAAAGTTTTAATTAAGTATATTTTTTACAATACCACGTTTATGTTTAGCTGACTATTATAGTACCACAATAACAGGAAAGTAATTTACAGACTCATTCATTTACAATGTTGATTTTCATTGCGCTATCACGTTTCGAACTAGACATTGTGGTCTAGATTTGAACTGTAGTTTGTGACTGTATAAGGAAGAAACATCATACAGTTTATGTGTAAGGCTTTTTATATAGAAATTTAATTCAAACAATAATTTAAGTAAAATGAATAAATATTATTTAAATGAAGTGTTCGTTTGAGTTTATGGTATTGTGAATGAAAGTAAGATTAATTAGTAGTAGAGTAGTAAGATTTTATATATTCATTTTATTTCTAAAAATAAAGTTCAAATACCAAATTAATATTAAAAACTATACGCATGAATCTGCATTCAGTAAGCTCTTGCTCTTTGGTCTCAAAGAACGAATGACGAGGCAATTTCCGATCAAATTGATTGATGATGTTTAGTGGGCAATAGTTTTAATAATGATTTAAGCTTAATATAAATAAGTGTTTAACTATCATTATAATGGTCGGTATTAGAAATAATGATAGAGGAATTATACTTTTCTTATGGATATTATATTTTATTACTTATTACTTTAAATACGGGCTTTAAATCATAAAAGTCATCTTTTTTATTTATTATTGGATTTACTAAAATGAGCTGTATACATTTATAAATAAGTATCTGGCTGTCTGTGTGGAATATATTTGTTTGTGTTTGTGTGTGTGTTTGTATATAGGTATGTTAAAACGTTAATGAGTGTTCATTAAGTATTTGTTATCGATTTTATCGACTCTACTAATTCTATTTTTAGGATTTATAAAAGAAGTCTTTAATCACTAATTAGCAGGTTATTTGAAGAACTAAATTAATCATGAAAATAAGTTGTGAGCACTAACTCTCGTAAGCGAAATCATGATTTTATAATCTTTATCGCTGTCAAAATCATAACATTCAGATAATATTTTTTTTATAATTCGACCGGCGATGCCGCTCGAAAACAGCAGTAATATAAAAACAGGTTAAAAATTATCTTTTCTATAATAATGATTATGACTTTAATTAATATTAATAGGCTAAAACATTAATATCTAAAGCACAATGACATCACTCTGACATCATTATGAAATAATCATTGTTTGCCAGCAGAGGTAAACAATTTCGGCGATGTTTATTCAATTGAAACCTAATTAAACGGCCAATCATAAACATTGAACCAACTATGTAGTTCTTTTGAAATGATAAACAGACATCTGGAAAGGTGTTTCAAATAGATATCACCTCTATTAATAATATTCAGCACATTATACTTATAAAGAAACTAAAAGATAATGTTGACTTCTGTTTGAATTGAAACAAAGTGTAATGCCCGATAAGGCCGTGAATTTACTAAATTCCGAATTAATATACTTGTAGATTGTTTCATTCCGTATTTGTAAATTTTGGTTTTGCCTAATAAAGTCGATCTACCTACATACTAATAAATTGTTTGTTAAATATACTCTTCTACTTGATGTCTGTGTTGTATATAGCGTGTAATACCTGGAAACGAAATTATGATTATAAATATTTGTTTATATTTCTATATATTTTTTATCTAAAACTTATTGTAAAACAATAATTTATCACTTGTTTTAAGAAATAATAAAAATTAACAGCTTTGTATATTGTTTTATATTATTTCAGATAGAGATATTTCAGTGGGCGAGTAATCCAAAGATTTATATATTTTTAACCACTGAAGGCTATTATAGATTAGCATCCGCTTCGCAAGTTTCAGAAGAGTTATATTTTGTTGAAAACTATAAATATAAGTTTAACCAAAATACTCCTGGGCTCAAGATACCTAATACTGTAAGCTGTTGTCCTAATTATCTTTTAGCTTTCGCTTCTTAATAACAGAGTTATTTTCGAGAAGACATCAGTCAAATATTTTTAAAAATAAGCTCAATAAACATACTCCGGCGCCCACGACAGTTGTTGATCCATAGACTATAAATAAAGTAACAAAAGATCCATTTTTAAATTCAGAAATGTAATATTGGTAAATGCCTCGAAGTTTTTATTTTAAATAATTTCACATTGTAATTGTTTGGGTAAATAATGTATATGTAAAATGCACGGGTTATATTTCTATGTTCATGTAGGTCACGTATGCTTTATACAGTTTAAACATCTTTTTCCGGATACAACCAATCAATTATTGCCTTCAAATTTTTGATAACTATGTTAATTATAGTTGATTTAGATATCGTGCTATAAAATAATTATTAGCATATTTGTTATTAATTTAATAAAGTGTGGTATAAGTCTTCGTTTAATAAATTATCAACTGGTTTCGTTAGTATCGTTAAATCTCTATCTTCACGCACCTCGTGGGTGGACTTGTTTATCAAAACTTTCAAACCCGTTGCAACAAATAAATTAATCGTTGAAAAAATCCCGTTCAGATAAATCCAATTGCTTTATCAGACTCGAATAGAGTTAGGTGGTTATATATAATGTAATTGTGTTTTCACTTTGAATGCCAAATAAATACCTATGTTATAAAAATATTTTAAATAACAATTACTTTAAATGTACTTAATATGTAATAAATTGTGTCTATTTTCGAACGTTATTCAAAATAACAGAGACTATTAAGAGGTGGAGTTCAGTTCAGGTCGTTCTATAAGCACTAAATATTATTGTCTTTGTCGATGGTCTATATCAAAACGTGTGAAGATTGTATGGAAAGCTAGTGTAGTCTCGCACGGCAATATACTTACTGATATAGAAAAGTTTCACTTTTGTTATTGTACTGTTATAGAGTATGTCATGTGTTATAGTGTAAATGGTCTAGTCTTTCTAGTTTACATTAGTCTAACAAGTCTATATATCTAGTCTATTTAGTTAAAGAACGACTTTGTACGATATTCGTCGCCTATTAACTATACACGGTTAATTGTAATTAGTTCGCCACCTCTTGCAGGCAGCCTCTCTACATCAATCGCAACAACATTTGTTCTACGACTTTTTACAAACCTTAATAAACAATACAAAAAAAAACAAACAAAAAAAGGTCTGCTACCTCTTTTACATATTACTCTATTACTCTGTATTTTGTAAGAAGTACTTAAAAGGTCAACGCGAGGGCATCATACCTACGCTCAGAGTTAATGCCAGAGAAAACAAATAAATTTTGTATGGGAAAACTTAAATTATAAAAACTATTAATTTTAAAAAGTTTTTTTAAAAACTATTAATTTTAAATGTTTTTGGTATTCATATAGAGAGGCTGCCTGCAAGAGGTGGTCAATTAATTACAAATAACCCTGTATAATGATTGAATAAAGCGGTACAAGGAAGAGAGGTCAAAGCGTTCCGCTCGAAGAAAAACAATACCTTTCGCCTACAATACAGTTAGTTTCGGTTCAATTCCTCAAAATAGGTTTTATGCTCTAGAAGCTTTTATAAGAATGAGATAGGATATCCATGAAATGAGTTTAAAACAATAAAAGAAATACAAATTAATAAATATAAATAAATGTGCTATAAATGAATATTTCGTTTCTTGTAATAACCACATGCAATAATCCAGTTTAAAAGAAATGTCTCCGTACACGGTCAGGTCGTTTGCGAGATAATATGACATTTAAACAAAACAAAGAGTGATCCGTTACACAAAGAACTAACAAAGCGATAGAGGTGACGCCTCGCTATATAATATGTTTAAAGATCACTTAGTACAAGGATCGAGTAACTAACTGTGTTTGATTGTTGCTCTTATTTGAAAAGGTCAAACGAATATAATCTATATATTTTTATAACGATATTTCATTTGAGAAATAAATAATAATTTATTTTTAAATATTTAAGAAAGAATATTTCAACGGATAAGTTTTTCTGCCGTCCGTTAAGAATTCAGCTGTTCGCAAATATATTGGCCATTATATTGAATTTACAGTTGTTTTAGCATTCTTGTCGCAAAATAAATAGCGCTAAGTAAATTCTGTTAAAGGTCAAAAGACGTGTATTAAATTGCAAAATAAAGATATATTTCGTTAAAGTTTAACATTACCCTTGCATTGTTAATTGGCTAAGTTTGAAAAGTGTTCAAAGTAAACAATGAGTGCTGGTCAAAAGTCGAAACACCTACACGAGATATCCATTTAGGCTGAAGCCACTTATATTCAAATGATCTATTGTTGGGGCTGGCTGAAATATCTACCAGTTTAGAACATACGTGGACACTGAGGCAATCTGTGCTTAACCGTTCATTAGCTCGTCGTACATCATACATTTTTAAGTATTGAAACCGTTTTATTAGAAATAGGTTTCATTCTTAACTAATAGTGTTCTTAGAAATGTTACACGATTAATAACTACAAATGCATAATTAATATTAGTTAATGAGATTGTGGCAGTTCTGTTACACTATACAAAATTAGGTTAGATTTAATTTTGGACGAAGAATACGAAAAAATATTTGATATATTTTATAAATTAAAGCAAATGTAACTTAATTATACAATTTATCACATAGCAATTGTAATAAAAGTGATACAAAATTGTAGCGGATGTGTCTCCATATTAATTTCCTGTGAACAGTCATAACTTTTGCTTATAAAATTTATAATACATTCGTTAGCGGAACGTAGGAGGCATCACAAGTTGTAACGAAACCCTTAAAAGACAATTATTTATACAATGTAGGACAATTTCATACAGATTACCAATATGGAATACTTGATAATAACGCTACTGTAAACAAACTAATCAATTTTAATCATAGCGTATCATATGACGAATTGGTATCATAAAAAATTGTCTCTTATATAGAATCTGTATTTAGCATACGAACAAGGATTTCTAGGTAGGTGTTAACGATACTAATACTGTGATAACAAAATATAAGCAAATAATGTATTATGCAATAGCATTATATTTCACCCACATAAAAGATATGGTATAGATCCGCACGTTGAATTATAATTGATGACATCGTAAAAACGGTACATTGCTTACAGGTCGAATGGAATTCATTGCTGTTATCGGCTGTACTGTTTGTACCTACTTTGAAAAATAACATTTATCATTTTCCGTCATCTAAAAAATTGGAATTGCAAGAACTTTTTGCTATACTATTTTATTTTACATATAACTAGGATCCTGTTTTTATCTTATCTGGTTAGAAATATTTTTCATTTTATTGTTTCATTATACCTTCAACTGCACAGAGAACATCACACATCTTTTAACGTAAATTTATTTATTGTTAAATGAAAGCATAACCTTGGTCCCATTACAAACTGGTGTTCCTTTATCTGTTGCAGCAGGCAGCAATAGGGGACCCAAACAAATAATAATGTACAAGCTCCCCTCAGTGTGAGTGGCTGCTGGATATCTAGAGATTATCGACAGAGATACGCGAGTGTGATAAGGATAGCAGATATACCGCTAAATGCAATTGCGATAAAGCGGGAACAGAATGATGTGATAGCGCTCGTAACATTGACGTTCAGCTACGTAACCTTCGAAATTGTTTTGAAATAATTTGGATATGACTCCATTTGATGACGTGGGGGGTTTGAAATAAGCATTGTACAGACTATTTTCTAAATATAACAGCAAGTGAGTGTAAGCAATTTGCGTAGGCGTGAGGACGGGCACCGAAATAAATTTTGGCAGCTGCTGGCTGCAATATGATGTGTATCTGAATTCGTCTATCAGTTCGTATCTTGTGTTTTATATTCTATGAACTTTGATCAAAGAATTCTCTGTGTCAGTCGGGACTATGTATCAAAAGATACAATAAACATAAATTAACTATTGTATTACATTACAAAAATGTTTTATTGAACATAAAATAAAAATTAAGGTCTTTGTAAATCTAAATGTCGAGATTAAAACAGATTGTCCATAAATTATTCAACAATATGTCAAATGAAAATAGAAGGAAAGATGTTCCCACAAAATATTAAATATTTCAAATGCGCATGAACATAAAAGTGTATAAAATAAAAGCACTTCCGAATACCACAACATGTTAATGGAGCAACAAAGTTGTGTAACGATAAGAAAAGCTGATATGCAACGCACCTGGTAGGAGTGGGCGAGCTATCTACTGTTTTGAAATACTGAGGAATAATGAGGTAGGATGTTGACAATGATCATGTCCTGCTCTGGATTTTATTATATTCCTTTACTTACTATGGCTCATCAAAAGGTAGTTTTCTTCATACAAAAACACATTTAACACCTGTTGTGTTGTTATAATAAGTCAGTTTTTAATCTGTTTCCATAAACTGTTATAACAAGTATTCTAAACTATTTCATGGAACCAGTTATTAATAAGAACAAACACTATAAATACTTGAAGTATAAAATTAAGTAACATGATGACTCTATAATTTAATGTACATACTTAGGATTGCCCATAAAGAACCGGTCTCTTTAAGTGATATTAGTAATGCGAGGACTTGCATTGTCTGTATTTAACTATACTGTTTTTAGAAACTTATCATTAGCTTTATTGGGAATATATTTTCAAAGCTTAATCGTTAGCTGTAGCCACATTTGTGAGCAAAAAATATATACTAGTTTCTTTCAAACATATATTAATAATATTAAAAGAAAATACATTGATGTTATAAAAAGCAAACCATTAATTTAAAAATTCTAATGAGGTTCAATATATTCTAAGTATGTAGGACATTATAGATGATAAAACCTACTAGAAAGTTACGTTTCTCCTGCATTAAGTTAATGTAAATTCATTTCCACTATCACAGTTCAATGTTCAAGGCCGACTAGGTTGACCAACCGTTCTGAAAGTATCGGAATGTTTAGTTTGTCATATTAATGTTGCAGTTGTTTTTATAGTTTTCTTTTATTTAAAAATTAGTTTATGTTATTATTATTAATTGGGTATCCATTAATTTAGTTACGTTCGTCATTCATGACTTTCACCTACAAATATTTTTCATATATTTTTAATTGTAGAGTATCTGACGCGTAAAATGGTTAAAATTGTAATGTTATATTATTTATAAGAGCACACTACATATTATGAACTTAAATGATTTAATTTTATCGTTGATTGAATAAAAATAAATAATATAACGAGTTTTTAATTCTACATAGAAAAAAAAGTGTTGGTTTCGTTTTGCATATTTTTAACCTGTTCTATTGACTGCGCTCAATGAAGGCTGGAAGTGTCATGGATATCTTGTAAACATTTGACAAGGATGTGGGTTTGTTGGTTTAAGCCACACCTCATGACACTAGACTGCAATATGGGATTCAATTGTGTTTAAAAATATTTTTGTTATATACATCATACTTTCATACTCGGTTATGCTTATATCATTTTTAATTTAAAGTAATACGTTAATAATCTCTAATAATCCAGTTATTTATATGTTATGTACCATGAAAAAAAATGCCAGGCGGAAAATATTAGAACTAAGATATACATTGGCAGCTGTTTATGACAAGGTCGATTTTTAATTTTTCAAAAGAATGGCTACAGAAATTGGAACAAACTAAAAGATTTTTTTTAAATAAAATGAAAACTAATTGAGTTCTGAGTTTAGCCAAAGAATTATTCCATAAAATTATATAGGAATAAAAACTGCAAGACTCGCTCTTGAATGGTTTTTGGTTGGGTGCCAACAGTGAGCTAACGACGACAAGGAAAAAATAGACATGTCAAATGTTACGTAAGCTATGCGAGCGTCAACAAATCCGTCAAGAGGAATAACAAATATATACTTAAAGTAACAGGAATATTAATTACTAAAATACAATGCAAATTAATTTTAAATCGATGCTTGAGTACACAATTTGTATAGGACGCTAAACACTTCGTTTTGTGTGTTATGCTTATCGGCAGTCAATGAACTCGTACTCAGAGGAATTCTGCGTTTGTACAGGTATGCCTCGGTGCTATATTATGTCAACATTGATTTTAATTTCTTTGACGACAGGAGTCATTAGTATTATATCCGCCTTCGTTAAGATTTTGACATATTGAAATTTTAACATTTCAGGAGCTACTAATGTACAAACATTGTTAGATATGTAAACAATAATAGTTTGTGATTCTCCAGGTCTCAGGTAAGTATATTCTGAACTTATAAATTATTGTTTGCATTAATTACAAAATTTAATTAAAATCTGTTAATTTTGTTCATCAATAAAAATGTATCGTTTAGTCAAAACTTGAAATTAAATGTTATGTTATGGAGAGAGTCGGTTTATGTTAATTTGTAAATTTATTTCTATTTCCGGAATCACCACTTTCACGGCTGATTTCTATCACGATAATCATCTGATAGGTTTTAAAGACTTGCTTATAATAATATTAATATGAAATATTAACTTTATTTTGTCTTTCTGTATTCTATCTCAAATTATTTATTTATTGGTAGCAGAGTGGATATTCAAAACTACAATAACAACTATTTCTATAGTCAGTCACAGTTTTCGGAACGCGATCTCCGTTTCCTGCTACATACCACAATTTAATGATTCATAATTGACGAAATTATTAAGAGTCACGTATCCTTTTCTGGTGTTCAATAAGGAAAACGTTGTACTAGTGACCTCCTTGCGGAAGACCGCTTCCAGTATGCGGTGTACATGTGACTGGTCGAGTGACTTCTCCGCAGATGCATCTCAAGTTGTACGGCCGCGACATTGACCCTTCAGCTACGTACGGCCAATGCACCGCCACCGAGTGTCGCAGCCTCTTTGTTTATATTACTTTCATGTCCTGAGGGACTTTAAGCTCACCAGGTGATATTATTGTACAAGCATCTTACGAAACCATCGAAGTTTTTGAGCAAATGAGATGTCTGGTTGATATGCTATAATTTAATAAAGAAAAAAATCCCAATATATATATATATAATATATATTATATATTTTAACTTCCTTTTATATTTTTTATACTATTCATATATATAGTACCATACATGAGCGAGCATTATATACTTAATGTGGAAACTGGTATTTAAAATGTTTATGATCTCCTTCTTCCTTCCTCATTAATTATATTATACTTTTTAATAAAAGTATTTATAGGAATAAATTGATCTAAGCTTAAGAAAATGAGCTTTTGCAATCCGATATTGACATTCCAATGGTATTGAGCTCACGTAGTGCGTCAGCTCATTCGTCATGCATCTGCATCTGTTCGGTGTAAAGAGTTCCATCTAGGAACTATATTACCTACTTATGCCATATCGTTTCCCTGAAATACGGGTTTCGTGGTGACGTAAAGTCAGACGCCCGCGCTTTCAGCGGCGCCTGCGTCGGACCCATTTTAGGACATGACTAACGGAAATTCGATTCCTCTCGCTCCGGTCCGCTCCCGCCCGTGGGAAGCGGGGTGCATGCGTCTCACTCGCACCAAAAGCTTCAAGAAATCTTTTAATAGTGTCCACGGCCGCGATCTACTTTCAACCAGCGGCGGGAAATTATAATATTTCATATCAATTTTATGAAGATCGGAATTTGATAAAGATTTATTTTTATTATTTAAAGGTAAAATAATGAAGACAAATCTTAATAAATTAAGAAAAAAAATATATATATTAATAATTAATAATTTTAAGCATGTAAATCGTTAAAATATTTTTATATGAGGTTTAATGGTTGTTTTTGGATCATACATATTCTGATGGTGAACACTAAAAATAGATCTTAAGCTAATTTTGCAATACTATCGATAAGTATGTCAGAACTATCCTATCTGTTGCATGATATTCATTGCGAGGGTATATGCTAACATTTATCGGGATATTAAAAGTTATAAACACAAACACCTAAAACATGAGTCACTGTGTTTGATAACGATATGCATGAGAACTATTTTTATTGTATTTTTATTTTATTTACAACAATATCCGAAATATTTTTGCCCATGTTATTCCATTGTCATTTAGAACTGACCTTTTTCTGTTGTTTCTCCCAAGCTGGGTCTAGCAGACCTTCGCGTTCCCATTCCTCCTCTTGTTCCATGTACCCGTCCGGGTAATCATAGTTATTTGTTAACACCCCGTTGTCCATCATCATGGTCACCGCACTGACCGTCGGTTTCGATGTTCGTTCGAGCCTATGACCGCGAACTCGTGTGTCTTAGTTCGCACCGCGCACTGCAACAAGCAGCCGGCCGCGCGCCTGCTGCAAGGAGACTGGCGCGCAAGCGCTCCTACCGGCGGCGTGTTGAACTTTCTAAACGCGTTCCATTACACGCACTTCCCATAGTTGTCACTGTCAACGTCATTATTTTATATTATCTACAATATACATAGCAAAATATACATGGCAACACTTGTGGTAGACACGCCATCTCGGGGAAATCAAAAAGCGCGCATTTTAAAAAAGGCCCAAAAATATAAAATTTCAGTTTTCGTGTTTATATTGTATATTTTCAAGTAAATAGTTACTTTTAAGGGCTGTTATAAATAATACTAGTTATGAGTGTAAATAGCGACGGGGGAGACCCCGTCGAAAGAGCAAAAAAAAGAAAAATTGTTGGCGGTTGTCCAGAAGGCGTCGTAAACTATAATATATTTAAAAAGCCATTGTATAAAAGATTGTTTCTAGAAAACCACAGTGGCGATTGTGTGGTGTATGTGGAATCTACTGAAAATGAAAAAGTCGGCAATAAAAACCCTATCGTCCTTACGAAAACCTTTACGGAAAACGTTAAAGGAATAGTAGGAGTACACCGAATAAATGCCTACAAAGTGGGCGTTACGTTTAAAAAACCCGCGCCTGCCAATAATTTCTTAAATATGGATAGTTTTTTTATTAAATACAAGCTCAAAGCATTCATACCAGCCTATATGACTGAAACTATTGGAATAATTCGATTTGTTCCCAAAGATATGTCTAATGAAGATATTTATAAAAATATTGTTGCTGATGCAGAGGTTGTATCAGTCAAGCGATTTATGAAAAGAGAAAACGGAAAGTTAATACCCCTGGGCACAGTTGCAGTAACTTTTGCCGACACTGTTTTACCACAGTTTACCTTTATTAGCCTATTTAGGTACTCGGTACACACCTATGTGCCACCACTCATCCAATGTTATAAATGTTTAAAGTTCAACCACTCCGCGAAAGTCTGTAGAGGAGATCAAATGTGTTCCTCGTGTGCAGGTCGCCATTCCTACAAAGAATGTGATGTAGAAGGCATCACTTGTATAAATTGTGGAGGTAGTCACTTGGCTATCTCTAGAGATTGTCCTGTAAAGCAGAAGAAAACGGCAGAGAAGAAAGAAAAGCACCGTCATCGTTCCTATGCCACTGTTGTGAGTACCCCACCACCCAATATAACATCTAAAACATTCCCCACATTAAATGAACCAAGTAAGTCAGTATCACAACATCTTTCTACGGTAAAAAATGTAAAAACAGCATCAAATTGTATTGATGCTGAACAAATTATAAATAATGATATAATTATCAGTGCATTAGTCAAGTCTTTAGTTGCCCTTGGTAATAATAGGGATGGTATACCTTTAACAAATAAAAAGATAAAAGAAATATTATTACATAACTTAATAACTTAATGGATACTTATTTACATATTATTCAATTTAAAATACAAAGTTTAAATAATAAAAAAGCATTATTAAACAAATTCCTTTTAGAACAAAAAGTTTATCTATGTTTATTGAATGAAACCTGGTTAAAAGATACTAGCAATATACCTTCTTTTACATCATATAATTTTATTTACAAAAACTCTAAAGATTGTATTTTTGCAATACCTGAAATACCAATAATTATTAATCATATTAAGGATAATACAAACAATATTTATAGGGATGACATATGGCCAATGTATAGATGTAATTATAATTCTTTAATAAACCATTTACATATTAGCTGTAATCTAGATTCAATCCAAAATAAATATGATTTTCTAGACTTTATTAGTAAGAAAACTCATTTCTATACAATATACACAGATGGTTCCAAAAATATTGATGTTGTCACTTCTGCATTTTATGATCCTCAAATGAAGGTTTCAAAATGTATTCAATTAGACAAAAATTGTAGTGTCTATACAGCAGAAAGCTATGCCATATTGACTGCCTTAAAATCAATTAATAGAAATGTAGATATTAAGAATATATTAATAGTAAGTGACTCCAAAAGTGTTCTAGCAACTTTATGTAATAATAACTTAAGTTTTAAACAAAATTACATTATATATGAAATCAAACATATGTTGGACCAGCTGATTAAAAGTAATAAATTTATTGAGTTTGTGTGGGTGCCATCACACAGTGGCATATATGGAAATGAGGTTGTAGATGCTGCAACTCGTCGAAAATGCGACGAAGACCATTCGAATTTTATGAAAATCCCATATACTGATTTTTATTCCACCCTAAACAATAATTTCATACAAATATGGAGAGAATATAGAAAGCACATCATTCAAACAAAAGGAAAATGGTACGCAGAGGTCCAAAAAAGCTTACCTATTAAACCCTGGTACTATGACCTTAAGTATTCTGGGAGAAAATTCATTACAACAATTAATCGTCTACGCTTCGGACATTGCTTAGTTCCTGCCCATCTTTTTAGACTTAAAATCATAAAAAATAATAAGTGTGCACATTGTTCTCAAGAAAATGCGGATATTAAGCATTTAATTTTTGCATGTTCGTCATTTAACGTACAACGGCTGATTCTTGTCAGTGACATTAGCGAAATATCGCAACAGAGTTGTATAAGTGTTCCCCGCCGTGTTCAGGAATTACTTTCAAATAAACATTATTTTAAGTCTATTTTTAAGTATATCTCGAATACTGTTGAAAATATTTAAATATTAGTGTAACTTGTAAGAAATTAAATATTTAATTTAATTATTATAATTTTTAAGAAAAAAGAGAAGTGTAATGAAGCTATTTTTACTGTCATTGCAATTCAATGTTAATTATTTTTTTATAAATGCATTTATATTATATTGTTTAATGTTATATTAGTTTCATGATTTGACTTAAATATCATACTTTAAAAATAGTCATGAATACTGTTATATAGCTAAAAAAGATTTAATGTTAATGTAATTCCATGTCAACTTATTTATAAATTATATAATTTTATTCTATTATTGCGACTGAAGGGCTTGTACTCATGGTCATGAAATAAATAAAAAAAAAAAAAAAAAAACACGCCATCTCGTATTCTATGATTCAAAATAGCTTGGAATTTCATAGGATTTGCGCGTAGGTGGGTTTTTTAGTTATGAATATCGCAGCTGCTGTTATTTTTAAATAGTTGAAAAGCGGAAGGCCTTATACAAATAAATTTTTTAGCACCCATATTGTAAAGTAGCTTTTAACACCGACGTCATCTATTTTCCGGTAAACATATTATTAATATTTAAGAAAAATCTATTTTTTTTGGTTTTACTGAGAAAGTTATAAAACATTCTAGAAATAACCAATAAGTATGTGAGTAAGTATGATTTCAAGAGGGGTGCGCAAATAAACAAACATAATATGTCAATTTGAATTAACTTTTGTGCCGTGTTATCTACTTAATGTGGAAAATCTTTTTATATATTTATTTAATGCACAGATTTAACGACAATTGATTATTTTTTTCATTATTCTCTGTTACTTTACGAGTGATTATTAATTTGAAAAGTAATCAAGTCAATTTGTTTTTTTATTGTAGGCTAGTTTCGAAACAGGGAGTAGATGAATATATTATTTTAGAAAATAAAACAGAAATGTACACAAAAAATTTATTACCACATAAAATTTTCTTAAACAATAATCTTGCTCACGCAAAATAACATATATACTTATATATAATTTTGTTATTCTTTGAAGATTCCACATATTAATACTTTATAGCAACATCCACGGCCACAGGAAGGTTAAAATTTCGGAATAGAAAAGTTATATAACCTTTAAAGAACTTGACACTTCGATTATTTGGTGTTACTACAAATTAAAATCTATTTTACACATGAGTATTACACATAAAGGTAGATCGTTCTAAGCTTCAATGCAACACTTATAAGGTTAACGATTATGACAATTATTTTCTATTTTTAAGAACCACAGAAGATAAAATATGTTTGGTTATTCATCTTAATCTTAATTGTTACGAAAAAGGTTTCACAGCGAGCCCATTGATTATTTTTTTCTCATAAATCTTCGTCCGTGAATTAACATGATATCGGCGAGTTGGCTTTGAGCAATATTACGAATTGTAACAATCTCACATTAAAGCTCCACTCTTGTATAATATTCGGAAGTATAAAAATTACAGACAATTCAACTTTATACAACTTTCACATTATCGGAAACGTTACTTTTAGGCTAAGAATATAATGTTAATCAACTTCTATTTTAACAGTTTTATATATATTTTTAGACCCATTTCACTATATATTTTTTACTTTTTTTAATATGTCATTGTATTTAATATAATTCTCCTTTTATCAAAAAATACTTTCATATTTTTGTAACCAAATACTATAAAAATCAAAATTATGAAACCTTGTAAATTGTTAAGAACAGTTTTCAGTAAAATGGGTTAAAGTTCTACTTGGTTCAGAATTTCAATAACAATCAACATTTTATAATGTCACGTCATGAGTCAATAGATTATAATGTTTACGAATAAATGAGCCTGCAGTCAGTTGTCTTTCATCTCATAAGTTATAATACTTAGTCTACAAGGTGTCTGCTTAAAAGTTATATTATAATTGTATATATTTTAAACCTCTGTTTAAATATATCTGTTTATTAAGGTCAAAAAAGTTCTAACTCATCAATTTTGTATTGCCTAGTTATAACAAAAAAAAAAATAGCACACTGGTAATAAAAAAAAAATTGTTTCATTATATAGGCATATGAATTATTTATATGTATGATACCTGGTTTTTATTTTAGACACGGATACATACAATATTTAAGGGTAACTAATTTTGGATTATGTGTTAGGATATATCAATAATTATATTTTATGAGATATTAACACACATTTATTGGTAACAATAACTCCGTCAAAAATAATCTTAGATTACGTAAGATACCTACATTGTTTTCAGTAAAATACACAATAGAAGCATCCAACACTCATATTTAATATAATCTGCTATAATGCTGAATGAGAAATATAGTTTTCATATATAAAATCTTTTATAGATTATGCCTAACGTAACATTGGTTATATACATATAGAAATCCCACATTCATCCAAGGTAAACACTACAATGTAGGCACACAAAGGTTTAATGGAATTTAAAGCTTCATTTGTAGAATAAAACATTATGTATCTTTTAATATACGATTCTGGGAATCACAGAAGAAGAGAGCATTATATATAATCTAGAATAGGTAGAATGATGACACGTGGGGGAAAGAAATCTCGTTTCTTAAGATGCGCTATACGATTTATTCTACACAAACTAAAGTCATCTGCAAATATTTTTATTTATTGAGTAAATATGCGTTACAAGCGTAACATTCAACGACTAACATTTAGAATTCGATTACATCTGTTTATATAAAACGTCTAACATTACATCAGCAATCAGTCATTTTTGCGCGCCAGGCTACAAGATATTTTGAGGGTCGTGGATCGTTCTGAGGACTAAAATCTTAAAAGTGTTAACACTACACAAAGATGCTTCCAAAGTCTAATTATACAGTGAGCAATATGTTTCCGCGTTTAGTTAACTCTTAGGGCGGATATTTTTCACTTCATAAGGTAATTTGTAAATATGTAATTTTGTAATAAAATTTATATTCCCCAAGTACTGGCCTAGTTCAGCTATTTTGCTCTAAACTTGGATCACAGCAGATTCTCTTGATTATCTTCTTGTCCGATATATAATATCATTGATAATCTTAGAACGTCCGGTCGGTTTGTTTTTATACGCCAGACTAAATACTTTTTTTCTCAAATTTTTGGTACCAAAAATAGAGATGATTATAATGAACACGTCTAGCTAGATGTAAAAAATATATAGGTATCAATGAACAACAACAGGAAATAGGTATTCGAGAAGTGTACAATTATTCTCGCACCTCTACTAAGTACATATATAACAATAATACTTTTAGAAGGCGTCAACATACCACAATGAGAAGAACCCAATCCGATCGCTCTTCGTATCTATCTAATACACTGATAATCCTCACAGCTCCAAGTTTATAAACCGTAATCAAAACTTTCGAATTCCGAAAATCTCGAGTCTTGTCTCTGTAAGCGTTGCTGGCAAGCCTCGATGTAACTATCGTGAATCCGGTACATTCCTGTGTTAGCCTGGTGCACCAACGTCTCGAGAATACGCTCATTTTTAATAGCCTTTGAAGGAAGAACCACTTTTATTAACTCCTGTGGTGAGATTCTGTATAACTTTAGGTCTCTCGCTAATCGTTCCATAATGCATTTGAACTCATTTCTCGCATCAGTCTTATTGGCAGATTTTGATTTTATTTTATTGCGCGCCCAACTGAGCATTGCCTCGAATTTCCTAACTTCTGGTACTTCAAGGTTCCTGCACATAATCATTTGCACCATCGACTCGGATAGATTTAGAAACTCTGAAGTTTGAAACAGAGCATACGCCCGTTGTTCGATGAACGCCAGAATCATATTAACTAGCTCCGAGGCTGAGGTGTAGCGCCAATAGTAATTTTCCAAAGAAATAAGCATAATGCAAACCTGATGAAAAAGATGAAATATTTGTAAAACCTATTGATCAATGATTAAACTTATAATTTGCACAATACCAACGTACCACTTCAATCCTAAGAAATTGTTTGGCGTGATGGAAACAGGCCTGCAGTAATTCCGGCAGGTCGTAGTGCTCTGCAGCACAGATTAGTCCCGGTATGGAGGCGCATGTAAGTGGACAGCTTCCCGTGTGCAGGTAGTCTAGTAGGATCCGGAAAGTTTCCGGATCAAACTCTATTATTGAAAACTAGAAAACATTTCGTTAGTAAATTAAAAGAATTAATTTTTCAAATAAGGTAATAATAGTTTTCGTTTCTATTATAGATCTAATGATCATACCTCAGTCTGAGCAAGCTTAGCACGGTCCACTTTTTGAGCATCAGCACATACTGATAGCCTTGGAACTGCCAATGCTGCGTTTTTTTCTTTATCTTTATCCTTGCTTTCTTTATCTGTAAGGTATATAGTTATCTATCAATATATGTTCCTTTTTCTTTATTAAGTTTTTATAGCTGTAATACAATTTATTAAGAACGTGTTTTCAAAACAGATAGGAATAAAATCGCACCACTACGTTGACAAATCCTCGACACGCGCAAGTATAGTGCAGGAATATATGTGTAAATGAAACAATTATAATAGATTGTGTTCTTTTTTTCATTATTGTTGAATAACTCGAATGTATATATAATTCAATATAATTATTATATGATATAAGTGTTATTTAGGCTGTGATCTCAAAAGATATATTTTAGTGGCTGTTACTTGATGGCCTATACAAGAAAAGCTAGGTCATCCCAGTTTAGGCCGGTTGTGCTAGGTATAATAAGATATTACTTCAGGACTATTTAGAATTACTTAAGGGCATACTGATACTGGATCTTCGAGATGATTGGGTACAAACGTCTAGAAGTACGTATTAGATACTACGTATTATGTATTGAGTTATATTTTATCATTAACATAATACATAGTACATTCAGTCAAAAAAGTATCGGGAATGGATTCTTTGTTTATGGCTCCAAATTCAATTTTTTGTTGTTTTTTGTTGTTGTTGTTAGATTGGCAAAATTGTTTTCCATTTTGGCGCTGAGTTTTAGTTACATCTATTATTTGTATTAAATACAGTGCTGTTTTTAGTAATATCATGTGTGTGTTGCGAATTTCATAATGGAAAAAACATCGAACAAAGAGTTTGTCTTAAATTTTGTATCGCCTTAAATGGAATTTCGTGTTCGTAGTCACTGAAAATGTTACAGAAGGCTTACGGTGAATCGACTTTATCAAAAAGTCTTGCTTATGAGTGGTACGAAGCGTTTAAAACCAGTCGAGATGTGATGGAAGATTTGCCTCGCTTTGGTAGTCATCAATGTCTGCGACTAAAGTTAACATCGCAAAAGTGAAGGAAATAGTGACTGAAAATCCTTATTCCACTTTTAGAGATAGCCGCCAAACGTTTTGTGTCTCACGAGTCGATCCATACCATTTTAATCAATCATTTGGGTGTGAAACATGTTTCTGCACGGCTAGGCCCAAGAGATCTTTCTCAAGAGAATTTTCTTCAAAAACTAAATCGCATGAGAATCGCTGAGGACATGTTAGAACGAGTCAATTCTGACCCAACATTTATGTAACGCATTGTTTCTGGTGACATGACGTTGGTTTACGAGTTTGACATGCAAGCTAGTCAACAAGCTTCTGAACGGCGTCCAACTGAACCGAAACCGAAAAAACTACACTAAAGTGGTGTTGACTGTTTTCTTTGACTATCACGGTGTTGTGCACTCGGAATTCTTGCCGGAAGGTCAAACGATAGATGAGGAATATTATTTGAGCGTTGTTTGGCGTTTGAGAGAGCAAATTCGACGAAAAGGCCAGATTTGTAGAAAGAAAATTCTTGGTTTTTGCACTACGATAATGCGCCTTCGAACAAGGCCATCATTGCCAAATACCATCGAGCAACCACCATATTCACCAGATATGGCTCCAGCCGACTTTTTCCTTTTTCCTAAACTCAAATAACCACTTCGTAGCACCCGTTTCGTTTCGTAGCATACGTTTTCAATCGGTAGAAGATAAAAAGGAGAATTCGTTGCGAAACTGACCACAGTTCCGGTAACAGTGTTAAAAAAATGTTTTGATATTTGGATTAATCATTAGCGTAAGTGTATTGTTTCTGAAGGAGCATACTCTGAAGGTGATAAAATAAATTTGGATGAATAACATACTGTTTGTGTATTATTCATCTTTTCTCGGTACTTTCTTGACAGAGTAGTATATAGGACGTAGTACATTATACAGAATATAATATGTAATATATACATACATATATTATAAAATCTGACGATAAAATTTTGTGAAACTAACAAAATTTAGAACTTAATATTTGAAAACAAATCGGGGAATATAAGATAAGATACATTCTACGCGTAATTATCTGTTTGATTTTGTACCAGTTTGTATCGAAAACTTGACTATTTTCTTTATAACAGTAACCGCGTTATAAAATGTTCACTTACTAGAACAGTCTTGTGAGCTAGCCCATTTTTTCTTATCGTCAACATTCAGTTGTGAATGTTGTTTCCGTATTGATCGTCCCCATCCAGCTGTGATGGTGCCCAGGCGAGAGAAAGCACGTTTCACCATTGGAGAACTAGGAACGCTTTTTGGTCTGAAATTAAATCATAAAACAACATTTGTATGCGACCTAATAGTACTCGCCCATCAGTATTTGTTAATCACAATTTTTATTTTTAAATTTACATTTACAAGATCTATAGGCAAATATCGTATGTGATTTGGGAATTATAATTTGAACTTAATTTTTTTACCTAGGTGACTCCATATCGGGGACTTGTAGGAAGTTGCTGCTCTTCTGTCTGGGTGTGGGCGACAGCAGTGTAGGCGCAGGTCGTGCAAGCAGCTCCGCCACTGGTACTTGAGGGGATCCGAAACCAGTTTGTATGCCGTATAGCATTTCTTGAAACACCCTATATAATATTTTTGAGAAATTATAAAAATGTTGCACTAATTATTCTTAAGTTCGAGAGAATGCGTATTTTGTAAATATGTATTAGAAGGTGTTGGGAATGAAATAACCAGTTACCTGCTTCTGACTCCAAGTATTGCTCTGACACCAATAAATTTAGTTTTTTGCTTGGATTGTCCAACCATGAAAACCACATCAAAAAGCTGTGCGTTTTGTGCAACATTCAGTTCACTGTTTAGAAATACTCTTGTAAAATCTTTTGCTAGTTGGTCATAGTCTTCGAATTGATCTCTAACGGAGTCTAATAATGGCGATGAAGGCCGCATATGCCCAATTGGGCGCCAAGAACCTAAAAATTGCCATAAAATATACCACAATATCAATAAAGTGTAAATTTTTAAACGATTTCATTTAATTCTATCATAAAATGAGACGTACCTCGACGGTAGGGCTTAGGAATTTGTCCAGTTTCAGCGTGATTTTGTAAATTGGCTACTATATCTTCAAGCATCTGACTTCTTGTGCGTTCCTGCATTCTTGCAAACTTTGGAGCTGAATATGACGCACGTTCACCATTTACTATCTTGGTAAGAAGCCATTCTCTAAGTATATAAAAAATCAGGTAATAAATCTAATCTAATCTAAATTAAATAAAGAACGATTTTGCTCTACCGTACCGTTTGCATATTTCTGCATATAATCTATTTAATGAATTATTAAATGTTAAATAAAAATATGTCGTTATTGTAAAATTTAAAAATAACAAAGAACGCTATTTCAAATATGTACGAGATTAAAATTTCTGCTTAAATATTTATTTATTTGAAGTATTATTAAAATGAATATTTACGTAATTTTATTATAAAATTTTAAATATAATCAGCTTACTATGGTGACCTACCAAGGGTACTCGAACCCACCTGAACATAGGTCCTTTATCAAACACACTCTGCTCCCATAAGTAGGGTTTGTACGCGCCCACCTCATCCCGGGTCACGACCGACACTTCATATCTAGTGGGACGCCTTTTAATTTTAGCAGACACTCTCACTGCAATTTTTATAAAACATCCTTTTTAATCTTGCTATCACAAACATAGGAATTAAAAAAAAAACTGTTTTACTGAATATGTGATAATCTTGTAAGTTGTATAGTGTCCACACAAAAATAATAATTTCGGTGTAAATCAATAAAATAAAAATATCTTTGAAAATATCTATAAACATGTATAGCCATGTTAAGCTTATTTAAATTTATATAAATTTAGAATAAAAAAAAAACTGTTACGCCAGGGATTCGAACCCGCGACTACTGGGAAACCGTACCGTTGCTCTACCAACTGACCTACCGTATCGCTCAGTTGCTACCGAATACCAGCCCGTATCAGTTATTTTTTTTTATTCTATATTTATATAAATTTAAAAAGGTCTCGTCCATAATATAAGCGTACTAAATATAAATAACTCACCTAAAATAAAGGTGTGTAAAAAGTGACTTTTAATGCAGGCAGGAGAGAAAGCAGTGTTATCTGCTTCTAAAAATACGACGCACACAATATCATTTCCAATATGCCGTTTTCTTTGCAGTTTCTGAGCATCATGTCTCTCATATGGTAAGAGAGTGGAGACGTGGAACATAATTTCGATGCTACGCCAGTTCGTGTAAACTGAATAAAGCCCTGTGAGATCGTGAACGGTGTCGAGTCCGCCTTTGTATTTGTCGAAACCTAAAACAATACGAATATCCTATATAAATCAGAAGCCATTTTGTATATACTATTAAATATAAATATTTTAGAAGCTTTGTGGTTGAATAACAATTCACGAAATAGCTATTTAATATTTAAAGATGTATAAATAGAGCCGCTCGTGTCTAATATATATTTCAAGATTATATCGATATTGGAAAGTCAGGTTTTTCTTAGTTATCTGTAATAATAAATGAACTAGTAGATTACTTTCAATACCTTTGAGACGAACTTTTTCTCCGAGAACTTGTAGGAACTCGTCAAAAAGCGGTGAATTCTCATTATTATCTAAAATTTCTTCTTCTGTATATTGATTTTCTTTAACATATATCACTCCAACTTTTAGCTCTGATTTAATAAATACCTGAAAATGTCAAAGCAATCTAAGAATCAAAAAAACTCGAACAGTTATATTTACCATAGACATAATATACTATAAATATAATAAAAAAAAAACAAGTTTAAATTATGTTTATAAAGTATTCATTTTCAAGAGTTCATAATATACTTGGTATTACGATTTACCAAACTTTATTACGGGAGCTGTAACTGAGTTTCTTTAATAACTTAGGTTAATTTATAAGTGAGTTGGGGAAGAGAAGCAATCTATTCCGGTATTAACGTCTTTGATCAACAAGTGTATCGGTGTTAGTCTGTAAGTATACTTCACTACCCGAGGGATAACTCTGATTCATTATCATAATAGAAAACATAGATCCTTGCTATCTCTTTCATTTTTTATATTGGCATTTTATTTTGTATTCCTTATACTTTTTTGTCGCTAGCAAGTAAACGAATATTTTAATGTAGTTTGTATCCAAAAATAGAAACATGTTTTATACCGTATATGATTCGGCACTAGGTTTATACTTAAGTTTTTAGAGAAATTGAAAAATAATAATAATAACAAATCCTGCAATTAGCAGCATATGTAGTAAATATATTATTAAATGTAAATATATATTAAATATAGTAAATAAAATTAACATTCACTTTTACATGAACCCGCGAATTTTCCAAACCGTGTCGTCATTCTGTTCACTGACTCCTATCAATACTAATTCATTGTTTTAGAGTCCTTCTTCTTTGTGTAGTTTGTAACCTTTTTTTTATTATATCGCTATCATAATAAGTATCACAGTATCATATAGATATATATATATATAAATTCACCCATTGTATTCACGTTAATTAAATCGGAAATTTCCCTATTAGTAAATACAAGTATATCAAACTTGTTTAAATAAAAAAATATTTAAAATTTCATTTTCAAAATACGTTGATATTGTAGAATTTCTACAATTTTCGTTTCACACAACAGAAAGAAAGAACATTTGTGTGAATTCTGTATAACAAAAATATATATTTAAAAGCGTTTGAAATGTAGCTACTTCCTTTCTCCAGTACACATCATCGTTAATCATCATTAGAGAACCAGTGGAAAAAATGTATATAGTGAACTCCACAGGTTTAAAAATGTTATATTTTACTTTTAAAACGTTTTCATTATTATAAGACTATTATTATATGAATATGTTGGTTATATCTATTTTATTATTTATAGTAAATCTGTAAAAACATATCAAAATTAGGTATTCTCCAGCTATAGCTTAAAAAACAATATTAACTTAGTTTCTTAGTTAACTTAAGATGATATAACGTTTAACCTTGCTTCTCGATCGTAACAAGTAGATGGATGTGATAAGTTACAGCCAGCTCTAGATTCTTTGATATCAATGATGGAGCTCAAGATACTTTATTTTAGGAGATTAATGTTTTATAACGTGAATATTTATTGTAAGAAATTTGTATGGTCTTGAATTATGCTTCATATAAAGTTGTCTATTCAGATAATTTTATCCGAAAATTGAAATTCGAAGTAAAGTGTAAAAATAGAGTTTTCTATTTTATAAGCAAAAAGGTTCAGTTTTCGTCATTTTCATTTGAGTGTAGGAGAGTGTGCATCTTTCTTAGAGAGTGTCATTTCACACCTAGAACTCTGCGAGTGACAGTTTTTTATTCTAGCCCTCTGTACTACTATCACAGTACATATGATCGACTCTAGGTGCTTAAATTTATAATAAGGGATTATAACTAACATAAAATTTAATTTCTTATTCAAAATTATAAAAAGTTAGATTTTTTTTGTAACAAATAAAATATCTATTTAAAGACGTATATGAATGTATATACTTGATTTTTTTTAAATAGAACAGTGATACGGGCCAGATCTAAGTGGTCACCGTCGTCTGTGGACATTTGCAACATCAGAAGAGTCACCAAGGCGTCGCCGGCCTAGAAAACTAGAATGAAAATGATAATTTCTGGAAATGAAAATATAGCTCCTCTCAAACCTTCTTTAATAACAAATCGTTTTAATAAGATATAAGCGAGAATAACAATCCGTTGTCTTGAATGTTCGCTTACCCAGTCTCGACTGCAATGCTCAAATAAAAAAAATCTAATATAAGTTTTACATTAAAATATTAAATTCAATTATCATTTATAGAAATTGCTTTAAATAATAAAAAAATACGAGAATAACTTTATATGGTATCGACAGAATGAAATAATATATTTTATGATTCCCGGTAATACAATAATAATAATAATAATAATAATAATTATAATAATAATATCGGGACAAATTACACACATTGATCTAACCTCTAAGTAAGCAAATTATTTGCTTGTGTTAAGGGTGTTAGACAACGATACAAATACATAGAAATACACATATAAATACTGAGAACATATTTAATAAACGACCAAACCCAGAAACATAAACATCTATGCTCATCACATAAATGCCTGTCTCTGCCGGGAATCGAACCCGAGCCCCGTTCCGCCGTGACACGTTAGGCGTCTGCGCTAACCACTCGACCAACGGGGCGGTAAACAATAACAATATGTATGAGATTAAAAATCATGAAATTATTACTTTGCTTATTTTTAAAACAACATATTGAACAAATTGATATTACGACACAAGATCATCATCATCTTTTTAAGTTGCTCCTATAACTTAGTAACTAATACTTTAGCATTGAGTCATTAATGGATAACTTAATACAACACTAGGCGTTTTAATATCCTAGTAACTATTTATGAACCTCAGTTGTTTCGATCATTCATCACGGTCATTAATTCACTTAAGGAATATTGATGGAAATTACAAATAGATATTCCGTTTATTTAAAAAGAATATATAATTACTCTGTCCCTTTGATACTATTTTATATTGATTGAATACAAAATCTATAAATATAATGTAAGTGTTTTTCTGCTAGATTGAATAAACAAACAATGTTAATAAGCAACTAAAGAGAATTTTATAATTCTAAGTCGTAGGTAATCAGTAAGGTATAGTATACATTCTACAAATGAGGGTAGTCGAGAACGCCTGATGAGAATACCTTTTACGGCCCTCCTCCCTAATAAAGCAAACATAAAAGTATTACTAGCTGTACCAGGGGGTACACTTTTTATGTTCACTTTATTACTTTACTTATTTGGTCCACAACTTCAGTTATGTGCGTTATAAAGAAGCGAATGAAATGTGTTTTTCATCGCTAAGAAATTAAACGTACACAGCTCTACCGTGTACTTACTAATCAAAACATTTTTTCTTTTAATGAGAAATTTAATTAATCATTAAATATTGAGAGCATTTTTCTCATTTATTTTATCATTTTATATTATATTATTATTATATTACACTGTCTATATCTACTAATAATCTATCTACTAAGTCTTAGGTATTTTGTAACTGTTTTTTCAAAGTTTATTCGAACGATCATTATTTCTTAACCCTAAATTACTGTCCTAAATCAACTTTGATCCATATTACTTTTGTTCTATTCCCGTGTCGGAAAAAAAATACGGAGTAAATGAATTTGGATCGAGGTCAAAATTTTACGTCACACAAATATTACCCGTACCTAACTTTTGTAGAAAAAAGGTTGAACATAATTACTTTTAAAGCACAAATATTAACAATATCTATCTTATTAAAATACAAAATGGAAATATAATGTACATAAAACATAACGATAAAATAAACCACAAACGAAGCAATAAGGACGTATGCCTTATTTTTAGATTTCAATCAAGAAAAGTATGTGAGTGCGGAATAGTTGGGAAGCCTGAACGAAGGGCATTAGTATTCGCGTCTCCGTTTGCCGGCTCCCCATTAAGTGAATTGGATATTTGCAGCTCATTAGGTATATTGTCCATTTGTATTGTTGAACTATATGTGCTATTGGGAAGGCTGTAACTAAGAAGTACTTAAAAACAGCACCCCATTAAAAAAACACCATAGAAAGAAAATATATTCATACTGTAATATTATTGTTCGCATTTTACTTTTCCAATAAATTTGTTTAATATTAAATTAATCACTTATTATTATTTGTAGAATAATTTTATAAACATTATATTATATTAAAAATGATTGCTTGTTCAGAAATAATACATAAAAAATAAAAATGCTACTCCGGTATTTTTATGAGTTCATCATTTCACCCTAAACGTTAAAAGGTTGTCTAAAAAGTTGGCAGCTTATATTTCATTGTTAGAAAATATCACGTATGTCTGTCGGTTATATTTATAAAATCCAACATTTCAGTGAATTTGAAATCTAAAGGACGGACAGCACAGCTCGCTTTCAGGCGAACTTCCGACGTATGTATGTTCTGACGGCGCCTAATGAAAATTGGCAGGTCACTGGATCGAACAAACTTACCCCTTGTATATTTGCTATTGTAAATTAAGCTCTATTATTAAAATACATAAGCTCACTTTCAATTGATTTACCCTTATCTAATATTAACAGGGAATGTACGATTTTGAATCCGTATTGTACTTTAAAAAGGAATCTCACGAAACAAAGCTTTTCCATAATCAATGATTTTTTTTCTTTTAACATACAGGTACGATTTTCAATTGGAATGAAAATCTAAAAACATTTGGAAAATAACTATTTTAATTATTTCCATACATAGCTCCAACTGGAAAAAGTATTTAAATAATCTAAAGCAAGTTAATAATATATGTGTCTGCAAATTCTATACAGTTTACTCTAAGAAAGATCAATTCACGTTAAAAGGCAAACTTGATACGTGTCTCTGAAGTAGTTGCTTGAAACTTGTCATTAGTTCATTACCGTGATTAGTTGCAAGCTAGGGGGTTATTCTCAAGGGTGGAAAGGGAGAAGTCCACCCTTCTAGAGCCTGTTTAATGTTTCACGACCGTGAGCGTCGGCATCGTTTATTTCGTAATTGGAACTGAAAAAACAATCGCAGCAGGCAACGTTTGTCGCCATTCCATTTTATTCTGACTTTTGGTACCGGTATGCTCGAATGCTAAATGCGATAAGACACCGCCCTGTTAAGGTTTTATTTTATTGTCTCTTAACCGTGATTCTATTATTTTATTAAGTATTTATTTACTTAGCTTGGAAATTCACGCTAATGTTAGTCAACATTTATTCTGTTATTCTGTTTCAAAGCTTCTACTTAAAAGTGTAATTATATCTTTATTTTCAAATTATATTTCCAAAAGGTAATTTTAATTGCTTGTTGCAGATTATTTTGCTTACATAATTTATAAAACTATAGTGTATTATTTTATATACTATATTCGTTTAACATTAAAATAAATAAATCACTTAATATATACAATAGTATATCTTTGCAGAATTAATAATAATCAATAAATATTTTGTTAGAATGTTTTATAAGGCTATAAATTGTTTTTAATAACGACTTACTTGGTCAAGTTTGAGAAGTTCCTCAGGGGTATCGGGCAGTTGTCCCAACATGAGTGGGGGGTTGATGTTGACCTCCTTGCCGAGGGATCTAACCACTTCCTCGCGGTTGTATCGGTCGGCGAAGACGCAAGACGCCGGGATAAGTCCATGAACTGTGTAGCTGATTGCTCGAACGAGAATTCTAAAGACATAGGTATTATTATTAGTTCGTATTGGTTTGTATTGGTCGTTGATAGCTGAGGAGTTCATTAAGAAATGGGTGACTTGTTGCTAATGTAAGCGGCAACATTAAAAACATTGTATTATACATAAATCTCTAGAAACAATATATTTCTTTGTTTAAAATGATACACATACAAATAAAAATGTTGTTAGTATTTAATAGTTTTTTAAAACGTAAAGTTTGTGTGGTTTTTGTTCAATAAAGTCACAACAGCGTCTAAAATTGTAAAAGTTCGATTAGAAGTTTATTTGTTTTTGTGGTTTTATATAAAACTACCTGAAACTTTATATGTACTATGTAATCAACTGAAACACTGTTTGTTCTGTATCTGCTATCAGACTTTGGGATGTTCATTAAATCTGTTTATAGAGAGGAGCTAATCAAAAACGTGTTTATATTTGGATTATTTTGCTGTTCTAAATAAAAGATTTTGTAATAATGTACGTAAGCGTAAACAGAAAATATAAAGAGTATATAATTATAAAATAGTTAATATATCTGTTACTGGCGATTTGAAGTCGAATTGATTCTTAATATTTAATATTAGGAAACTAGGTTGTAAAAAACCTTCGTAAAAGTAGAAGTTTCTGTCCATATAATAATCCGTTTCATATATTATATATCTTTCATTTAAAAGTGACGAGGTGAAAATTTCTCATATTAAATAAATATATAATATATATGAATAATTTAAGCGTTACATGATATTTAAAGTAGTTTAAATATTTAAGGATTTTTTAATTAAATTCCCGTGTTTTCTCATAGCCCCAGTTTTCCTACGACAGAGAATAATGAAAATGCTGGTATTTACTGAACAGCTCGGGAATCCCCGGTTGTAATTCCTATGAGAACGAAGACATTTTTTGTGACGTGTCTTGATTTTATATGATGTTATATCTCCTTCTTTGTACCCTTCTTGCTTATAACCCATGTTATTACATTGCTGTGTTCTTTAGTTATTCACAAAAACTTACCTCATAAAGAAGTTACAGTGTACACTTATACGCGGTGTGACAAACCATGTACCGGTGAATATTTGGTGAAGATATTATTTATTCATTCGCCCTAATGTGAGAGAATCGTAAGTCCCCGAAGCATAAGAGAGCTTTATAAGTCACATTAATATAAAACACGCAGAATTTCCTTCAAATTCTCATTTCGTGGCGCGAAGACTCGTTAGAACTTCTGAGTTCTGATGTTTGCGTGAGAATTACAATGAAAATTATTTACAATGTAATAAAATATTCTCTTTGAATATGATTAAAAGTTTTTAGAAGCTTAACTTTTCATTTAAAAAAATACCATTTGGAAAATTGAATTTTAAATCGCTTTTAGTTTCTTAGGAATCCTTAAAGTTCTAAAAAACTTTCATAGGATCTAAAATAGGTATTTGTTTATTTTAAAACTTAAGGAAAGAACTAGAACTAATATCGTAATGATATATCAATTATCCAAATTGATATATATTTTCGATATTAGTTAAAAGAAATAAAATCTAAATGTTAATTTGTCATTTCTTCATTTTTTTATAATTATGTTGATGTTCAATTATTAAAGGAAGACCAACGAGCGAGCGGGTAATTTGATTTGATCAACAGCCACCTACAATAGCAGAGGATGCACAAGAATGTTGCTGGCCTTTTCTTTTGAATGAATCAGAGTGTTGGACCACCAAAGTGGTGGAAGAAGCGGTAGTGCAAGTTGCAGAGATGCCTTAAGATAGACGTATGGAGTGAGAAGAATGGACATGATTAGAGTATGTCTCATTAGTGTAATGTAAGAAGCCTGAAAGTAGCGCTCGGTCAAAAGAACAGGCAGTGGTCAGTTTTGCTGTTATGGACTTCGGAAGAGACCAGGAAATAGCCACGTGTCAAAAAGAACTAAAGAAGTTTGGATGGAAGAGGATATAAGTGTCAGGATACAGAGATGACATTTGAAAGGATATAGTGGAAATGAAAAACTTGTTGTTTCTTATGAGAATGAAGCAAAATAAGTTTAATATTATATTTTATTATTCAAGTCTAAAAAGTATAAATAATAAAAATAATAAATGAATAATAAAAATAATGAACAGCTTAATAAGAAGAGCAGTAAATTATAGATAGGTGCAAAAAGCGATATCGCTGATAGTATTATTACCAGGCGTTGGGTAATAAATAACTAAATAAATAAATCATGACCTTGATCAGTAATCGTACTATGAGCATAACGGAAACTGGACTAAAGGGGCATTAGGGAGGCGGCCTCTATAAAGATAAGGGTACACGTTGTTGGTAGACAAGAACCTCAAGGATCTTAAACAAAAAAGAAAGTATGAAAATTGGACGATAATTAGAATAGATAATAGAGTTTTTAGGTGTGGGTATAATTTAAGCGTCTTTCCAGGATGACGGAAATGTGGAAAAATTAACGGAAAAATTAAGGATGGAAGTGGTAACGGAAATATCTACCGATAATAGTTATTATCATTTTACGATTAATGTAGTCCGATTTCAAGGTCTCCGAAGGGATGTAAATTATTTTTCTCGCAACATAACTTTCGGAAAATTTACTAAAAAGAAGGCAGGATGTCTAGCAATGGGTGAAGTGACAATTTGGTTTTGGAAATTAAGTTTAATCTAACTGTCAATAGAGAAGTAGTTATGTTTGTTATGTTGATTTAAGTTTATGTTATTCCTCCATTTCTGCTCTAATAGTTTTTGAAAAATCTCCATTCTTTAGCAAAATCTTTTTAATCAATGACAGATGTGTGGATATGTTATCGCTGTCTTGTTGCAATCTCTGCACCCCTTGTTGCAACGATTTCGTGCAGTTTTATATTTTTCTACATTTATGTCATTGAATTTTGATTTATACTTCATCTTGGCTACATTTTTGTTAAATTGTACTTTTTATATTCTCAGTTATCCAACAAGCCACGAACTTAATACTTACACGTCAAAATATAGCAATTACATCAAAAAGTTTTGTTGAAAGAGAAAAAAATATGATAAATATTGAATTTAACCAAAAAAATATTTTTGTAACGATTAAAAGTATAAAAGTTCTAAAGGGCGATAAAGCTTAAGTTAGTAGCTTAAGTAAATTAATTTTATCTTGTGTGTTGAGTTCTTTTCTACATATTAGTTTTCATTAATTTTATATTCTAATATTAAAAATATAATTGTTTTGCTATATATAATAAATACAATTTTTATTATCTTTGCATCTAACATATTACGTAATATGTCTGTTATTTTTTAACTGAAACGTGAAAAAAAATATTGGATATAATCACAGCTTTTCATACTTTAAATGTAAGATTGAAAATACAACAAATTGAAATATTATCAGATGCAAATCATCAAACCAACGGAAATGAGGTGGTCTTTCAAATTGTACCTAAACGCAATGCAAAAGAACGTAATTTTATAAGGGTATTTAATGTTCTTAATAAGATTTTGTTTCAGTATTAAAAATTTAAGAATATTTTGAAACTACCTGTCTTCTGAAATTCTATTTGGTATCTTTAATAATTAAATCTGTAAATAAAACTAAAAAAAACATTGCAAAATTAAGTTAGTTAATTAAATTCTTTTGAATGGAAATGGTTTCAATTGTTCTAAATAAATGATTGAATGCTCAAACTATATAGTCTGTATTGAAATTTCCAAATACTGCAATAACAGAGTTTAATTATCACATTCCTGTGCGTTTAAAGCATTGGCTTTGGAATTTGAAATTAAAACGTTTAAGGAGAAACGTTTTAGTTAATATATAAAAATATATAACTAGTTAATATATAATAAATAAAAATAAATGTAAAAGTTTTGTTAGAATTAAAATTGCAAAAAAATCTTATTTACCTGAATTGGTCCCTCGAATTGAGAGTCTCTTGCTTTATCGAGAGTATGACGGGGCCTAAGTCTTCATCATTTGTAAAATAGTTCCAATGTTCAGTGCCATAGAAGTACTTTTCATATGTCTCCTGTTCCACGGAAGTGAGTTCAAAGCCTCCGGACCGCTCCCATTGCTCTTCAATAGCTGTTTTCTTCTTGGGCGTGCTGCCACCATTATCGCTGCTGTCTTCTGCGGCTTCGTCTAATGAACCTGATCTGCGACGGCGATCTGGATAATAAGAATAGTTTATGTGAAGAAGAAATTAATTGCGCAACTACTTTCTTGCCAGTTGTATTAAAAATCTTCTCAATTCTCATGAAAATAAAGAAAAAATACTTTGTGACTATTAATGTAAAGAAATAAGACATTGAATTTAGTTACGTAATCCTAACTTGATTATCCTAAAGTTGTCTTTAGAATGACAAGGGATTTGGCTTCGAGGTGGTCGCATCTGGTTTTAGTAAAGTAAATTATATATTGCAAATTACTATTTAACAAAACTCTAATAATAATAAAAAAATACAATTTAATGTATTAAATATGATATACCTACTCGTAGCAAAAAAAATGTTTTGTGTGATTATCGAATTACTGAATGGAAACGTGTGCTTGTGACAATACCCTTTATAATTTGACAAGATAAGTGTCAAACTGACGTTTGTTTCTTTCGGAGAAACATATTTTACAAGGTCTGTCACATGGAAATAATTTGTTTATTTCTATATATATACGTGTAATCTGTAGAAGATATTTATGTTGTAAATGTTAAGAAATATATTTAATATTAACAAATTATTATTTTGAAGTGTTACTTTATTAAATTGTGCTCTTAGGTTTTAGCTTTGTGCTTGCCAGTGCCTTGTGACACCCAGTGAAGCAGGTACGAGTATTATGTTTGGTACGACTGGTTTTACAGTGCGCTAAAGCTCAAAGTGCCCTTTTCACGGTCAAAAGCTACATATTGCATTTCAGTACTCGTATTGCCTGTATCAATGTGCTTTGGGATACTTGTTACTTATTGTATCCAAGTAGATGCAGGAAATTTATAAGATTAATATGAATTTTCAAAATATTACCATTATTGTATCATAGTAATTAATTTGATTAATTACTATGTTAAAGTACTTCCTGTTTAAATTGTATGCTCAAAGGCTGATATTTTATTTATGGTTTTCTATTCAGATAAAAACATTAACGACATAACTGTTGTTAAATAATCATATAACTTAATCAAGTAATACCTATATTCATAAAACAATGACAATAATTATAAAATTCTTATAAATACAAAGTATTTGTATATTTAAAGTCAACAACGTTACATTGCTTACAACAAGATAAGTTTCATATTTATTATATTTATCTTTGAAAACACAGATAACCTCCAGGTTATAATTAATTGTTTATGTTAAGATCATATACAACGATCTTAACATAAACAATTAATTATTAATTAATATCCATTATAAAAAGTCGATTGCAATGTAATAGTAAATAATAAGCGATTAGAGATTTAATTGACATGGTAATGATTGAATCAAACGCGAAGAAAAAAAATCCAATAACGATATTAATTAGTGTACTAGAATGAAATATCGTTTATACTTTTTCATTTTTGTACTTATCTGAAAAAAAAAACTTCTAATTACAAAAATAAAAAAAAATCACCATATTGTTTTATAATTTTGTTTTTTTTTGTTATCCTAAATGTTATATGATTACATATTTTACGACTATACTAAATGACATCAAAATCCCTGCAGTCGTTTCAGAATCCAAAAGTCAAAAAAATTAACAAAAGTATGTTTTTGTTTTTGTCCCAGGTTTTACAAATACCTCAGTGAGAATATAAAATTATATTTAATGTACGTGTATCCAGGTTTACATTTAGAAAACTAGGTTTTGCTTAAAAAAATACAAAAAATAATTGAGGGTAAATTCAATATTGAAGTATGAAATGAAATATGAGTTTAAAATGTGTATAAAGGTATACAAATAAAGTCGTTTTTGTAAATATTTTCAATTGAACAGCGATACTCTATATTATTCCTCATCAATCATCGCATAGAAATCCGAAGCCTGAGAAAATGTCATAATATATTTTAAAATTATATAATATATGTATAAAAGAAATGGATTTGTTATTTTTACTTTACTTCACCTTACATTACTACTAATGTAAAATAAAAAAAAAATGTCTATTTTATAAATACTTAACTAAAAGTATTATAAATAGTAAGTAAGAAAATTTGTTTTTATGACTACTATAAGTTAAATAATATACAATGGTCTCTCGTTAAAGAAAAAAATATACAAATATGTTAATTCACTCAACTATAAGAAATATAACAAGCAAGTTTTATGAATACTTAGAAAAATATGATAATAAATATCTAAAAAATAAATACACAGAACCGAAATATTAAATTTCATAGTACTTTTAGTACGTCAAGATATGCAAATATAATATTTTCCGGCCTTACAAATACGTAAGTGCTATTTGAAATGCTTATCGTAGACGTTGAGAGACGCTGTAAGCTCTTCGCACCTGAATTAACTTTAACCTTACGTTTCAGTGTTTAAGTTAGTTTTAGGATTCCATGTTTAAAAATTTAGCTTAAATTCAGGCCGGAACGTGAGGTTTTTTAATCGAGCCTAATTCTCTATGTACAAATTTAAAATTATGAAAGTTTAATTATGCGTCATAATGGTACATTCAATAATATTTATTATGAACAATAAAATATTTACAGGAAATAGTAAAGTTAGCAAAGCTTTTATATTGTTTATTTTCTGTTCCATCGCTACATATTGCAAACGTCATAAAAGTTTAAAACTTTTTAAGTGTTGAGTGCGTCGGTGGAAGTGACAAGGTGTCACGGTAAATTATTAAAAATGAGACTTTCCCTCATGCGAAATTATTCGGGAAAATCAGAGTGACATTTTCCCTTTGTCACTCCGTAACTTAGCCGTGAAAAATGTTGGCGCAAACTAATTTTGTCATTTGTAACTGTAATATTATATGAAATTTTCCTAAGCTGGGATTGTTTTATACGTTTAAGAATATAAAAGCTAAAAGAAAATGGTATATCAAATTTAGGCCGTGTTAAATTTACTCAAATATGCTATTGTAAGATTCTATTACTGTTACCCGAAGACGAAATAAAAAGGTTGAACAAAAAAGTTATCCAGCGAGGAATTGTCACGGGTAGCATTTTTGTGAACCCAAGAACATAAGATGAGAAATGAATATTCTATGTCTTTGAACTGCTGCTTACGAACGAGACGAAAAACATTGACAATGTATTTTTGATGTGAAATGGAAGGTGAATGTACGATTTGTTTAAATTACTCTAAAATACATACAAAATAAATAAGAATGTAAGATTTCTCTAATGTTGAGTTGTTCCCTTTCTATTCTTTCGGGACTTAAATTTTATATTTTGCCAGTATTTCTATGGGTAATCTTTAAATTGTATTAATTGTATTGTATTGAAAAATAGGTTTTATTAAAATACTTCTGCCTTTTTCCTATTCTGGAAATGCAACATATACTTACTTACTATTAGGCTGGAATTCCGGGTAAAGTAGCGCATTGGATTAAGCTCATACAACATACAATATTTTTCTTCTGTAGGTTATCTATATTAATAGTTGTAAATAATTCTACCGATGGAACCAGTTTCAAGACCGTGCTAGGAAATAGCTTCAGATATTGTCTAAGCATAATAGTTACTCAGTAAATGAACTTATAATAGCAAACTGTAACATAACTATACGTTCAACTTATAATGATTTTAGCTTCAGAAGATAATCGAGCCATGGGATATCGTTTTACGTTTAACTCATAACTCATTATTCTAACAAACAGCTCAGCTTTTGATATTTGTTATATGTATTAAATATGTTATTATATGTTTATATGTGTACATGTTTCGGTATATGGTATTATATTATTAATGTAAATATATATAATTTAATTTATAAAAAAACGTATATATATAAGTTTAATATTCAAATTGTGTTATTCAAACGTTTTTTTTAATATAAATTTTGTAATAATAAAATTCCCAGAATTTTTAAAAAATAAATAGTTACGATGATTTCATTCGATTTGTATTTATCAATTTTTGAAGTAATTAATAATTCTAAATATTACTTCAATACAGTATATAAAAAACCATTGAATGTAAAATTAACTGTACAGAAAGATCTTTTAAAGCTTTTTTGTTATAATATTGATTTCTATTATAGCGAAGGGTTGATAAGGGGTTATAAAGTTATTATTATTCCAGAGACACCCTGCTTTGTAATCTAGATAGCATATTTTACAAAAACAAAATATGATTGAAATCCGTGTTTGTATTAAGAATTAGCAATTTCTATACAGGAGCAATGTTTGTGATGAAACAAGACTATTGGAGGCGCCAAAGTTCTTCACTCGCAAGATAATGCGTCGATAAATTGAAAACGTGTGTTGAATGAAATAGAGCAGATGGCCGACTGTATAGGTACTTAATACAATAGCTTATCCCCTTAAGTTAACAACTGATGGGATTTATCATACAGAATATAACGTTTTACTCTTATAAAATTATTAAAATCTTTCAAAGACCTCTGTATGAAAAGATTTAAAAGAAAAAATAATTGAAATTTCATGCGAAGTCGAAGTCAGTAATATATTTTAGTGGAATTGAAAAAGTTACTTTCTATGATTGCATAATACAATTATTATATAATGGAATAGCTTCGCTCGTTATACGTCAAATATTATTAGGAAGTTTCGCTCCAGCGACTCTATCGTCCGTAGAGCTTCATAGATTATTTCACTGTCTCTCAAATATTATTAATACCTCTTTATAAATAATATTTAGTAATAGCATATTTTACAGATTTTTATTCTGTAAAGGTTCGGAACGTTAGATTATCTTTTAATATGTATATGAGATCAAGAGAATCGTTCGTTGTTAGATAGGAAAAGATAGATGGCGCTGTAGTCATAATATTATAAATATATATTAGTGTAAAAAAGAAAACACTATATTTACACCCGATGTGTGGCTATGGTTTAGTAATAAGTGTTTCCATAAAGTAAAAAACAAACTAGTCTTTGTTTTGTTCAGTAAATAATAGGTCCATTAATATTTGCTGAAATCCATTAATATCTGATTTATTGAAAATATGTACCTAACCTCATTGCAAAAGTACACTGCGGGTTAAATATAATTTTCATTAAATAATTATCATTTCATATAATTTTATAAGGCAGGTATATCTTACCGAAGTTTTCCATTACAACCATTAAAGATTGGTTGGCTAACTTAAACTCTAATTTAAATCAATGTCTAATTGCAAACTGAATGTTCATAGCATCTGAAGATGTCTTCGCAGTTTATGAATGGAGTTACAAAACACGAAATTATCCGTTTGACAACCATCTGTTATGCACTGTCTGGTATAGTGCAGTTTGTCAGGGACAAATAAGTTTTCATCCTTGAAATACTTTTGGTGAAGACCTGTTAAATGTTTGGTTGTCTGTTTTCTATTTTATTTAATAAAACTCACAGAAAATATGGTAAACCAGTTTTCGTATCGACATCTAAATCTTGACTGAAACGTTTCATAATAATCCACTTTGCATGTACAAAGTTAGTCGTAGCCCACAAAGTGGGTTACAACTTTGAGCTGAAGCGCTCCATTCACGATGCTCTTTACATTATACAGGTTACTATTAAAAATTTATTTACGTTAAATTGTTTTCCATTCATTTAAATAAAACTGCAACTACATTTTATATAATTTTATTTTTAAAATGTCTAGTTGTGTATGTGTGTGATTTATAATATTTGTGTACATTTTTACGTTACGTTTAATTCTTACAAAATGATTTTATTTTCCAAAATGTTATCTACAATAAGAAAAAAAGAAGAAATCTAAATTATTTTAGTATTTTTAAAACTTCAAGCATTTAAAGTGTCAAGTGTTTGTTATACCTACCATTAAGGAATAAACTTAAGAATCTGATGTAAAATAAATTAACGTAATAGTATATAATAATTGAAACGAACGTCTAGAATCTGTCTATTAACACATTAACACCTCTTGAAACGTGTTACATTTAATAAGCGTGAAACTTTCGTAATCAAATTTATTGAAATTGAAAAACTTTTTGAGAACACCTCTCGTAACCTCGGTAAGGAAAGTAATATTTTTAATTTCGTTACCTTCAATTTTAATAAGTGTAGGTAGAATTTAAGAGTCACCGGCGTGTATAAAAGAAATTATATTATGTTAATTTTAGTTGTTAATTAGAAACTACTTTATTTTATTTTTTTTTATAATAAACTTGTTGAGATAGAAGGTAACTATTCAGCTTAGAACAATGTATTATTTAACAATAACTTTAAAGAAGTATATAAATCCAAATTATTTATTATTTGAGCAATTTTAGATGAGAATGAAAGAGAGAAAACGTATGAAAGTATTAATTTAGATAAAAGTATATATTCACCGACGGCTTACATATTTATTACCAACAAAATAAAATATGTTAAAAATAATAGTAATATATAATCTTTTTCAATGAATAATCGTTATCATAAAGTGACGGATGAGCACTCGACTGACAATCTATCACTTTTGTCGTAATCCATCTTACACACGTCCACATAAGTTCGATAATGCTTAATTAAATTAAACAAAACTTCAGTGGGTTTACCTTTTTATATCATACCTAGTCTAGCCATAAATATTGTAACAAAGAAAAGTATTATTTTTTTTAATTGCAAATAACATTTATTACTTATACAGTGTGTTAGTTTAATACACAAATATAAAACAATACACAAGTATAAAAAGCTTATTCGAAGTGGTGTCCATTGGCTGCAATACAGTCCCTTAAGCGTTGAGGCCAGTTATCAATTGTAGCATGCGGTCTTTCCATGGGGAAATTCTTCACTGCCAATCGTATGGATTGTTTTATTGAATCCAAATTTAGTTTAGAACAAGCTTTACTCTCTAAAACTGACTATAAATCATCCAGCAGATTAAGATCGAGACTAGACGACCGTCAGTCTTCAGCTCTGATAAAGTCCGAGACGTTCGCTTCCAAACAAGACTGCGTGGACAGGGCTTTATGACCCACAGCCGAGTCTAGCTGGAAGGACCATACTTGGTTATTGAACATGGTGTTAATAAGCTGCTTAACTACCTTCAATGATATCTTAATACACTTGTGCCGATGTGTTGATACCTTTTTCACAAAAATATGGCTCAGTCACTCCTTCATAGCTAACACTCCACCAAAATATCACTGAAGTCGGATAATGCCCACGTTGTACTCTGTCGACTAATTAGGAGCTTTAAGCATAAATACAGTCATTTTCTTTGTTACAATAATGCTCAATTGTAAAAAAAATCTCATCCGTAAACAAAATTTTTCTGTGACTTCCCTTTGCATACCGCTTCCGTAGTTGTTTCAATTTTACCACCCTATTGATGTTTAATTTATTAGTTAAGAAATGACGAGTGCGTTTCTTATAGGCTGCAAGTCCTAAGTCATCTCTTAAAATAAGTGACATGGTTCTAGGTGCTACCTTCATTTCAAGAGATAAAATCTTTTGCTTTCGGACAGGATTTCTTCGAATTCTTTTCCTTACTGCTTTATCTTATGCTTTATCTTATGCTTTTTTTTCGTACGAACACTACGTAGACGACCAGATCTTTCTCTGTCACAAACAGAGGAAGTCTCATTGTACCTATTAATATGCCGGTACACAAACATTTGACAAATACCAAGTGTATGAAGAGTTTTAAAAATTGCATTTGGCTCCATACCTACTTTGTGTAATGCAATCACAGCGATTCTGTTCTCTTTATCATTCCACTCCATTTTAATGTCGCAAAATATTGTACAATGTATTGGCGCCAAAATGAGAAAACACAATGAACAATCGTATAAAAATGACAGATTCCAAATTGAAATGTAATATTTTTTTATTTTTGATTATAACAGTATTTATGGTCAGACTAAGTATATTATATTTTAAATCTAGATAATGGAGGTATATTATTTATTATAAAATTCGAAAGTCTCTCTAAAAAAGCTTATAGAATGTATTTTTGTGTTATATTTTGTACAAGGTAAATCTCTCCCTAAAATGAAAAGAAATTTTATTTTCATATAAAGCTGAATTAATCTCTTCATAGTGCTGCAAATATTTAATTGTTTGATGTGATGCTAAAATTTTAAAAATATATACAGATACATATTATTGTTCTTATATTATATTATCGACTAATGTATGTTCATGTTATTTTGTTATTATTTATAACTTAACTTTGTGGAATATGAAATAAACTTTAATCAATGAAATCATGTAAAAGATGCTTAAAATTATGTTAATCAAAAGACAAAAATGAAGCTTTTTTAATGAACAAAATTGTTAAATAGAGAAATTTTTATTATAACCTTCGGTAACAAATCATTTGTTCACAGACCCGTGGGAAGATGATAAACAAGGATTAATAGGATTTATTTATTTATTTAAACAATGTTTTAAACTTCTGAGGTAGTCTATTGAATACAGCTGACGTTATACTTAAAACACATTTTCAGGACGGTCTCTTCAAAAGCACTCAAAGACAAAATCAACAAAATTAACTACACAATAGTCTGTTGTGGCTGAAAAGTACTTTGATTTACTTTTAATAGGCTTATTTGGGGAAAGCCAGCCATTTATTGAAGCCACTGCTCAAAAGCCAGTACATGTCACAATACAACTACAATATAATTAGAAATCTTATATTTATAAAATCTAGAAGTTTTAAAGGATTTCACCCATTTTCACGGGAAAAGTTACAGTATAATAAGTCTACAGAAGTGATTTTGATGAAATTCATGTATACAGGTTGTTTATTAGTTTGTTTGTATAAGTCCAAAACATGTAAAGCTTTTCATCTCGGTAAAATATTTTTCATGGGTAAACAATAAAATTAGCTTACGATATAATTGTCATAGAAGTAATAATGTTTAAATAACTATAAGGGATAAAAGGGTGGAGGGGTTGTTTAATATAACGATATTAAATAATTAAATATTAGACTAACATATTATGTACTATATCATAAAAAATAAAAAACAGTAAATATATATATAAATTTATGGTAAGAACGTCTACAAAAACACTGAAAGATTTTAGTAAGTTTTGTGTAATTATTATCTTGTTTACCAAGATAAACTATTCTAGCATGGCTATAACTAAAATCGTTGAAAAGGTATTTTCAAAATGGCGACACTTGATGTTATGCTAACAAAATATTTCACTACACAATCATTTGTATATTTAACAGTGCAATGCAATGAAAGCACATAAAGTGTAAAAAACAATTAAAGTGAACATGGCCGTCACAGAGCGCAAATTGTATTTGATTTAGCGAATGGTCACGCAACTGTTGTAGGTCATTCAAATGCTGTGTGGTATATGGTCCAATAAATGCATTTGATTCTTTTGTCTTCTTACAGAATAGTTATTTATTTATTTTTATTAAAAATCCCAAAAAGTATGATAATAACGTTTTAGTCATTTCTACTTTAAATGATCATATGTATATTAAAAAAATATCTTTGTAGTAAAATTAATTTCATAGACGCGTTTTTCTTCATCATCCACGTCGGTATTTGTAAAATAATTTAATTGTTATAGTTGTTTTCAAATTACTTTTAATAATTCTTAAATTTAACTTAAGCATACTACGTAAGTGAAATTGTAAGAGGCAGGATATAATGAGTTATAGATAAGATTTATTTAATTAATTTGAATATTTTACAATTATAATTTTATTATAAGAAACTAAAGTTATTTATTGACGTATTTTCTTTAGCTTTTTTGAAAGTAGAAAAGTATTGTATATATTCTTCTCATGTAGTTCGAGTTGATTAATCACTTTATATATTAGTTTGACAAACTCTCTCGCATAATGGAATTATTAGCCTTGAATTAGTTTAATCGTAAGTAACCCTTAAAACACAAATCTTAAAACCATGTTAATTTAAAGTTAATTAAAAAGCAATCAAGAAGAATTAAAGTTTGATTTTATAAATTCTAATATTTCAATTTAAGTCAAAATATAACAAACACAGCGTGATACTAGAGATACTCTATTTAACGATATTAAGATAAAAGAGATAAACTAACACAGAGTCCACTGCATTCCCTTAGGTTTATATTTTACAACTAGAACTCCAACTTCCAAGTTTTTTATTAGATTGCTTTCCATTGGATAAATCCTTTTCAGATTATTCTATATAGTTGTATGTATTATTTGGTAAAGTAATGTACTTTTGTTTTAGTATTTTATCTATTAAATAACAAAATGGAATTTGTAAATAATGTGTGATATCTGAAAATTCTATGATGTTACGCTGAGCACGCAAGTACCAATTCTGTGTATGGTGTATGTATGTCTACACATTTATTAAATTATAATTATTAATTAAATATCACTTACCTGAATCATCTCGGTCTGGACCGCTGTCATGTTCAGACTCAGACTCGTCCCATATGGTGTCAGTGGTGATCTTCTGACGCGAGCACTCTATCCAGTAACCCGGTGTAGGAATCAGACTGTGTGGATATTCTTCGCAGAATTCATCTGTAAAGTGGTTATGAGTTACTCAATTCTTGAAGTATATAGTTTCATTAAGAAAAAAATCAATGAATGCCAAAATAGCAATTAGACTCTTACACATCCGTGTAACTAATTCATCTAAGGCATCCGCCTTAACCAAGTTAGCTATGGAAAACTAACAAATTAATTGTTTTAAGTAGAAATCTGGACGCAAACATGCACTTGTAACCTAAGAATATACTCTTTAACGTGTCAAATAATGAAATAAAAGTCGTAGTGGACTATGGATACAAATCCGATCAGATTATTCCATAAATGAAATTTCTTATATCCTTATATATTTGGGTGTGTGCCAGTTTTATAATATTATCTGGTGAGCAACCGTGTCGTAATTTGAAAAGTTCTTTTATTAGCCAACTCTAGGGAGGGGAGCTTAACCGAGAGTGGGAAATCCAAAACTCGCGAAACTGGATAAATCCGGTTTACTTGATAATACTTTTCGGTAAACCCTTTTTCATTTGATCATGTTTCTTGATCTCAATAATTGTGTCCAAAAGTTATAAGCAAAGATTGACATATTTTATAATTGTTTAATATTTTTTTAGTGCTAATTACTACGATTTGTCTACAGGAGTTAAATGTTACTTTGTAAAGGTTTTTTTGTTAAGTTTTAATTTTAGATTGTACATTTATGAAATAAAAAAGCAACAACATTAAGTTAAAATTACTTTATAAGTTTTAGTACTTGAAAAGAGTCGGGCTTTAAATGACCGACTTCCTTATCTCAATTACCTTTGCCCTTTGGATAAACCAAACCTCAGCATTCAGTTATTATTTGATAATATCAAAGTAGCCCATTTGGTTTAATAACCTTTATATTGTATCACACAACGTAGGATTAAATCCGATAACTTATAACTTGAATGCAAGTAAATTTTAAAATTACGTTTGTTCATCTTGTAGAGGAATTATTCAAGAAAAGAAAGACACCATAATGAGAAATGTATAAGACTGCTGGTAAGTAGTAACAAAAATATCTAAATGGACAGATTCTGTCATTTGCAATAACGCACGTTCTGGTCTTTATGATAAATTTCAAAATAAATTTGTAATTTTTTAAATAAATTTAAGTAATTGAATAATTTGTATATTAAATGCAAATAAGCTAAAAATAGCGAATAGTGTTAGTTAATCTGTTAGTATAATTTAAAAGAAATTATCATTAGACCGATTTCAGAGTTTTCACCCTTTCTTTGCTATAAAACTTTCGAAATAAAAGGTCCAAAGTCCATGAATTTTTTATAGAATCTCTAGGAAGCTGTACCAAACAGACTACAAGACTAAAATGAATAACCGATTTCTAGTATGCTTATTCTATTAAATCGACTGTTCATATTGTTGAATATTATCTAAAACAGTCAATTTGTGAATTTTGTCTAATTTCAAATCAGTTTAAATAAATTCAGTACGTAACTAGTCTAATGTAAAGCTTGTTATACCATACATTAAATATATATTTTAAGCCCATAAGAGTCATGAGAAAAATCTATAGAAAACTATTTACATACATCATTTTGCTCAGTCATTTAAATATTTCCGCCATCTGTTAATATTATAAATCCTTTTAATCGCAGGAAACTATTTATACTCAAAGGATTTTGTTTTGTCTTTATTGCTTTATTCTGTGGGGCTTTTAAATCTCTTTTCAATTTACTTTCACCCTTCACGAAAATCGTGGGAAAGGGTTGAATTAGGATAGTTTCCTTTTTGCTGGTATTTGCATAAAAGATACCTTGGATGGGTCTAACCACAAATGTTATTTATATAAATGTTTTTTTTCAAATCTATTTACAAATAATGTTGGATTTACAAATAATGTTGGATTTACAAATTATATATTTTAATATCCTAATAGCTACAAGTCTTTATACATTTTTTTATAAATAACCATTATTTGAATTGCTTTTAGGGTAAAACTTTAATAAATATAATAACGTGACAAACTAAAAAAAGCACAATTTTACTAGAAACGATTAACTTACTTATAACAAGTCTATATTTATTTTCCATTTACACTATACATATTCTACATATGCAGAAATATTTTACAAATAATAACTTAAAACTAAACTAATCTCTGAAAGATAATCGACATGTAAACCTCAAAGTGTATTCAAGTCGAGAAGAGATTATTAACACTACAAGTCATCGTTCATTAACGATATCAACTGGGTCAGGTTTCCTCTTACAAACTTATCTACCGCTTAGCCTAATGAGGTAGCACATTATAAGTTTTACTTATAATAATTATCCCACTTACATAGTTCGTTAATGCAAATATATAGCCAAATGTAGAGAACGTAGACAAATGTAGAGCCTTCTGTGTCCCTTGTTGTGTAACATGGCGCGCAATTCACTGTAAGGTAGAACACCAAACTTAATAAAACGCTTGGCGTTCATACTTAGAGTGAACTGAACAACCTAGTTTCTTCATAATCATCTGCAATCTTCTCGGAGCGGTGATGGTATCTAGATAATGTTGTACAATAGTGACATACTATAATATATATGTTCTTCTCCTTGGTTTAGTATATTATGCTGTTATTTACAATATTACAGTATTAAATTTTGTACTGTATATTAGAAATAAAGACAGGCACGTTTTTAGGCAGTAGGAGAGGACTCTGAGATAGTAGTTTTTTCAACTCTGACAGTATATGTTTTGCTATATTTTGGCTGATATTTTTACATTTGGTATTCTGATGAAGATTCATATTTCTGTGAACATTCAACAAAATACGTTCAGTAGTTTTTGCGTTAAAGAAACATATACACGTACATACATATATCTTCACAGAAGTTATTACTAATAACATAGCAATTTTATATATATTATATAAAATCAAGCATGCCAGATACATAAATAATAAATATAAAGTTGTAATAACATGAAGGAAAACAATTCGATTTAAATACAACATTAATGTTTCCATTTACAAGAATATTACATCAAGATATAAATGATATTGGCTTTCGTTGATTGGTTCTGCACCTGGGTTCAATATAATAGTGAATAACCAGTACATATATGCAAAAACGTTGGTTAACTTGTATAACACTAATTAGGAACTTATCTATTTTAAAAACCAGCCACAAAATGTGTTTATGATATTATTCGATTCCATGTTTGTCTTTATGTCGATTAAATGACATACATTTGAAATATTTATAATTGCAGATTATTTCAGGAAATTTAATTTGCTTCTTTATTCAGTTTGATTAAAACTTATGGACAAAGTTATTTAAATCCTTTAGGAATAGTCTTAGTTCAAATTACGTTTCAAAAGAATCAAAATGAATTTTCGATGATTGTTGACTTGCCGCTGTGTTTTTGTTTTTAATTTAGGTATTATAATAAAATAAGTCTTATTTATTACTTACTACATACTTTATACATTTATAATAAAAAATAAATATCAATAATGTTTTCATTACCAATAAAAATGTTCACAGTCAAGTCTATGTAAAATTAGCCATGTTAGTAAAGTAATAAAAATGATATTTATCAAAAAAGACCCACACAGCACTTCACTCATACTCAAAGGAAATGTTAATTTCCGTTCTCGGAAAAGAATTTCATTTCCAGTGCATCGGTCAACAAAGTGGTTCAAAGGTTATGCTGTTCACCAAAAACACAAACTAACCAAAACAGGATCAGTGACATGCTGAGAGATTTGATTTCATTTTAGTTACTTTTAAAATGAAAACTGTAGGTGTATTTTGCAACATGGTTGAAAACTTATAAAATTCTTTTCCCAAAGATAAAGGAAGAACTACAAAATACTTTAATGGTCCAAATAATTTATTAGAATACTTTCTGAAACATTTTAAAATGATATATAAGAAAAAAAAGAAATTACTGTAAAAGAAAAAATCCATACAACCTTAAAGAAAATTTTACTGCATGGTATTCATAAGTCCTTAAAAGTTCTTAAGCAGCCTAAAACTGACCAGAAATTTTCCAATTAAATGGGTTGGAGACAGTATTAAAAAGATATCACAAAAGCTCCTTTAAATATTACTCTTAATAAAATTTTTACATATTTATTATCTAAAGACAGTTTAACTGTAAACAAATACAAAAGGTAAAATATCAATGAATGAATCAACATGGTCCCAAATCCAATATTGATTGCATTGAATTTAGAGTTATCTATAAATAAAGCTTTTGGCGTTTTCTGAATAAATGTTCCGTAATACGGTCAGCAAAGGAAATTTTTATAAAGTTCGTGCTTTATCATTTCATATGAAGGTTTAATTAATATTTCACTGTGTGTTTTGCCTCTCTACAAACGTAAACCCAAAGCTTTGCCGGATTTTAATTTAGGTATAACGTTACGTTTAAATTCATGTTTTACAAATAAAATATTATACATAAATCATGTTATATTACTTAAGTTTACTTTGGAATGTATATTTGATTTTGTAAAATTATGAATTAAATAAAAATGTGTTTGTTATATCATTTATAATAAAAAACTATATCCAAATAGAAAGTTGTACGCTTGGACAAATATATTACAGCGTCGGATAAGAAGGCAAACACAATTTGGTTTAACAAGATCCCACTTTTTCTTCTAAACTATGATACGTATCTTCAGTTTATCCATTTAGATTGAAAAGAGGGAAACTTTTATTACATCAACTAACAGATACGAATAAAGAAAGAGGCGACATGTCCCGTATTGTACTTTTATGTTATTATTCCAATTACGAGGAATATTTAAAATTAATTAATCGAGTTTAATTTACGGTTTAAGAACGTTATTTATATTTAAAAGAAAATTATTTTCATTTCATTTACAATATTTTGGCGCTCTTCCAAGCCCTATGATTACAAAAATTCAGTTCATATATTTATAAGTTAAATATACAATAATAACACAAATTATTTAATTTATTCATTTCTATTTCACATTTTATATGGTATATAATTAAATTTATAATTAATTCTAACATAAACTATATATCAAATTTAAGTGCAGGTTTTAAATACATTGTTTGTTAGACTAGCGAGGAATTCCTTGAATTAGTGGAAAAAGAAACTCGATATCCGGGAAAGGAGCTGCAGTCTATCGATGTCTTTTGCACTTTTCTATTTCCTGTGAATCAAATGCTTTTCCTATTGGCTTATTTTTCTTTTCTTTAGTTTAAAGAAGCATTGTCATTTCTGAAACTTATTTTTTAAACGTCTTCAGTTTAAAAAATAACGCGCTTTATCGTACGTTTTGTTTAGCCTGTGTTTTGAAGTAATGTAACTAAACGTAGTGATTACAGACGACTTAAAGTTTTAATATTAAGTATTCTAATCTAGTTTCTCTAAAATTAAGAATCTATTAAGCAGTTACATATGTTTTTCATACGCTGTCACGATCTTATGGGTACTCGTACTTAATGCTTAGATAACCAAATTAAAATTTTAGGCTACCATTTTGAAATCATAGAGAGAAAGTTACAATATACATTATTATAGAAGATTACGTACACTGTATAAAATATATAATGTTCAAATAAAATAACACTACAAACAACCTTTCTCAATATAATACATTATATCGAAACTGAAAGAGTTTTTGTTTAGATTACAGATACATTGTAACAAAAAAATATTCGAAATAAAAAAATCCATAAACAAACAAATTGTTTTCGTTTACAGTTTCTATTACTATCGGTATACAGCCGTTAAGTGTCAAATAAAACAATTTTTCGAGTATTCGTTTCGTCATTGTTTCGAAGTGTCATCTTTATCCCTTATGGGAACATATCTAAAACTTATCATAACTGTCTAACATTTATATAAATAACAAAAGTAAAAATTCTATTATAATGTAACAAAGTATCCAAAATATATAATTGACAGGTACTTCCATAGTGATTTAAATATTAAAGTTAGCGGGCCATTCCCGAAGGGTCCGGAAGGAGGTGTCCCCAAAAAAAGTTTTTACTTGTCCCTGGATTGCGATCTAACCAGGAAACGGGGGAAATTGAGTTACCTTGCATTTAATTTCACGGATGCTAGCTCTGGAACCTTCTATTGTTAACCATTAGACGTTGAGGGATCATGAATTTTTCATGGAAACCTTTTAGTGTCTATTTGTGACAACGACCAGAAACAGTCAGTTTATTGTCCTATTGATTGATATTATTAATTAATATTAATATTATATAAAAAAGTACAAAATAAAGAATGGGTATATTTGACTATATTACCGTTTGTTTATTGAGCGCAGGAACGAGCGAAACTTATGTAGTTGGCTTCAATGCGATCTTCCGGATGCTTCTTCTCTGTTCCGAATACAAACTATTGTTCCGATTATCATCGGGTTTTTAAATCTGTTAGCAGCATTATCATCGACGGAATAAAATCATTGAATCTGCGCTCAACTCACAGTCAGAATGGCTATCAACCTAGTTAAATTGTTGTAGTTACATTTATTGTATTATTATCTGTACTTGATATAAACCAACCTCTGGCTGTCAACATATTTAGTCCATTTTAGTCTGACAGTTATCGAATACACAGACAGGGGATTGAAAGCACAATGGCTGTCTATATGAGAGGAAATCTAAGCCTGAATAATGTAGCGAGTCTAACTATAGCTTCAGGGTTTATAAATGTTTAACGTCTATTTGCGTCGTTATTGTAAATTTATTCATAATATAAGGATATTTTGGTCCTATTTTTCCTGTCTATAAAATTTTTTAGGACTAGGTCTTAAACTTAAAAGCAAAAATCCAAATAGAAAAAAAAAAAAACAAAAAAAAAAAACCTATTTGGATTTGGATAATCAAAGGTTATCCAAATAGTAATAATAAAAGAATGATTATTTAAAATATATTACATCCTAAAATATAGTATAACCTCGTTAACCGAGCACTAATTCCGCCGCAAGCTTTTGGGGAAATCTCCATTTGAATGTCACTAAAATTGAACGTAATTATTCCATTTAGGGAGTTTAGAAACATTTTGTAAGGGCTGTAACGATTCGTTGACATTTTATTGTATCAATTAAGAAGAAAATTGGAACGCACCTTACGAATTCCCAGTTGCTAACGATTTTATAATATTCCTTGATCTCGGTTACCTTGCTAGTGGCTTTTTAAGATTCTGACGGGATTTGTATTCAATCTTAAGGTCTCTCATTTGTATCTCTTGTTATCTTGTTTTTATACTTATCGAAGTTGAAAACGAAGTAAATATTGCAGATTTTATCATAATGAATATACATTTATTTATTTTCATTCTAATCATCTATTATAATATCAAAGTAATATCAAAGGAAGCTTTGTACATATTTTTATGCAAGCAAAAATAGTTATAACAAACTTATCATTTATTATATTTCATTCCAACTTTTTCATTAATAACTTGTTAAAAACAATAGATAAGATCTTACTTAAACTTTCAATGAACTGTCAGAGATGTTGAACCTTTTTTATCGTTCCAAGCTTGCTCACTTTATCAACTTTATTACTAATTTCAGAAAAATTGTCGTCTAGTTTTAATGATATTTTGATTTTATACAAGTTGCAAAAAGAGAGTAAATAAGTTTTTTAATTTCCCTGATGCTCTAGAAGATTTATGCTATACAAGCGAAGCAAATAATTCTTCTTATACACTTTACAACGACAAGTCTAGTAAAGCAACACCCAACAATAAAATCTTTAAGTCTGTTCCAACACCTCTTAGTACGTCTTTGAGGTTTAAAGTTTGACTTATACCCAGCGTGTATGTTTGAGATAGTTTACTAAGCGTATGTTCGTTCAGCACTTATGTAAACTAATCTTGTTGTCTTCATTAAATGTTTTATAAACAAGAAGCTTATTTATTATAATCACCTTGTTTTATTGCCAAAAAGTTTGTATTATATATAAAGTAAAACGTAGGCTGATATTTACCTGAACAAGCTTGAGGAGGCAGCGGGAAGATAAGGGTCGTGGAAGATTTGCGCCTGGCGACAGCGCAGCCTAGCGATTGGGGTTTGAAGCTGCGCAATTGCTGCATGAAGTCGCTGCACTCCATCAGCGCCACGTCAGCGAAGTGCAGGTCGCACAAAATCTGATTCTTGAAGCGACGAGCGCGTTTCTATAAATATTCACATTATTGTACATCAACAAAATCTTATATTTCTGCAGTATATCCTATTTATCATTTATTTTTCATTATACAGTAAGCAATGATAACTAACTGGGATACACTGTACAAACCCGATCATCAAATTTATAAGGCAATATTAAGAACATTATAAAAACATAGCCTGAAGATAAGATTTTTCCAAGAGATAAAATAAAGCTAAATATTTTATGTACTATCTCCTACCAAAGTAGTACTGACAAAACATAATATTTTTTCTGTAACATTATCTTTTCTAGTGGAAAATTTCTTCTGTAAACAAAGAAAACATTGAAATAGACATCAACCTCAATGTGTCAACCCTTGTCTTACGAAACCACATGGAGAGAAAAAACATTCAATGGATATTCCAATACAAGAGCTTAAAAGCTACAATATTATTTTCGCTCCGAAAGTAACATCTCCACCAAAATAAACTTAAGAAAGTATTATGTCTGTGCTTGATTCTTTTAAATCAATCGTTAATCATAAAACCTAGATTCCTTTCCTATAATCAAACTAAAAAAAATACGTTGTTCAAGATTTAGTTTGAATGGTCTTTTATAAACTGAAATGTTTATAGCTTTATACTATTAATTACAACGTTTGATTTTATTAATATTTTTAATTGTTTTATTTGAAGTTGTTTTTTATTTGGTGCAATAAAGTACTTAATAAAGAAGTAAATGATGTAAGCACTTAATGTTATTGTCTAAAGTATATTTACTATTATATTTATTACCATTATTATTTGTTGGCATAATATCCTAATCCGTCATAAAAACTTTCCGCTTTGTCAAAAATATGATATTAAATTTGTTTCGTCCAAAATATGTTAACATATTGTTTTGTATTTCACAGAAATGTGTTGATTCTTAATTACTGGCTTACGGCAAAATAAAATCTCAGCGAGTATTATAATTATAACTTATTTTGAGTATCATTTTATATTTTTATTTCAGAAATGTTGGCGAACTTTTAATAATTTAAACACTGATTTAAATTTTAATATATTATATGTTTATAATATAGTACATATTTAATTATATACAATTAATAAGAAGGAATTTAAGTCCCTTTTAAAAATTTTCGTCATTCTCGTATCTTCGTCGTACATTTACATATCCACATTTCAATAAAAAGGGCGGCAAGTGCATATAACTAAACATCTTATCACGTCTAACATAAAGGACTTATTCTATTATCAATTAGTTATAAGTGTTCATTGTAATTTAAAACCATTCAAAAAAACAAATATATATACTTCGTAAATTATATCTTGCTTCAAAGCAGCCCATTTAAAACTTCTCATTCAAATTTAATAGAGACCAATAGTACGTTTTCAAGAAGTGAAAGATTAATTCATCTTCTAAATCCAGAAATCATGAAACCAGTCTTAAAACAGGGAAAATATTTATATTTAAAAAAACCGATTCTCTACCCCTGACTTCCAATTGACTTTTCGCAACATCAGCAAAAATTGATGTCGACATATTGGCCTTTACCAAAGAGGTAGTACTTTATATACTGATAACAGCGTTTACACCGTAGCTCCTACTTTTAAAATCTATTTCCTCTATGACATACAGTTTTTTTGTTCTCAAGCAATAAGGTACTCACAGATGGCCTAGAACACCTAAATCTCTGCAAAATTTCCGGCTGTCTTCTCTTTCTCTATTTCTTATAGAAAAGGAAATTTATTGAATTATCTGATGAGTATTGTGAATATTGTGTCGCTAGCTTAGGCAATATTTAAAACATATCAAAAGCTCCTCGAGTAGGTAATAATAAGGTAGTAATAAGAGATAATTATTTATACCTGATGTCTGTGCAACTAGATTCTGATATTGCATAAGTGCAATGTATGTCTATTTGAAATAAAAACTTTGATTTCATCAAAACACCCTAGTCGATTCTATTTTCTAATTACTCTATACTACTTTTGTATTCACGATAAAATACTACAATTTTACAAAGTACTTCTTTGTTGTTATAATATTTATGAAAAGAGATTTTATTAACAACTAACATAAAATAAAAACAATAATAAAACTGAAATAAAGTTACTTATAAGACAAGACAATAAAATGCTACTTTAGTTTAAGACCGTGATTGTTTCGGTTTCGTGCGACTGAAACTGGCTTCACTGTGGATGTCTTTGATTAATTCCATTCAAGGATACCATTGTAGTTGTGCAACTATATCTAGATGATTTTGTTTATTTATTACGTTGTTTTATTATGATTGAACGTAGTTATTATACTAGAATATAAAGGTACTGCTTCTTAAAAGTACAGTCGCGTTAATAAAATAAGATTAAAACAGAACTTAATAAAAGTAAGTTTTAATATAAACTTCATAAAGTTCTTGTAAGTTATTTTTTTCTAAATGCAATCATAACATCTCTCTTGCTTTTCAGATGAACAATATAAGTCCTATCAAATTTAAATAAAATTGCTCGCTTTGAGCAAGTAAACAATAGGTTTAATTAAAAGCCAGCATGAGAGTCGGAAATGACAAATATTATCTTAGGCATAGTTATAAGTTGGATAAGATTTCGGACAGTTATTCTGGAACTTTAGAATTTTGTAGTACTTAAAAAACACATTATATTTTCACATTTTTTCAAATATTTAAATGATAGAGTGATCAAAAGATAAACCGATGGATAAAAAAATGTTATAAAATTTCCAAATTATTTAAAATAAACATCATCTATACTAAAATACCTACACGCTTATACTTTGAATTGGTCTTTTGTTTTTATTTCAATTAGTAGGTAAATGTAAGTAAAAAGGTTTTGTAAGCATTTATCAAATACGGCAGTAATAAATGGGTGCTTTATTCAGTATATTATGTGAGAACAGACGGACCCAACTTAAAGCTATCCACTATCCACCTTCTGCTTAAATATTTAAATTCATGAGCATATCTTAAAATGAAGTAAAACTTACAAGTATACAGCAAATAAATCTGTTTTTTAATTTTAGCTTTTATTCACGGACACGTCGCTTGTGCGCTTTTGGTATTTAATCTGTATTTGAAAACTATGTTAGAGAGTCTTTTGCACAATAGGGAACATGCAAAAAAATTTAAATGGTCTCAAATATTTTTTTTTCGATTACTTTTTATCATCTTATTATAATAAAATCATTTTTTTTTAATTTACTAATCATTTAAGGCCCTAAAATAATTTATGAAAAGTGTAACTTTAGGGAGCGAAATTCAAAATTCCAAAACGCGCCACCATTGGTCGAAAGGAAATGTGACGTCATTTGACACACCATTCAATATATCGGCGTCGAAGTTCATACTGTGGTATCAGTGTTACTGAGAAAAATAAATAATTTAAACCTATATTTTCGTGCTTAAACTTTTTATTAAATGATACAATTGTTTAGGTAATCTTAAAAACATTTTCTAAATACTCAAACAACTCTAACAAAACAAATACCTACAAACTCTTTTTGAATAGCAGTTAGCATGCTACTACACAATACATTTTTAAAATGTTTCTGCCTCTGAATCATTTTTCACTTCACTTGACTCAGATAAATAACTTGGTTGATAATCAGTAGATATAGAAGATATAAGATGCTATAGAAGTATTATCAGCTGTGTTTTCAGTAAACAATTTTCTTTTTAAAACAGATAGTTTTACTTTTAAAACTGTTGTGTAACAATGTTGTGTGTTAAATGAGGAAATGGTGACAATGCTACATTTTGTTTTTCAGCAGGTATATTTACATTGAAACCTTTACTTCCATACTTCGGTTTAATATTAACTTGCACAGCTTAGTCACTTGGTAATTTATCTTTAATATGCGAAAAGCAAGGCTCTGCCTTATGATCATCACATTCAATAGAAGAAGTACTGAGTCTTGGCTGATTAATATCACAGACATTTGTATGGGCAGTACTAGGACTTACTACCTATATCACTTCTTCGTAAAGGTCACCAATTTTTTTAAACACTACTTTTCATAGCTAACTCTTAAAAGGCTTCATTAACCGATGTCAATCTTTGCCTTTTGACTATGCACATTCTCATTCTATCAGCTGTTGTTTTTGCCACAAAAATATATAAGGAACAACTCCTTTCTTCAAACTTAGATTACATCTTTCTCCTTGTTGTTTCGTTACACATATTATATTCAATACAATTTGCTGTATCTTCCTTAACCTGAAATAAATCGACAGACCATAAAAATTGCGTAAAACAAAAAAAGATTACGGTTTTTATAGAAAGTTATACTGAAATTTGTAAGATAGGTTAGGTTAATTTTAAACTCAAATTTTCTAATGTTTAATACTTACTATAAATTTAAACTATTAGATTAAACTTATTATAAATAAAGTATACTTACGTTAAATTGATCTTCACAACCATATAAACACGATTTAGGACATATATTATCCCTTTTAATTACCGTACACCATTGTTTTTGTATTTTCGCATCTCTTGGAATACAAAAAACACTTTGTCGGGTGTTTTTCTAATACTATTTTTGCACTCCGGTACTATACAATACTCGTAAGATGATTTTTATCTTCTTCCATGACTTGTAAAGCAATTAAAACTTAAAATATCTATGAAATTGCTAAAAAGTTCATAATAAACATTCACTGGATGTATCATTTGACGTCACGCAAAGCGCGCGCAAAATGGCGGTGTTTAAACGGGTCAAATTTACTCAATGTTTTAATTTTCACTTTGAAAAAAAACTAGAATCTTTTTAAGCCTATTAATATTTTTTTCTACGATATAGAGAGGTAAATGATTAATTTACGTCAAAAAAAAATACGTGAATGTTCCCTATTATTGTTTGAATTTTTTAATTTGACTTTTTTAATTGATGTAGAGAGGCTGCCTGCAAGAGGTGGTCAACTATTTACAAATAACCCAGTAAATGTATATATGAATATGAAGTATTTGGTATATAATAAAGTTTTTATAATTAAAAATTAGAAAACATTTTTTTTCCGATTAACTCTTTCCTACTAAAACACTATTGTAGTGGCCTACTGTTCTCTTTATTGTTTTCACTCATCACGAGTAAGGTTTCCACAATAGCAAAGTTTCTGTCTTTTATAGCCATCTTAGTTTATATTCAAATAGGTACTAACTGTGCCTGCGACTTTGTACGCGTAGATTTCGATTATGATAAAACGTACCCTTTGTAATTTTGAAAAAAAGTACTAATGTATGTAAAAACTATAAATCTTCAAACTGGTAAGCAGCAATGGTACGACAATAAGAGATTAATTCTTTATTTGTTAACCGGTTGTTAAAAAGAAACAAAAAAAAGTGAATCGCATGACAATATATTCCCGAAAACTGCATCCCAATCTATTTATCCGTTTCTGAGATAAGTGTGCACAAACATACACACTTATAGACAAACAGACAAACTGAAAAACTATTGTTTTGGGATCTCGTGCTCTTATAAAAGCTATTATGATGTTTTTTTATATGTATAGATAATAGTATTATATTCAAATATAAATAAAACAATTATAACTCCTTAACTTTTGTAAATGAAAACAGTTCTTTGAAGTATACTTTGACAGTCGATAATTATGGCAAAGTATTTTCCGGCTTCTGATTAAAGACTTCATTTACAGTTTTATAACTGTAAAACATTTTTTTTTTTAAATATAATTAACAAATATTTTTACATGTTTGAAAAAATACTCTTATGATTATTATTGATTACTAGATCCTATATAAAACCTTGATTTTCTTTCATTAAAATTCTTTTATGAGATATAGCATTGTAGCACCAGCCATACATATATTGGTAGCAGTTATCAAGGGTACGGAAACAAAACGTTTACACATTCATGACATGAAGCTTTCTGGTATACCTACAGATAATTTATATTCCGTTTGTTTGTTTGTTGATTTCAGGTAAACCTTTGTAAATGGTTGTATACATTTAAAATGTGTTTCTGTACACCATATGCGTGGTAATAAAAAAATGTGTATTCAGAAACCACTGTTATACATTTGGAAGATCTTGACTTATCTGGAAAACTGTAGGAATTTTGAATAAAAATTAACTTACTTGATTTGGTCCTGTTAGGTTCAGTCCACAGGAGTTGCAGCGAAGACATTCCTCGTGGTAATGGTTGTTGTCGTACAACGGGGAAGGTTCTGAAAATACTTTTATTTTAACAACGTGTAACATTTCAGCTCGATAAATTCATTATTATTTCTTAATGTTATTACCTTCACAATTACTAAAGATTTATTTTATTTATTTATTTAGTACTATAAGATTTTAGACTACAAATATTAAAAGAGAAAAACATTTTTCTTGATATTTTTTTATTAATTCAACTTTATTATTTTTTCATTTATATTGTCTGTTATTTAGCTGTTACTTTGTAGATTTAAGTTTAAAAAACTATATTAATTAATTCGGACACTTTCATACAGGTAGTAAATAAAGAAGTTTTTAGAAGAAAGTACTATAATATGATTTATAATATTAAAAACAAACGATAAACATATCAAGTTGGCGATAAAATAACTTTATAAAATAGTTATTATAATAGAATATAAAAATCATTACTTGAAGTTAGTATAGACTTACAAGATGAGGCTACAACGAGATTTACTGAGTTATTTAATCTATAGTTAATTCAAGCCAACTGCCGGTCTTTAATTGTGATTAAGCTTTGAAGGGAAATTTATAATGGCTTGAGACAGATTAATAATGTTGGATTTAACTCCACTGCTATAACAAATATCAGGTTCGATATTTTTATCATGAAGAAGCAATTGATATCGTCGAAAATGTAACTGAATTTGAATTGATTTTAACATAACACAACAATATGGTAATGTTATGTAAAATAAATGACCCAAATGATATTTTTTGTCACGGACCTCTTAAAACTGTAATTATTCTCGTCAAGTTTACAGGCGACTGATTTATGAAGGTTTAAGGATCTGAATCTCATTTATATGAACAGAATGTCGAATATTTGAGCGAAGAATAAAAAAGACGATGAATGTATGTGCCAAATTGCTTGAACACTGCAAAAGTGAAAGCGAAATATTCCCTTGGCTTGAGGCCAAAGGGCATATTAGTGACGTTGGGAGGAATGCCAAATCGTCAACCTTTGAAATTTCAAACTAAAATTTGTATATTTTATATACCTTTTTAAATTCAGTTAGTATGAACCGAGTTGAAATGCCGCTTTTAATATTTTTGTTTAATGGAATTCCGGGTAATATCCAGGTGTAAGAAAACCGTACTGTGCCGATGATAAAAAACCTACAAATTTTATTGAAGTATTAAAATGAAATAGGTCATAATTAAAGCGATCGTAGGCAGTAAAGCGGCCAGTAAATACGTATTCCCATTCTTTATGGCTCTTTACAATATAGAGTACGATAATGTTTATTTCAGTTTTCTTTAATGTTAAAGTCGTTACCCTAACAAAAATATAAGCTCATTAGGCTTTTTCTTCTATTATATCTTTTTATTATAAAATCTATAGACATTTTGTATCTTCATGTTTTAAAATTTATTACTTTCGCGTTTGCTTTGGAATTAAGTGTTATAAACGCATCAGGAATTAAACTTTTTTTTTGTAGATTTTTATTTACAAGCTTGACAGTATTGGCGGTGAATAATATTTGAGGTTTTACATTAGAAATTGTTTGTCTGGTCGATAGGAAAAACACTATAAGGAAAATTTTAAAAAGGAAAGGATACTTATATGAAATTCTAAGATATGTAACCCACAAATCCGCATTGGAGCAGAGTAGTGAGTGAAGCTCCGCAACCTTTATATTATTAAACAGCCCAGGCCTTCTAGCCCAGTTGTGGGAATAAGTTGGCGGATAGTTTTTTCTTTAATATAAACTGAATAGAAATATATTATTGATATCACAGTTTGTTATTGTGTTATTACCTCAAAAACAACTTTACTCAGACTCCATTTTGCAAAATATGTATTTATGGGTATAAATACATCAAAATACTTACCTATGGGTAAAATAAATATGATTTGGGAATCAGATATCGTTATATGGTTATGGCATCCATCTTCATAAATAATAGAAGCGCGAAAACGTGACAATACTGCGTGATAACACCCATAGCATGGGAAACATAGACCAATAAATTATGGTAAGGTATTTGGCATGGGAAAACCTATTTATGATCTACGACTTATTCAAACAACGTGATGGATCACGAAACTCTCCTTCAGAAATTATAGGAACACCTCATGCTTCATTTAGAGGTATACTGACATTATTAAACAATAAACTTCTAAGATTAAAAAAAAGAAAAATAATTTTCTCTCTCACTTTTCAGTAACCTGCTTTAAAAACGTATTCATACTTTCTCGTTTTATATGTTTTGTCACAATTAAGAGTTATTCCGAATTAGTATCCTATTATATTTATTTATTTATATTTTATACGTAATAAGTAGTTTTAGCCTTGGAGTAATATTTGTATAAACTCTTTATTATATTTTCAATGATGGGCATTGAAAGAGGAAGGCTATATATAGTACGGTCTATTAGGATTACAATGACAAATGGATATTCCGTGTACCTGTGTAGAAAATAAGGAAATCCCTTAATCTCCAGGGCGGCCTATTAAATATATTTGTTTTTGTTATTATAAATTAAAATAAGAATTACTAACATATTATTTAAAGAGTATTTAAATGTTTTATTGTTGTACTAATTAACTTCATTTTTTTAGACTCAACAATCTAACAGAATATTAATTCACAGAAAGAAAGATTTATTATATCTATTTAAGAAGATAATATTTGTCACTAATGTATTAGTGATCTTATAAAGTAAAATAACGATTTTTTTTAACGGGAAGAAAGCCTTTTCAAACATATGTTTTCCAATAAGCTGTATACAATATAATAATACAAACATCCAATATATAATTTTCATTTTTTCAATATACAAAATTCTCATAATTTATGTGAGCTTTACTTTAATAACTCTTTTTTAATGTTAATTAAAATTACTTGAGAATATCTTACTTCATTATTATTTTTTTTCTGACTGATATTAATTTGTACTTATATATATAATTTTATTACTTCTTTTTTTGCAGTTTTTGAAAATATTTTTTATTTTCTCTTTAATGTAAAATTTAGTTTTGAATTTTAAAAAGTTATTACTTACCATAGTTTGCCACTTTGAGACTTTTCAAGCAGTTTTATAAATAGTTTCCAATCGTAAATATTTCTCTAATTGGTGTTTTCTAAATATATTTACAAAATTATTAAATTTTTAAATTAATTACTTTCACTACTAAATGGAGATGTCATAAAGTCACACCTTAACACTCTCCCGAGAAGAATTACAGACACTTACAATTAAATAAAAAAACAATGTCTATCAAAAAGGCAAAAATATATGAAATATCCCGTTTTAACTCGATGTTAGACCCGTTTGATAATACTTTTTTCGTTGTAAAATCAGCGACCAACGTTGTTTAACAAATATTTACTCGCAATTTTTGGCTGTCAATATAATGTTGAGGTTATTCGTTGTATACGGCACGTCACTTTCGTTTTAGTAAACATGGCAGCGTTAGTGGGCAACAGATGACAGGGCGCGGGCGGGCGAGCCTGCGCCAGGCGTCCGTGTTCATCTCATCTCGTTTCCGAGGTCCGCGCGAACGCTCCGCTACTTTGAAGTGCCAGCCGACAATTCACGCGTCTACATAAACTTAGTCAGAGGGCGCCACAATCCTTTTATCACAAAGAAGCCTCCTCTCTCCCTAGTCCTTTACTCCGTCGATAAAGCAGTCATCATATGACGTTAGAAAGAGACATATAAAAGCATCTCGCGAATCGATTGGCTGATGGAAATGGGCGGGGATCGAGCACGTGGCTGAAGCTTTTATACCCGGGAGTTACGTTTATATAGTTCGCTGCATTGTTGTTTAGCGAATTTTGAATTTTGAAAGATAAGAAAGTTATCTAAAGTAAATTCAGCATATTTTGATGGTGGACTTTGGTTTGTTTATTTTTTTACTATAAGAATGTTAACTGTAGACTTCTTAAAGTAGGTCAAAATGTATGTGACCTATTTAATAGTTGTTTTTAATTGTATATGTGACTTTTTATAATTGATATAATTTATTATGTAATAGGAAAAAATAACTTACCAGTTTGTGTGCTCGAATCAAAGAATGTGCTTGTAGTCTCCACAGTCATTGTGCCGATAGTGCCATCTAGTATTTGAGTCGATGAATCTCGTCGACCCCGGGCTCGCATACAAGCATCATCACTTTGTGAACTTTGTCTTCTAAAATTTCGGCATCGTATCATTTCTTCGGTGGTAGATTGTCGTCGGAAACCACGTGCTATTAAAATTTCTTCAGTTGTTGATTGTCTTCTAAACATTGTCCTTTCTGGAGGCCTAGCGCATGGGCTTGGATCGCGACTAGAGCATGAACTTGATTCTGGACTTCGGGTGCGTCCTACTCTAGCGCATGAGGCTTGTCGCCTTAAGCGACTTCTCCTTCGGGCTGCTGATGGACTTAAGTCACCACCTCCTCCACCTGCGCGATCAGGACTTAATTGATTTCTTTCTCGTCTTGGACGCGCGGAATCAGGACTTAAAGAATCTCTTCTAGCTCGCCCTGCATCATCTGGTTCCAATGTAGGTCCCGAATCTCTACGACGAGTACCAGGTGGACCAGTCGGATCGTCAAAAGCTGTAGCTTGTCTTTGCAATCTTCCCAATCGACGTTCCGGGCTGGCAGTTGCTCGAGAGTCTCGTCTTGCCCGGCCACATTGAGTAGTAGAGTCTCTTCTGCCACCTAATTGTGGTGGTGTTTTACCACCAGGCGTCACTTGTGTTCCCTGTCCTGAATGAGTAACTTGTGTGGTTTGAGTTGTTTGTGTCGCATTAGATGTGGGGATAGTTGGTGAGGTTGGTGACGGTGTTACTGCAGATGTTATTATTGTTGGCATTGTCATAGGTGGACACTCTCCATCTGAACGACTTGGTTCGTGTACAGTGACTACTGTTACAGATGGTAAATATGTTGACGGTCCCGGATCAGACGATGCATCTACAAAAGACGGTGGGCCTGGTGTGGGTGGGGAAGCTCTTCTTTTTTTGTGAGTAGCAACTATACGCGGAGGCGGTGCGGCCAATGAATCGCGTCGATGTCGGTGCCCATCGACAGAATCGCGGCGATCTTTGCCATCTCCAGAACCGCGTCGCTTAACTCGTCGTTCCCTAGTCGACAAAACTGTTGTGGAATCTTTGCGATCGAGGTTACTAGGAAAATCAGTTTTAAAATCCTGGGGAACAGCTTTAGAATCTCGACGCTTTGAAACTGAGGATTTGATTCCAGAATCCGCTGAGGAATCACGGCGGCGCCGAGGTGGTGGTTCATGTCGAGCCCATGGCAAGGAGCGAGCTAGATCTGCTAAAGTTTCACGTCTTGATAAGGGTGCTCTTTGGCGTCTCGGTGCACTGCTGCCGCCACCCCATTCCCGAAGGATATCTGTCAGTTGAGCTAATGATGAACGGCGACGACGGGGTCCACCTACAAAAACATTTAAAAAAAATTAAAAACTTGACTTTTAACGACTTAACGGCAATTTAAAATTAATGAAATTAATTATCTACTTTGATGGTAATTATTTTTAAGACTTTTTTAATCAATAATGTATAAACATCAAATTTAACATTAATTGTTTTTTATTTTACCTCTTTGTTGGTCTGAGACATCGGGTTCTGGCGGAGATAAGCAACACACTTGGGCAGCGGAATCTCTGCGATTTCCGAGGCGTTGTCGAAGTGTAGATTCCTCTAGATTTGATCGTGTAAGCTCGTCCCATCCGTTTCCTCCCGCCCACACAAGTCCAACTTGGTGAGACAGGATTGGTAGGTTGCAGACAAAGCATATTGCTGTCATGGTCCTGTTAAGAAAAATCTATATTTTATTCAATTAATATTGCTATTTGAGATCTCAATCAACCTCAATGTAATTTTTGTTGTTGATGGGTAAGGTCAAGTAACACTCACGCTTTGTTGTTATGAAAATGTGTAAATGGAAACATGACAACGGACCGCGATCTACTCCATATACAAAGCGTGAAGCCACATATCACGCCCTTGTTCTCGCATCACTGGACTGATAACTGAACAAGCGATGCGATATTAAGTAATAACCGCTCCCATGCATGACGACATAATATGTTATATACCAATAAACTGTTGATGAAACATTCTGATATGAATTTGGCGTGCATTTATTAAGGTAGGCCAGCTACTAAAGATTATTTCGCCGTTTTGGAACTTTTTTTTTGTATATTTTTTATTATTTAGAAATGAAATAATTTGAATGTTTCTTCATACATTAAAGATGAGCGCCAGGGCTGCCTGATGTTTTATGTTTGGAGGCATAATTACAAAAATTTATTGAGCAATAAACTATGATTAATAATAAAGTTACTGCGTCGCTGTTGGCACGTGATGTGTTGATAAGCCTATCTATTGGCTATTCGCCTGAACGAGTCCCTCTTGATACACCTTAGGACGATTTGGCGCTACATAAAGCTGTATCAATATTTGGTGAAATGGAAACTCTCAATGTGTTCAATCGATTTGAAATTATTTGTTCAATGAGTTTCAAGCGTATGTAAACTAAACAACTTGTTATTACAATGTTGGCTTAATAAAAGCCATTAAGAAATTGAAGTTAAATTCAACCATGAGATGTAAAGCTTCGTTATAATAAACTGGTGAAACAATATTATGAAATAATTATAATTATTAGATTAATGAGCTGTTAGAAGTGAGCTATTAATTAAACACAAATTCATCAACAACGCACTTATAATGTCTCTTTAGTTGTGATAAACCATTTTCGCAGACAGCCGTCTCCATTGAAACGATCTAATTGGTTCAAGTATGTATATTCAAGTAACAAGCGAAGGAGACAGTTGACATTGTAAATGTTGTAATAGTTAGAAAATCCATAACCCATATTTTACTATCGCCAATATTAGGAAAAGTAACATTAGCATCCTAACAGTCTAATTTACTAGGCGATGGACTAAACCGTGGTACTAGTGGTGAATAGAAAACTATAGTGCTATAAAACAAATTATATTTCTTTTTTTTTCTAAGACCTAGAAGACTACGAAAATAATGGGTACTTATAGACTGGTACGTATGAATGTCTTCTGCTGAAACTAAAAAATAACTTATCTAAATCATATCAATCAAAATTACTTACTTTAATAATATGTATTTACCTTACATGAAATAATAAATACTTACTTCTATGTTTTCATTGTTAAAGCAAAAGCTGGGTAGAGTTGTAAGCGAAGGGTAAGCATTTGTTAACTACCAACATTCATAGTTTATTAGTGCCTGTATTTAACATCCTAATGTAGCAAATGTTTTATATTGATAATGGATCTGCCGAAACACATGCTAATTGGCTAAATTACAGTTAAGGCACAAATCTAAATATTGTATTATAATACAATTTTAGATTGGTGTCCCAAAAGATTTGGATTTACAACATGCTAGGAACTTTTGGGGGACCTGTAATGTCGAAGACGAGGTGAGGGAGATTGCATGTCGAAAGCCGGGGCATAGGGGCTATGTCAGGGTTATTCGACACTCAATACCACATCAAACACATTGTACATCTGAAACAATAGGCGCATATTAATTCGTGTGGAGTGTTGTGTAATAGTTGTAATGTAGTTGTAATTAAATTAGGAACTCGAAATGTACAGCCCTCTATAGAAGCAACATGGCGCCGACGGAAGTTGTTACCAAGAGCTCAGTCTTTTCAGGTAGTTACAATTTTTTTCGGTAGATGGCAGCACTTTTCGAACTTAAGACTTTTAAGGGATGTTCTACATTGTCAACAAAAAAAAGAAAGATGGCGCTTTCGTCGGAAGGGATATAAGTATTTTTTTTTTTGATATTTCATTCGGTTGTTTTTTTTAGTTGTGTAACTATTCAATATCCAACATGATTTTGAAACTGATTATAATGTTTTTAGGTAGTATTTCTCCATTTAGGCATCTATTAAATCTTGATACAGAAAATGTTTAATTTAATTTATTATTCGTACTTTAGTTATCATTGTTCCATCTCTGGTCCATTAACTGAAATTAAAACTGAATAAAACTGAATCTCGGATTATGAAATGTACTTACTACTCTTTCGAACGGACAATAATTCTGATGTGTCGTATAATAAGTCGTTTTTATAGATGATATATTTATATATTTAATAAAAAGTTACATGAAAAACGTGATCTCGTATGTTTCTAAAGAGTTTTAGGTTAGGTATTACGATTTTATAATAAAGAATTTGATCCTACAAGATTATTAATACAATAATGTCGAATTTAGACATTTTACATAGTTGCAATACCCTTAACAATCAGTTGAATAAATATTTTAAGGGATTTGGGACTTATATTAAGTATCTATAATAAGGTTCTGCATATTTAAATAAATAAAATTTAAATAAATAAATGAAATTAATATCAACGGAGCAGGCTCTGCTTCTTGGAGACTGTGCTCGTCACTCTGCTAACTAATGAGCTAAGCATAATATATGTAAACGTCTTTTTTGAAACTTAGGTACCTATAAGACCACCTACCCGGCCTACCCTATTTACCTACTTATAGGCAGGAAGGAATAAATCTCACCGAACTAATACCCGGTATATAACAATATCGAAACATAAATATAATGTTGCACGATGATGTTATGGCCTATACCTAGAAATTTCAATCAAGACCTCGGTTCGTAATAACGGAATTTTGGGACCGTTTATAGGAAATCCCAAAATATGCCCTGGATTATATGATGCACATTAATTTACAATAGAAGGCAAGAAGCATAGTTATATAATAAAACAATATATTAATGTGTAAGTTGCATTTTTGTATGTTGTATTCTTTAATAGATTAACAAAATTTCTAACGAATAATAATAAGTATAATTATTACTAAACATAAATATTATAAAAGTTGACATTAGCTTCATTGAGGTGGTGATTCGTCTTATTTCCCGTAGGTATATTACCTAACTATGAAAGCAAAACATTTAAAGATTTTGTCACTTACCATGGTCAAGAGGATCGGATATTATATAGACATTAACGACAGTAAAATATTGACATCGTTGACATTTTATAAAGTCTGTGTTAATGTATTTCTTAAAATGAGATTACCCTTTTTATAGTCCTTTTGAAATAAAACTTTATTTGGTATATATGTAATAATGTTTGGTTTTTCGGTAAAAAAATGTCCTAACAAGACAGAGTATTTCAAAACATAGCCTTGAACTCAAAGTCAAAGTAAAACATTATTTATACAATAAATATGTTTAAACAAAATTTCGACACGTCAAATGAAACTAATATTACAAATATTAAAAAAAAAAATAACAGCCGTAAAAAGCCATTCGATTAGTTGAGCTTAAGTCGAGGCAAAGAAGCTCATGGCCACTCTTTTCAACTATATGATTGTTACAAAGATTTTTATGAGGTTTACAATTTAATGTCATATTTCAACAACTTGTCGTAAGCGGTGTCAAGCAGGTCAAGGGCAAGCTAAGATGCGCGCTTACAGCATCATAGTTACTACAGATATATACAATATTTCACTTATAATTTATATTCCTATACTCGCAACTATTAGATGAAATGAGCGAACAAGAATTACACCAATACCTCTGAACACAGGCAAATTACGTCTTTATTTATGTCTACGTTAAGCAAAAATTAATGTTGTCTCTGGCTACCTGTTCCTTCGTACCTAAAACCGTTTTTGAGTGAAAAGGGCGTATCCCTAACAATAAATGTATCATGTGGAAAAATGGAAATATATTGAAATAGAAATCACAGTTTCATTTTTTTAACGAAAAAAATCCCCGACTTAAAAAGTCTGAAATATAAAACATAATAATAAATGTTAACCCTTTAACTGTAGTATAAACAGAGTGTAAAGAAATTAAAGGAGTAGAAATTAAAGTAGACGAATTGAGAGTAACATGTCAGCTCTAGCTATTCTATCTTCTTTGACTGTTTCTCAACGGAGAGGGTGATGATATAGATATATAAATATATTTCTTTAGCCCAGGGGTCGTTGTGTGGGGACTCTTAAATAAAAAGGGTTTTATTGAATATTTTATAACACACTTTTAGATACTTACATACCTATCAATTTATTTAATCTACCAAGGCTCACTAATTACATTGGTTAAAGATAGCGTAAGCAAACTTGAGCTTCCGGACTGCGACGAAAAGTAAGGATAACCTTCGTTGACGAAGTTTATTATTTTTGTGAACTCTCTGAGTAAAAAAATTAAGACTTGGACCGAATATATTACTATATCCAAATAGATCATATTTGGCTATAGTAACTTGACTTATTTGTATTTTCTACTTTATAGTAGTATTTGGTTTTTATTTAAATTTAAGTAATTGTCCCTCAACACAATGAATTTTGAATTAAAATATTATATCTTTCCATTTATGTATTCACTCGAGGATCGAGTTACAAGAGCGCTGGTCCCAACATATCAGTCTTAATTCTTCTACCGACATTAATTTCTTAACACAGCCTCTTTTTATATTAAAATTAAAGAGGTATTATTGTTTTTAACTTTGAGAGTTAATTTATTAAATATTTAAATTAATAATATTTTTTCATAATTCATGAATGAAAGTATATAATCCAAATTATCGGAGATCGTAAAACCAGTTCCAATGAGTAAATGTCTTGGAGACAATAAATAAGCCCAAACCCCAATTGTTTATTCATTTGATGGCTTTATTGCCACAGACGGACTCATAAATACACGCGTTAAACTTATAACTCTCCCCGTTTTTATCACGTAATGCGTTAATGATTTAATAAAAATGGCGCTGCGGGATCGTCTTTGAATTTGGTAAAACATTTAATCGTCCGATTAATAAACTATACTCATTAAGGTAGATTTTAATACAATTTAGCAGACAATAAAATCTCTGCCTAATATCAAATACAGGTAGTATATTTTCTAAGTATGCTTTTGCTTTCATATCTTTGTGTGTTCGTTAATTAATTTCTAAGCTCTTATTTCTGTGTTGATAAAGAATGAATTTGCATAACAGTTATACTTGTACCTTGCCAATTGAGGTTTCTGCGCTTTTCAATTTTACCTCCAGGTATTTTCCCAATTAATTCTCTTAGCTTCGTGAAAATGAAATGGGCTTTAAAGATACAAAACCTTTTCAATCTAAGCGGTTTATATAACTCGTTTGAATCTGTTAGTTTGAAGTCAAGTCATTTATATAAATTTTATGATTTTACTTATCAAATATTTAATCGTACCCGTCGTTATGTTTAATTTATTTATTTCGGGCTATTCAACTAATTAATGTATATACTAAATAATTATAAAAGTAAATTATAAAAGTAACGTATGTAAATTTTTGATTTTAAAGATTTTAGGATAGTACAGGTGAGACGCTCAAATTTTCTACAACCGCTCGCTCATTAGACACAAAAATTAACCAATCAATAATGAAAGAACGCTGACAAATACTTTTCATTTTCGAGCGTCCTGAACAAACGGGAATGTTGTCCAATTTAGATTGCTTTTTGATTGATGGGCGCGGGTAAACTTTTAAATGAATTTTCCCGCCGTTCCTTCTAGAGAATAGTAGTAGGCGTTCTTTTGTCTTTTAATAATTGTTTAATATCTATATATAGAATTATTATTTTTTTATCTATTATTTTACAATCGCAGGGTCTAGATATTTTTTATTGTTTTTGATATTTGTACCCAAAATAAACTACTTTCACGTCCGAGCTGTATTAAAGATTATGATGTGAAATTATTACTATATATTTTATATTTTACAATCAACCACAATTAGTAAAAGAGAAATCGTTGAAATTAGAAAGGATATTATATTTCCAAAGGAAAAGCTGTATAGAGAATTATACGAGAATTATACTGATTTAATAAATTTTAAAAAGTTTAGAGTTTTAGTAACAAATGATATTAGTAGATACTAATTGATATAAATATATCAAAAGTATACCCTTAGGATTGTCAACGTAAACTTTTTAGGGCTACTTAATATAAGAAGAGTCATCTTACATCACTCTTAAAGTAAATTGCGAGTAGAGATGTCTATTTATTTTTTAATATTTTTTTTTTTATATGATCTAGGGCAATGCTTGACTACATTCCACCTGATGGAAATAATAAAAATACACGTCTAATTTAATCTACAAACAAGTTGGAACTAGTAAATGTTATAGTTAATTCGTTTCGGCCATACCGTTATGCTATCTTTGGTTATCAAAAGCAATTTACTGAGATGAAAGGGAACGAAAATATTTGTAATTTCTAGAAAGGTTGTTTAAATATTCACTGGTGAATTCGATTCCCCGTCATAAAATTCTTTGAAAATCTTTTAATTATATTATTTCATTATAATTAAATTGTTGATTAAATATATTTAAAGTATTTAATTTGTTTTACTTTCAACTATATTACTAAGTACAAATAATAGTACTATAATCCTATAAATCATATCATACCAGTGCAAAAAAAACTTTGAACTGAACATCTGTAAATAATAAGATGAACATTTTTCAGATTTCATTTTTGTTATATTTAGAATTATCTTTCCATCTCCGTTATGATGAACACTCAAGTTAAGTGCTTTAAGTAAATTTGAACGGTATTATTACGTTACTAACGAAAATCAAGCCGTTGTTTTCACAGTTCATTGAATATTATTTTGATAAGTTAATTAGATTATCTTGAGTTTCAGTAAAAGCAGTAGCTTCCGTACATTATTACTTTTTTATTTACCATCATGAAAACTTCCCCGTCGTTGCTGATCTTATTTAGTATTTTTAGTATTACAATAATCTATAATTATATTTAATTATTAATTCAAATACTATTCAAATTATACTCAAATACAAAACTAATCAATAACATGCTGTCAATTTATAAGATAGTGACACTACAGATAGTGTAGTCTTAACTCGAAGTTGACAATCTCAGTTAGAAAACTTGTAACAAAAGTTTGAAAATTAACTGGTTTTTAAGAACCAAATATATTTTCAGGTTATTGTGTAACAGTTTAGTTATGCAAATGTACAATACATACTAATATGCACTCAAATATGAAATTCATAGCCTCCTTACGGCGAGATTGCTGTTGTAATTGGATCTTTGGAAACGTAAGATCCTATGGTGCAACAATAACACGGCAAAGTTAAAATGCTTGTTTCTAACCTACTAGCTGGTGGTGGCGGTTCTGCCTGCGTTCAAAAGCTTGTGTCATTTCAATTTACATCACTTATATTGTGAATAAGATCATTTTGATCATTGAGGCATGAGTTACAAGAAACGGTGAAATATATATAGTTAGAATCATAAATATAATTTTACATATATATATATATATATATATATATATATATATATATATATATATATATATATATATATCAAACTTGGAAAATGATGGGTCGGTATAAACTTTATCCCTATTTCGCCCTCTCCCGGTTCTGTTTAGATATGTCGTCGTTCCCCGATTCCCCAAGATACAATGTCTCATATTGCCAGTTTTGCAAGTTTATCTATATGAATCGTCTAAAGCTGACAGACCGACAGAGTTACTTTGATATTTAAAACATTTTATGTATACAAGTAAACAACATGTTTTATGTATATCTACCTATAAAATGGTTAAGTTGCAAACGTATCACAGAAAAAATATTTATAAAGTTCTAGCATGTCTTTGTGGACAAAAGCTCCCTTTAATAAAAAAGAAAAAAATAAAAAGTCCTCCACTTGACACATAATGAGACTTGAAAAAATACCTATATACATCAACAAACAGATCTTAGAATAAAAGAGATAAAACCAAATATAACGTATATAAATACAATATTTTAAAAGGTCTGAGCTAGAACATGATATTTAGATCAAAATAACCGGTTACCGCAGCTGCAACTTTGTCTTGTTATCTCTATGGATTCTGTTACTAATTTGTTACGTGAAGTAGAGCTCGTTCAATTTTATCTGAATATGTTTACAAACTCTGTTTAATCATTGTTTCTGTAAAATAAACACTGGGGTTGCTAGTTAACTGAAAGGCAATGTTTAAGTTGTTATAACTTTGTCAAAACTAATTGTTATACAGTTTAGCTTATTGTAATCAATTTAACGTAACATTACTTTTAAACATATAGGAATAAATTTATCTTTTAAACATGGCATCATTATTATTAGTTTTTGTCGCGGATCTAAAACATTTTCACCCCAGATTTTTTGTTTATTATTTATTTTATATAAATGCAAAGTTTACATCATTCACTTTAAAATGAACAGATTTTTATTTACCTATTCCTCTTAAGGGCGGATTCTTTCAAACGCCTTATTTGCACTATAAGTAGTTCAAGGGTTTCGATTAAACGTTGTGATAAATCATTGAGTCTATCATATTAGAAAAATATAATATATAGTTATCAAACGCTGGGGCAAATTAAATAACCTGAAAATATATTTTAAACCTTTTTCTGGTTACTTTTTTTTGGTTAGTAATTAGGAAATTTTGGTTAATTTTCTTGTTGTTGTCACAATAAGAAACATGTAAAAGTTATGGAAATTAATAAATCAGATATGAAGTCATTGGGGAGGTGGTAAATCTGTTTCATTAAGATATTAAAAGGTTTTATAAGGTTGTGTAATATTTTTATTATAGGTCTTAATATCCTTAAAAAATATTATATATTATATATATAAATTACTAATTTCTTTTACCAGTATTCCTTGGTATATATGTATAGTTTATAATAAACATAATACTGAATTATATTTCTCATTTCCCTTTGAGCTTCACACTACGTGCTCTACTTCTGACATTTGATACAATTTCAATTCCACAGCATTATTCCAATTTACGTTGCTTCATAATGTTGTGTTTAGTTTGTTCTAATAGATTGTACATTAAAACCTATTCCAACTATTATTTTAAATGTTTAACGTATATATCGTTATATATTTCGCTATATACATATATTAAGTGGCTCATCGTGAATCTCTACTTTACGTTTAAATCCAATGGAAAAAAAATGGAATTTTATTAAGATGTCATTGTTGGCTTATTGGTATTCAATTGTCGTGGGTAGCATTTCGTTTTGGTAGTTAAAGTAAAAATCGTAAATTTTATAAGCCGAAAATAATCGAGTTAAACTTACAGCTATTAACTAAATCATTGAGTAAATGTAAAACATTTTTTCATATCAAACATATGAAATTTTAAATTCGAATAACTTTTAAAGGAGTGAACTTACAGAAAATTATAAGAGATATTTTTTTTAGAGCGTTTAATTTTCTTTAAAAATATTCATAACTCGTCCCAACATGTTTATTTGAAAGTAAGCTAAAAAAATTCAAAGTTAAAATATTTTTTTTTCATGTTATTTAAACGTAAAAAAGAAATTCACGAGTGACCTTTCAAGATTGATATTAAAAGCTCCGGTTTTCACAGGCTTCTTGTCTTATGATTAGGAAGATATTTTACTGCGAGATTTGAAATAAAAAAGTAGTCGATTTTTTTGAACCGGTCTAATATATATATTTATCAACGAGATTTTTCTTGACCTTAATGAGTTGAGTAATTAAATTATCAAGAAGCATGTCCCTAAGTAAAGTAAACAACTTCACGTAACTTAAAACCTCCATCTTATTAATTGAGTTCGCTCTTTAATTGAAGAGGCCACCGTACTTTCGATTTTACTTTAAGGCATCATCAGAAATAAGATCTTCTAAACTTCAAGGGGTACTTATATTACTTAAAAAAAATAGTCTCTAGCAAGCTACATATTTTTATCATCAAGCTGACCATGAGAGCTTCTTTTTTTATATATTAGATCTACCCTTCCCTTTAAGGTTATTAGACAAGTTATAATTTTTTTAACAAGACAATGATTGTAAAGTGTTTTTCTGTTATTGTATTGTTGAATAAGACTTTTCCTCAACAGTGAAACACTATTCCTTTTTTCATTGTTAATACCTTGGTTTACATAAATTTTTTTATATTTTTCATTTGGTTCATAACATAAATATTTTTAAAATGTAAAATAAAATTGAGATTGAAAACATCAATCAAAAAGCCATGCAAAAACAATATTGAATTCTTTTAGCATATCTCATTTTATATCGAAAATTTTATATGCAGTGAAGTGGATGTTATAACAAAGTAGTATTTTAATTTATTAGCAGGTTGCAATATTGTTTTCATAGTATTTTCCAGTAATCGATTACTTGTTCATAGTTTCATAACTTGTTCTTATTAGATTTCCTGTTTAACGAACCGTGTAGTAGTTATACACATATAATTGTTATATACATCATATAAATATAAATACATCAAAGAGGAAACTATTTAGTCAAACTTATAGCAAGGTTTGATTTATCTATACTAATATTATAAAGCTGAAGAGTTTGTTTGTTTGAACGCACTAATCTCTGGAACTACTGGCCCGAATTGAAAAATTATTTTTGTGTTGAATAGTCCGTTTATTAAGGAAGGCTATAGGGTATATATCATCTCGCTGTGACTTATAAAAGTCGAGCAGCAATGAAAATTGTTGCAAAAACGGGAAAAGATTTCTTTTTTGAGAGCTTTCCTCGCGTGCGCTGAGGAAACACTAAAAACCGCGCGGACGGAGTCGCGGGCGACCCCTAGTATTTTATACAGTGTTAAAGTCAAAGTTCTATCTCCACTTCCTTTTACCATACCGTTATATTTAACCTATCATTTATATGGTTATCATTATGAAATTGTTTTTTTTTGATCCCCTTAAAGATTTTTTGTACACTATAATACAAATCGAGTGTTGTCAGCTTCCTGCAAGGCGGGCAACGTTGTAATCCCTTATATTGCAGATGCCAAATGGTGACAGTGACTTATCACCATACATATTCTCTGGCTGTTTCCTGTCTTCAAAGACAAAACTTTTATATGATTATTTTCATGTCGGTTTTTTAGAAGGCGATATACATTCAAATGATTTCATTTTGATATCAGTAATTTTAGACACTGAGTTTAAGTAACTGAAGTAATATTATATTTGACAATAACGAAAAAGAATCTAGTCACTGGTAGTTTTTTTCGGTGCACCACGGTCAACAAAGCAAAAAAAGTGTTTTGCCTCTCAGGTCTGAGGGAAAAATTTAAACTTTGTTTCTTTTTAACTACCACAATAAAAGTTAAAAAAACATAACCAGGCAAACGATGTAACGTACTAATTATCATTAAAATAAATAGACCGGTCTACTTAACACACTTCTCTCTGAACCGTTTATTACGGTTTTTTGTGAAAAGCCGTAATAAACTATATATATAATACTTACAGAACGTCATTCAAAATAACTGAGCATAAAATGATAACGTTACGATATATACGTTAAACATTTATATTAATTGTTGGAATAGGTTTTTATGTACAATCTATTAGAACAAACTAAACAGAACATACAAAAGTGTAACAATTATTTGAATAAGTTGCAGAAAATTCTCCTAATTACAGAAGGAAATTTCAGAAAAATACTTAACTAATATCATTAAAATACTTAACTTCCAGAACCAAAAATACGAGAAGTTTCTATGCGATAAGCTATTTTTCTTTTTACCTTTATGAAGAAATTTTAACTATTTTTATTGGAAGAAAGTCTTTACTTTAATTCAATAAAAATGTTCGAATAAAATTGTTCCCATTTGGTTTACATTCAGAGAAATGATTAAAGTTATTTACTATAAAACAAAAAATGACTTATGTTATATGTAATTATCACCAATTCTGTTCTTCGTTACGAATCAATTAATTATATACCAAAGAATAATGACAAACTTCAAACTTCCAATCAAATTTCTGATAACTAAATTATTTTAGCGTCATGCAAAGAATATTACAAAATAGAGTTCGATATTCTTTACCAGTTTGCATTCAAGTTTGCTGATAAAGAAAGTCTGTAGACGGATGTATATCACTGAGATTTTTGTGAGTACATCAATTTCAAGATTTATAGAACAACAAACTGTGGGCTTTGAATCTTTATTTGGTTGTATTTGCCTTTCCGAGATTGTTAGGCTTATTTAGTCGAAAGTTGAAGAAATATACCCGGCATAGTTTGGGAGTCAGAATTTCAATTGTTTTCTAAATAGAAAAACAAAATATAATGTGAAGCCCATCCAAATATGAATAAATACTATTTTATAAATGATAAAATAAACATGTTTTTAATTTCCATCGCTCTTTATGGCAATGGCATTCACAAACGTCTCCTGTAATTATTTAAAAATATGAGTATGAGGCAGATTTATATATTGGGCGAAATATCGCTAATCTAAATCGAATTCGAAACACGAAAAGGCACCAAAAAGCTCATAAAAACGACTCGATATCGACAACTACAAAAGAATTTCACAGCAGTTGTCAGTACTCTATAGACGAGGACATTCTTTGTCTACTTAGTACTCATTGTCTACTTAGTACTCATTGTCCATTTATTGTTCGGGTATATATGTTATGTCTGTATCAATAAAGAATCCTGATTGAAATATTTATTTAATAAATTTAGCAGTTTTTAATTTATTTACTAGGTAAATATTTTTTTAGACACATTAAATTGTTATTCGATTGAATTGAATTTGAATTGACTGTAATTCGAATGAAGCGGTAACAATTCATAAGAATCAGACTCTCCTACCAATATTTGGTGATATTTAGTAATATAGAAAAATAACCAATTGTGTTCCCAAACTTCACGAGTTTCAAAAGATTTTATTTCACGAGTCAGATCGACCCATAACAATAATGTGAAAAATTATAGATATTTATTGAGGTAAGCCTCTGTAATAGTGATATTTGTTGATTTAAAAAAATCTATCAGCAACAATTTCTTCATTGTTAATTATAATTTTATGATAAATAGTATATTGTAATGTAATTTTGAAAAGTGTAGTACATTTATAAAATAAAACATTGCACGTATATCAAAATCAAAATAGCATTACAAAAAAACTTAACTTGCTTTTTAGGGATATAATAGCTATGCAAAACTTAACAAGGAGAAAAAAAATTACTTACATTTTACGTACAAAATTTCTACCAATTCCTCTTCGTTCAAGAGTATTGTCTTAAACAGCATCTGTAACAAAGAAATAAATTATTTTTCTTGTTATTAATGTTGTGCGTTTTAAAAGAATTGTTGGGAATTATATAAATAACATTTCATTAATTATAAAATTGTAATAAATTGGTGAAAACACAATATATATATTTATTATGAGGAACGGCTTTGTTATCGACCTCTGGGGACTGGTGGGAATGAGAAGGTTTCCCAGAGGTCACGGGTTCGAACCCCTGTCCGTATCGGTTTATTTTTCATTCCATATTTATTTAAAATGATTCACAACTTACATTTTAACACATAACTGTATTGATATTTGAAATATGTGATTCATTTTCCCTTCCGCTTTTCCAAAGTTATTACTTGATTTGATATTTCAAGAAATGCATTTACGTGGTATACTAATAATATTAGATATAATTTAAAAGCAAGCTACAAAAGCAAATGGTATTTACATTTGCAATGCATTTTAATATAATAATATAACATAAATTTACATTTTGTAATCTCTAGAATATTCGGAATGGCCGTATTCTTATGATAACCTATTCTATGTATTAAAAGACAAAAAATTATAAAAAATAATTAGTTATTTCTCACACACAGTTTCGTTGATCAAAACTGGCAACACAACTAAACTGGTGGTCAACATTATGTCATGTTAAAAAAATTGTTGTCATCTATTTTAAAATTACATTTTTAAATTTTGGTTAGTGTACGCTAAAACATTCTACGCGCTATTTTCACCGATATTTCAAAAACCCTGACTAAACGTTTATTTTTATAAAACCTTTATAAAGGATGATGTAGCCGTCTGTTAGCGGCACATTTTTTAATATTGCTTTGGACCGACACTAGACCAAAATTCGGAATATACGAACAAACAAATAAAGGTACAATATAAGCATATTCATTAGTTTATATACAAAGAGAAATAATTTAAACTTACGTGCCATTTAAATAAAAGCTTTCACTACAAATTTTACTGTATTGCAAAAAAATTTGAATATTAATTGATTATAAAAGCTGTTAAGATTTTAACAATACCCGTTTAAATATAGCCCCGGGATACATTTTGTAATTGAGATTACAGAGATTACTCTGTCACTTTATTATTACGACAAAAAAATATTAGATTTTTCTTTCACTTATTTCGTAAGATTTTAGGAAATCTTTTCCGTATTTGATATAATTTTAAGATGTTCTTAGAATTTAGGTAATTTATTTATTTTGAAAATATTAAATGTGTTGGAAAAAAAAAGAAAAATTCTGTTGAAATCATTTATTATTATATAGTCTTATCAATATTTAGTTCAAATTATAAGCAAAAGTGTTATAGATATTTGGAAAAGCTTAGAAGAGTATTTCCACGTCTCTATAAATGGAAATAGGCTTTCTAATTTCCTATACAGAACATACCGTTGCAGGATGTTGCTTCCGTTATCATTAAGACTTAAAAGTAATCTTCTTCAAAGAAACTGAAAGTATTTTTATTTAGAAAATGCGCTTTTATTTTTAACTACCCGATGGAGTTTCCAATACTTTGCAAAATTGGTCTTCAAAAAAGTTCATTGAACTTATAAAATGTCAGACAGTTGCACGATTTTACAGGTAGGTTCATGGAGAGAGTCCTACAAAAAAACTTCATAACTTTTATATATGACAATTAATCTTATCATAAATAATATTTTATCTTATTTTATTATTTAGAAATAATTCACTTACGATTGCTTTCATTTAGAAACGAAAAAAAAGTAATATATGTGAGACGTTGTTAGAACCCAAGTAAAGCGTGCTACAAAAAAAAAATATTATACAATAATCAACTATTATAGTTTTGAAAAAATTTAAATATTGAGAATGTATAACCCTGATTTGAGACAACACTTTGGAAACGGAAATGGTTACCGGTCACGTGCAGCTTTGTTAGTAAATTAATTATTGATAAGTTTCTCTATCGTCAGCATAGTTTTATTATCCTTAGTTTCATAATAAGCTTAATAATAAAAATAACGGAAATATTAATAAATATAAAGATAGAAGAATGAAGAATATAAAAGATAATATTAATAAATATATTTATAATATAAAGTTGAAGAGTTTTTTTCTAAATTCAGGCTGAAATAATGGTATACATATTACATTTAATTTAGATTTATGTTGTTTTCAATAAAGATATATATATATATATGCATTTATAAATTTTGAAATAATGATGTACCTTTTCTTTTACAGCAATTATTTAACTAAAAAATACTGTCAATTGTCCTGCAATATATAGTTAAAAATATAATATATTTAAAAAATATAACAACAAAAACAAAAGAGGAATAGCATACTAATAATTCATGCTTAAAGGTAACATGTTTAAAAAAAGTATTCGAAGTATATCTAGATCGTGTAATCATTGTATTCTTGCACATGTGATCGAAGGGAAATCCCTAATAATCTCAGGATTAGGGCACAGTTCTGTAGCAGTGGTACCGTACATTAATCAAATGGTATTGTTATATATTGTACAGCTGGGTTAGAATAAGGTTCACAGGTGTATATAACCCTTATATATACGTTATTATTAAGCTAACTTTTGTTATATAATATCATGTTCCTTTAGTTTATGGTAGTCATTAAAGGAGAATAAACCAATAAAGTGCATCAAGAACCGATAAGCTTATGCGTAGGTTGGATTGAAGTGGTAGCAATACCAGCTTTTACTGTAGAGACCTTAATAAGTCACAGGTTGCATACGAAGACGTGACTGGAAAACTCATTACGGGAATTTACTTTTCAGACCGAATACTTATACAACGTGCGATTTATGTTTTACTGGAATATTTACAATTTATTTTATATGTTATAAAAAATACACATTCTTGAAATTTATTTTCATGTGTGTAGTTTTTTTTTGTCTTTTAAAACTGGTGCACATTTAAAAGATAAGATTTTTTTTATTACTTCAATACTATTGCATAGAAAGCATTTATATAAAGTAATTTTTATCCTGGCTGACACGAAAAATGATGTTTGCATACTATTTATGGTTTTGCATAGCTGCATTATGCTATGTAGCACATTCTTAATAACAGAATCTCCTTCAACGGCCTAGGATTGTAAAAGACCATTTTAGAACAATATTAAACTGGATGTTTTTATTAAGTAAGAGGCATAATTAAAATTATTAAATGTGTTAAAAGTACCGACAATTTTTGTTACAAAACAGAGTTGTCATAGATTAATTATTGCTTTCAGCTTTATTTAGACAATAACGACGGCATTTGTCTGTCGTTAAATATCATTTAGAGACCGCCCATTAAGCGATTCATTTTAATTTTCCTTAATATAGCTTAAGTGTCTTTGCTTAGAATAAATACTTTTCTTAGATTAAAATAATTATTTTGGTTATTTCATCAGTTTGTGTTTACAATTATATTATTTGAAACAAGATTGGCATCCATTTGGTAAATTGTATAAAAACTAGACACGTGTCGCCATTTTGATTCCGAGTTATTTGACGTGTTTTGGACGAATATTTTTTTATAATGTGTTTTGGAATTTAAACGAGAAGAATATTTCTATTAAATAATTCTATATATGTTCTTATATATATTAAATAATTCCATTATTAAGACGTCAAATACAGTACAATTATAACAAAAGCTAAGATATATTACAGAGAATACTGTAAATGTTAATGTTCGCTGTTACTAAGGTTCTTAATTAAATAGATACGTCTGTTTGAACCTTGTTTGAACTTAGCGTAGTGCTTTGATTTCGACTGCCTTACAAGTAAATGATGTTATTAAATTAAGTAATTAGTTGTATGGTTCACTGGAAATTTCTTAGTTTGTAAAATATATTGAAAATAATAAATATCTTCAATAATTTACTCTAAATTACTGGTATATGTATTAGTTTGTATTGTGTACGTATAAGTAGTTTTATGGATATTCACTCCATTATTTCAATTATTTTATTTTTTTTTCAATATTCTACCCCTGTTTTTAGATTTCGGTTTACTATGTCGGTAGATAGAGAATGCTTATGCTTTTTTTATGTAATAAAGATTCTAAATAAATAAAATATGCATTTCAATTATTAATAAATACCCCTACTTCGTTTAAGGTCTGAGTAATTTTTTTATATCCAATAGGCAAAGTTTTTATGAAACGACAAACTCTAATTGCAAACCCACAATATGAAATATAAATTGAGTATTATTGATACTGAGTTATTTAAGTTGTTATCTGTGCTATGTTCGTAAATGACATACAAAGTGTCAAATTCTAAAGCGCGGTGACTACTATACTGTATAGTAATGAGCTAATTTACGACCAGGTCACTAGCGGATACTCAACCACCAATCAAATATTATTCAACTGCAACGCTTTGGACTTTCGTTGTATTGTAGAGTAGATTTTCTGGCGAAATTAATAATCTATCTATAAATCGAGATTGACATCAACCTTAAATTGGTTCTGACATGCTCAATCTATATCTTTTATTGGGGCTGATATCTCAAGAAATGGATTAAAATTCATATTTTCATAAAAAACATTGATCATATTATAGATAACAGCACTTATTTGAGTGCCTTTGTTTTGGCAAACAAATCACTTTATCCTTACGGTGTTACAGTAAGGATAAAGTTATTTATTTATTTTCTTTTTACCTTAAATATTAGGGAAAATATTTAACATGTTAAGCCGGGTCCAAACTGGATAAGCTTTTGAAAAATAGGCCGAAAATCAATAAAATGGATCGGTATTTGGAAAACAGGACTGGAATTAAGGTAAAATAATTACATCCATTACTAATACATTATGGTACATTATTAATTACAAATTAATTTAAAGAAACTAAAAACGCACATTTGAAATAAATAAACGACTTTTAAATATTATTACTTGGTTCAGGTACAAGATGTATTCCTATCTAAAAGGACCATTTAATTTTAAAATGTCTCATTCCCTTATTAATCTACTCGTTCCATTTTGTTCTCTAAAGCAGCAAAAAATAAGCTCTGCAAAGCTTTATATTAATTATAATGTTCGTATTGTTTGGACGTTCAAATAATGTATAAATTGTGTTTGAAATTGTCGCTAAAACTATATAAATGGACAATTTGCTCAAATTTATACATATTACAATAGACTATCTTAAGTAAATTTATTCAATAATGAAGAGCTTAGCTCTTCATTAGAGCGCAAAACTACATTTTTGTTCAATCAGTCTGTTTGGATCTGTGAACAGTAATCACTCAAGGCGATAAATCTGACAAGGCTAAACAGACCTATGTTTATTACCTCTCTGCTTATATTGGAGAGTACTATAAACCACCTGACTTAGCTTAAGGATCACCATATATTGAATGATCTGAAAGATATGGTTTTCGCTATGATAAATAGGTGGGCGATCGTTTAGTGTACCTTACCCACTGATTAGTCACGGAATTAGTCTGCCAATTTCGAAACAGTATGGTACAAGGAGTTTCTTGTGAAACTCATTTCCTAAGCATAACCAATAGTTTTTGAAAAATAAATTGACCCGACCATATTAAGAGTATTACTCTCACCTAAGGACCGAAACAACCCAGAAACAGTTACTTTTATTTGACCACAGCGAAGAGCCGTTTGAATTGTCGAAGACTCTGTCCTCTATGAAAAACTAGAAACTTTGTGGTTAAGTAGGAACTTTGCATTTCTTTGCATCTTCTACCCCATCTTTCTTTGTTTCAAAAAGTTTTATTAACTTTTGTTAACTTATGATTTGTGCTGCTGATTTCTACTATAGCATTGCACACCACCACTTGGAATACCATCCTTAGCGCCATGCATACGTGTATGAATTCATGGTGGTTCTTAAGAAGCTTACTATCACAGACCATGAAGTAGACCAACTTCAACGGTATTATGAGAACATCAAACGCTTCCTTCGGAATGAATATGTACTTAATTGTTTAAATAAATATCTGTATTAGACCTGTGATTTAGTATTTAAACCTTAAAACATCGACTATACACCGTCATTTGTAATATAAAATTCCATTATTCTATAGGTATATTCTTTCTTGGTGGTAGACCACACCTTGGTGGTAGACCATAACATCCGGTCGCCGGCAAAGTTACCACCCATCGGGCAGAGTCGTGCCGCAAAGCGACCTAGTCGTGTTCCGGCACGTTGCTCGATGAAGCCGTTTATGGGAAATGGGTCTGAATAGTTGCGGTGCGTTGGCGAACCGGTTTGACGTCGGGTTGGTGTTTGTTTTGTCGGGTGTCTAGTCGAGGAGGGTAGCGGGATCCGAAGCGACGGCTTTCCGCTGGCCGCCCGCAGATAGTTGGGGGCCCAATTAGTGGGTTAGCCACCCACGAAAGGCTGCCCCGCCAGCTGCGAAAAATCCCAGGGTGGCTCCATCGTGCTGGTTGGCGACCAGACGAGGAGGCCCGATGGCGATCCCTGGGGGGGTTCGGGCGTCCCCGCAGTCTCCAGACTAGCCTCCCAGTGGCAAGACATCACCAATTTCGACGTCGGGTTCGATATGTACCGCCTCGTTCAACTGCCATTTCCCATCCCTATTCACTTTTATATTTATTTTTTTTTATGAAAAAGTTTAAAAAAGGGAACAAGTTAAAGCAGCGGTTGCACTCCTCCTCATATAAAGTGCACTTCACTAATATAAGGGGTTTGCACTCAAATCTTTTAGCTGTCCACCACCACCTGGAGACAGAGCAGCCGCACTTGCTCTTTTTGACGGAGACGCAGATACAATGTCCTTTGAGCGCTGCATACTTGGATTATCCCGGTTACTCGTTAGAGCACAACTTTCGCTCACGGGCCGGAGTCAGTGTGTATGCGCGGAACGACCTCTGTATTCAGCGTCTCCGTCACCTTGAAGACCCCACTTTTTCTTCCCTATGGGTTTTAGTGGACACAGGAAACGAAAAAATCCTGTATTCCTGTGTCTACCGTTCGCACAGCGGTGACCAGGAGACAACTCGTTTATTTGAGTATCTCAGTGAGGCTGCAGATATGGCTCTGTATCAGTATCCTTCGGCGCAGCTCGTCTTTCTGGGGGACTTTAATGCCTGTCATCAGGACTGGCTGTTCCCGTACCAGAAGACCGACCATGCTGGAAGAGAAGCGCGGAACTTTGCGTTGTCCTTGGACCTCTTTCAGCTGGTGAGGCAAGCGACAAGGGTACCAGATGTGGTAGGCCATACAGCCAATTGCCTGGACCTTCTGCTGACAACTGATCCGGACAGGTATCGTGTAGAGGTCACGTCCCCCTTGGGAACCTCCGATCACTGTCTGGTGAAATCTGTATTTACATATTCCCCACCAGCTTTCGAACCACATGGTGTTAGGCGAGTATGGAAATACAAGTCAGCAGAATGGGATGAGATTCGGCACTTTTTTGCGTCTTATCCTTGGCGGCAGGTCTGCTTCTCTTCTTTGGATCCGTCGAGTTGCGCGGATGCTATAACTGATGTGGTGCATCAGGCAATGGAGTATTTTATTCCTTTTGCTGACGTACCCATCGGTGGCAAAGCTCGCCCATGGTTTAATGCCGAATGTCGTCATGCACATGACCGAAAACATTCGGCATACCTTATTTGGGCTGATGCTCGAAGCCGCAAAACTCCGGATGTAAGTATAAAGAAGAAGAGCCTTTAACCAAGCTGCCAAGTTCTACAAAAAGGCATTGCGGAAGGCTCGTCTCGATCGAATCGCTAAGAATGGCGAAAAGCTCTCTGCCAGACCAACTGGCAGTCGAGCTTTCTGGTCTCTTGCGAAAGCGATCGAGTCGAATTTCTGCCAGCCCTCACTGCCTGCTCTGCTGAAGCCGGATGGATCCCTGGCCCACACAGCAACAGAGAAAGCGAATGTATTTGCTTCTCTGTTTGCTGATAATTCGCATCTAGACACTGGCAATGCTTCTCCAGCACATCTTCCTCACTGCGGTATTTCGATGCCTGAAATCCGCATCACTAACAAAGAGGTATGGAGAACATTGTGTCGTTTAGATGTGAATAAAGCCAGTGGTCCTGATGGTATACCAGCCATTCTGCTCAAGACATGCGCAGCTGAGTTGTCTCCTGTACTGACACGTCTGTATCGTCTCTCTTTCATGACTGGAATAGTGCCGAAATCCTGGAAGCTTGCTAATGTGCAACCCGTGCCCAAAAAAGGCAGCCGTGCCGACCCTGTCAATTACAGACCGATTTCAATCACCTCCATACTCTGCAAGATTATGGAGCGTGTATTGAACTCGCGCCTACTAGCATACCTAGAAGGTAACGATCTCCTCAGTGACCGACAATACGGGTTTCGCCGTAATAGGTCTACTGGGGACCTCCTAGTGTATGCTACACACATTTTAGGCGAGGCCATCGAGAAGAACGGAGAAGCGGTCGCCGTCTCTCTGGACGTCTCGAGGGCATTTGACAGGGTCTGGCATGCGAGCCTTATATGCAAGCTTTCAGCGTACGGTATATCTCCTGGTCTGATCGGCTGGGTAACGGACTTTCTGAGCTACAGATCTCTCCGAGTAGTTGTCGACGGGTGTTCCTCGGAACCCTTGACAATAAATGCCGGAGTGCCTCAGGGGTCCGTTCTTTCTGCAACTCTGTTTCTGCTGCACATTAATGATCTGTTGAAGCCCGGTATCTATGGGTATGCAGACGACAGCACAGTTGTAGAAAGATATCTGCCGAGTACTCGGGCTAGTCGAGATCAAGTACAGTCTGAAAGAGAAACCATGGTGCAACGTTTGAATGACAAACTTCAGGCAGTCTCCGCATGGAGCAATGCCAATCTTGTCAAGTTCAACGCCACCAAAACGCAGACGTGTCTGTTCACTGCCAAAAAGAGCCCTTTCACCTTGGCTCCTACTTTCCAGAATGTATCCTTGGAATACAGTGACAGGCTTCAGTTGTTAGGCTTAGAGATTTCCTCGAACCTCAACTTTGGTCGGTTCATTGAGTCCAGAGCAAGAGCAGCAGCAGCAAAGCTTGCCGTTCTTGCGAAGGTCCGGCAGTACTTTACACCGGGACAGCTTCTTGTTTTATACAAAGCACAGATCCGGTCGTGTGTAGAGTACTGTGGACACATATTTGCTGGTGCCGCAAAGTCTCATCTTGCGGTTCTGGACTCAATTGAGAGGCGAGCAAAGAGGCTTATCGGCGATACCGAATTGGTCGAAGCCGACCTCCATAGCCTTGAACACAGGCGTAAAATTGCTAGCCTCTCAGTATTCTATAGGATACATTTTGGTGAGTGTGCTCAGGAACTACACGACTTAGTTCCCTCGTCCCCCTTCCATCACCGGACGTCCCGACGCACGGCAGGTATCCATCCTTTTGTTGTGGACATTCCACCTGTCCGAACGAAGCGCTTTGCTTCCTCATTTTTAGTGCGTACAGCGAAGGACTGGAACAATTTGCCTGCGTCGGTATTTCCGGCCAAATATAATGTGGGTGTCTTCAAGAGAACAGTGAATAGGTTGCTAGGGCAATGCGCCTTACCATCTAAGACTACATTCCACTTACCATCAGGTGGAATGTAGTCAAGCATTGCCCTAGATTGTATAAAAAAAAAAAAAAAAAAAAGGTAGTATGACAATATTCCCGTGTATCATTTAACTGCCTGGTAGTGTAATTTTGCAGAAAATAATTCTATCACAACTGGTGTCTAGCGATATTTAGTAATAATTTTTGCCTTTACTGTATTATAAAGATAATTATTTATACAACTGATACAACAACAACAGATGTTGATTCAAAGTAGAAAATATAGAAATAAAATAAAAAAAACTATAAATATAAAATTCTATGAATGATTGTCTTTACGACTTCTTTCGTAAAGAAGGAACTTTGTAACGATTTATTTTTCAATCTATACTTTTTAAATTAAAGAATTGTCATTTGAAAATATCTATAACATGTCAAGTTAAGTTAACATGTCTTTTGCTTTTCTAATCATTGTAACTGTAAATCCAGCTATCGTTATTTGTAAGTATGTCGAACACAGCATTTGAGTCACCTCCGTTAAATCTTAGAAGCATTTCACGGAACCAATCAACACAACGGGATTTTTGGGCTTCAGTTAAGTAATCCACTAGGTACAAAGCTTACTGGCCGCAAAATGTTCATGGAGGATTTTGTGCTATCGACTCATACCGATGTTTAAGCTTGTCCTAATCTACTGATAGGTAACTATTTGTCAGTTTCTATCATACGCTGCACAACGCTGATCTGATCTTAAGTCGCCTTCTCCATAGAAGACCGTCCCTAACGCAGATCATCGGTGAGATTTTTGCGATCACTTTTAAATTCATTAAAACAGTTGTAAAAAATGCACGAGCTTGGGCTTTATCGTGAAAGGTCAATCAAAGTCTATCATGATATTCTTGTTGGCTTTCCAAACTTGTACGAACACAGACATGACAGAAACAATTTTCAATTTGCCGGCAAATCTTAAACAAATTTCCAATGAGTGTAATAGATACTCATTAACATCAGCAATTTTTTTTTACAAATTGCCAGATATAAAAACTTTCAGTTTGACCCTCGTAGATATAAAATAAATAAACAGAGATGGAGAATTGGATAAATGTGCGAATGTTTGTTTTGATAAATTTCGGGTTGTACCAGTGGTTTTAAAACAAAAGTTCCGTACTTGCTCCCCACGCGGACGTGGTTGCGAGCAACGTCTTTTTATGTAATATATAATAAAATATCTGACATTCAACATGTCCTTGTATCTAAAGCTTATTATAAAAGTAAATAGTATTAAAAATAGGAGGCCTGACAATAGCCAACTAACAATTATGTACTGGTTTCATGTCTAATTCTTTAACAGTAGACGCCATAAAACTGTGGAATAACCTTTATGACATGCTTTGACGTCCCAATAGACAAGTTTTTAAGAAACGGATCATTAGATATGTATAAATATTGTTTAAGGCGTATATTTATGTATCTACTTATGTATTTATCATTAAATTATGTTTAGTTTATATTATTGCTATATATGTATATATTTATTATACATTACCTGTTGTTTTGTTTATTACATCACTATTATTATTCTTAGTCTTTTCTGTTCTGTATATTAGTTGTGTACCCTCATTGTATTATTTTCTGTTAGCTGTGTTGGTTGGCTGATAGAAAATGCTTTAGCATTAAGTCTGCCCATTGTATTTTATTTTGTACAATAAAGTATTAATAAATAAAAGTACATTCATTGTAACTATTTCCAGAATATAAGCATTCTTGGCTCAAAAATAAGGTATGCTCAAAAGTAAGGTATATATGCTCAATATTATTGTGAATGATGAAAGTTTGAATCGTTTAATCATTTGTATATGTGAGATCAATATAGGATAAGCGATTTCGTGGTTAGTTTCCCTATTCTAGTCAGTTTAGAATCTAATCTAATTTGTTGCCACATATCAATATGATGGTCATTCAAGTCAAAATAACTAATACATATAATAAGAGTACATCTAATTTCATGGACCTATAACACACTTACATATAAACAACTACATATTTGATGATGTACAAGTGAAAGCTAAAATCACATAAGAAAAATGTATTCCTATTTGAAACAAAGTTACTTTGAACTATATGTTATGATTATTGCTGTGTAAGCAAAAAAAAACTAAAAAAAAAATTGATATATATCTTTCGTCTTAGTTTACAATACTTAAATTTAAGCTACAGTTATAAACCCAGTGACAGGGTTGATATAATTCTATTACCACAGCGTACTGTTCTCATACACAAAGCAATGCATACATCAAATTAGCATGGAATTCTCTGATAAACCGTTTACAATGCTTCATATATGCGGTTATTGTGTAATATCTTGAGCCTTCAATAGATTTGAACACTTGTCGGGTTTGTGTTACAACTTTGATGTCTTCCTTTGTTATCATTTAATATTGCTTAATGTTACGGAATACTTGATTGTGTTAAGCCCTAATAATCTGGTCTTACATTTATCAAAGAAATTAATTTAATTTGTGAGATGTGTGCGTCAAAAGAATTTTATATTTTATAATCAAGAGAAAACATATTATCTTTCATACTATACGTTTATTATAATCATTGTAACTAATTGGTAATATTATAATTTATGTTTCCCATAATAAAATATACATTTGTATTTAATTAATTTAAGATTGATAATATTATTCAATTTTGAATTTCTAAGTTTATGTAAATTAAATTATTGTTAACAAAAATCAACACCCATTTAAATGAAGTAACAAATATATTAATAAAATAAACATAATTAAATGTTTACATTAAATCAATCTGATTATGAAATGTATTTTGTTGTTTTCCCTTAATATAAGGAATACTTACCACTTTAAGGCTAACCTTTAAGGCTTACTAAAACTTCAGCAAAATATTATTTAGATGTTTTTACATAATTGTTTGAAGATATTCATTATATCAGTTTGAATTTTCTTTGTTTAATATTATTGTTTACCTTCCATCACAACATCAATTATCCGTCAAGATGTAATAAGATGGAGTCGAGTGCAAATGACAGGAATAAATCAAGTGGAGACAGCAATAATTTTGATGTAGTACACAGTTCATCATGAGGCCAATTTGTAGTCAGCACCTGCGCCATACTCGAAAGGGTATTTGTATTCATAAATATTAAATGAAACTTACCGGTTTTTATTTTGCATGAGGATTATCTGTAATCAAAACATGTTTATATTAATGGAAAATATTTAGTAATATTTATTATTCATTGAATATATAGAAATACAAATATTTAATTTTCTACTGGTTTTTTTTTACGGATATTTGTAAATTTATTACTTTATTAGTTATAATAAGTTAAAAATAAGCAATTATACCTATAAAGGAAATAGTCTTAAGTATGAATGTGGATGGTTATAAAAAAAGCATGAAATGGAGAAGAAGGAATTCTCCACTGAGATTACATATAATAGAAAAGCGTGGAAGAAATTAACATATGACTGACTAAAAAAAATTGCGATAAGGACAGATGGATGAGAATGACATACTAAAACTGTTATTTTACTACAGCTATAGTATTTATTATTATTATTTATTTCATTTACAGATAAAAAGAGAATAAAAGAAAAAGATTTAACCTTATTTAATTCTTATCCAATATTTGAAATGTTAACATAAATAAAGTATTTTAATGTAACCACGATATATTTAAAAAAGTCAGCAAAGGGAAACCAAAACCGAATACTGAATAAGATTCCCTTGAATTTCTTTTGTCAATAATGAAGCCAGAAGATGTCAGACCTTACATTTAGAATGTAAATTTATTAGCGTGAAGATTTTTCATGAAATACCTTTACTATTTAAGACTTATTTGAGTGTCAAAAATCACTTGCAAAGTATTTTTATTCAATCACATTTGCAAAACATTCGGTGATAGTATTTGAAATCAAACAACAGAAAATCAAGATTCTGTTAGTAGACTATTTTGATTTGAAATATGTGTCAGTGATGATGGCTGTCCATTCAGGTCGAAATCTTCATCCGGCGATGTGTTTCGAAAGCCCAGCACGTTTCTATTCCGTTAAAAGCTAAAATACACCGATCGTATATTCATGTAGTAAAATATTATTCAGATACAAGTAAAAACGAAAGCAGATGAATATCTAGATGTAGGTACTGCAGTCATATACCTACCAAATTCAGCTGTTATTAAATATATGCGGTCATTTATCTTTACTAGTCTTTTCAATTCAATAACTTATAACAACTTGTATTAAATATATGACTTATGTTATTTTAGTAGCTTCAAACGCAAATAGTAATACCGAAGCTTAATAATATGTAATAGCGTCTACCAAAATACTACTCGAGTTATCATCAAATTCGCAAATTACTAAGTCCAATGTCCAATGGTATCTATAGGTGACCATTAAGCTTTGTGCTGCGGCTTTTAGCCATTTAGATACATGGTGCTCTCCTTAATTAGTTGCGAGTCTAGTTGAATGCATCCGAATCTATATTTGCTTTTGCTTTGACCGTCAGGTATTTTGTATTTTAGAAGTATTTTGCAATATGCTCCATACACATAAGCCTATTCAAACATAAATGGGTAATAAAAAACATTATTGCCAATATTAAGTATTTTCTTTTTAATTAACACTTTTTATTGATTCTGATAATAAAACTTACCGGTAAGATCATCTCGTACTTTTAGACGGTTAAAATTGTCTTGATTATGAATTTGTCATATTTGCATAATGTTAGCTTACTTCACAACCCCTTGTCATTGAGCCCAAAAATGAGACAAACGATCTCCAACTAATTTAATCGTTAAAAAAAATGTTAATTAGGGTTATTAACTTAATTTTATACATAGATATATTTTTATTTATAATAATCATAACATGTACACGGTTTTAATTATTAATAACATTATAATAAGATTTATAACGTTATAAATAATATGTACTACGCACCACATTTCAGGATATCATGTTTCTTCACTCGAATAAGGTTTTGAAATAGACCGCTACTCAACGATAAGGCCGCTTCATTATACTTTGAATAAATTCTGCATACCTTTAAGCTGTATTGTAAAAAAATATAAATATAGTAAAAAAATATAAAAAACACGCTTAAAAATGAATCGAACCAAAAAGCAAAAAATAATTCGTAATATGAGAATAATGGGCCAAATATAATAAAATTATTGCGGAAAAAGAGTGGGGCGCTGTGTGCCATATATCTTGTTTCATTTTTGAACTCGATTTTGACTTACTTTAGGTGATCAGATCCTATTGTAACATTAAAAAACACGGAACATTGTAAAAGACAATTGACAGTACAATAACAAGGTAAGATAATAATTTTTACACATACTTTGAGTGAGAATAAAATAAAGTCCTTAAATCATGAAGAATCTATTAATTCGACATTAATAATTATATTCATTTCTAAATATAGAGCAAATTTTATTTAAAAATTCATTTTTGAAACTTTACACATGCCACAAGAGTTATATAGCACGAAGCGCCCCACGCTTTTTTTTGCAATACTTTTATTATATTTTGCCCATTATTCTCATATTACTAATATTGTTTTGCTTTTTAGTTCGATTTATTGTTAAAGCGTGTTTTTTAGTTTTTTTTAACTATATTTATTTTATGGTTTTTATACTTCTGTATCAAATTCGACATACTTCTCATATATTTTTTGATTATATAATAGAATGAAATAAAATTTTATTTGAACAATATAATATGTGTCATTTTATTAAATAATTAAAAAAATACTAATTATAAAGCGTGTAAAAAATTCGACGGTTAGGTTGCTGTTTGTATATATTGTATCATCGCAAAAAAATAAGATTCGGAGAATACGATATGCTACTTCATATATTCCGTCATTCATGCTTCATATGCGCCTTGCACATGCGAAAGAATGAGGTATCATAATTCTTTCGCATGTGCAAGGCGCACGCTACATATATATGATATATGTTTGTCTCTAAGTCGGTAGTTGATAAGTATCAACTACCGATGACAATGCAGTAATTTAATCAATTCGTCCCGTTATCCTTGCCAGGATCCTAAGCATAAGCGAATTTCAAGTAATTATTTGTAATTAATGTAATTATTTGCAAGTATACTTTGAAATGTCAGATTAATTTGAATTTTAATTTTGGCATACTTATGCCAAAATTAAAATTAATCTGACATTTCAAAGTATGTCAAAATCACGTTCAAAGATTTCGTTAAATAGATACATCGGTAGCTAATAAAAGCGTGTTAAAAAGTATTATTATTGATTTATTGTTACTTTAACAACTGTTATAAAACAATATTTTATTGTTGTATGTATCTGTAAAATATAATATCTTATTTTATTACCATCTTCTGCGATATTAAAACCAGTCTATTATTCTACAAACAAAGTAAATCTAACGATTGATGTTTACTATGAAAGGCGAGGGATCGGACAGTATACTGCTTTTAAGAACGAATGTCACTGAATAGGTTGAGTATTATCTCTCTTCTTTGTTACAAAACAAAACAATGTCTCGATCTTAATAATTTTAAATCAATGAATATTTTAGTATATGCATCATTTATCATTATATAACATTAAACCTGTAATATAATCTAGTATATAAGTAAGTCTAGTATATAAGTAAGTCTAGTATATTAGTAAGTCTAGTATATAAGTAAGTCTAATATATAAGTAAGTCAATTGTCCCGTGTAATGTTCATCATTCGAAAACGGTATTTTTTGTGTTCGTAATTCATGTTATGTAAATAACATTTTTTGTATATCCGCTGGAAAAATCGTAAAAAAAATATGTTATTTTTGAGTGAAAATCTGAATAGAAAAGGAACATTCAATATTAGTTTTACAGAAGGCTCACAGCCCAAACTGTGGACTACGGTGTACATAGGCCGTATATAAAATAGCCGGAGTATTTTATTTATACATAAGGAACAATGACAAGAATGTAGACCTTAAATGAAGTAGTTACAGTTGAGAGGTTAATTTTGTAAAGTATGGCTGAGTTGAGAAATAATTTTGCCTCTAGGATATTGATATTACATTCTTAGAATGTGTGATGTGAACCAGGCAGGCAGGCGACGTTGTTTGTAGGTGGCCTTATTCTTGAATATATTAAAAAAATTAGATTTTCATTCGTTACTGTTTTCATTTTTATTTAGAGGAAGTATTTATATTTTATAATTGAATTTGAAATAAACGCCAAATTGTTCTATTTTTAAATTTAAAAATATTTTATTTAGTTTGTTTTATCCAACACGAGTACGATCGTCTTTATTATTTAATTGTATAAGTACTTCGCATAATAATTTTAAGAAGCCCTTTAATTTTCCAGAAGGAGAGAAAGTAAATAACTTCAAAAGTTTTTAAAGTGCTTTGGGAATACTGATGACAAGTTCGTAATTAAATATTACCTCGTAAATTTTTATATTCGAATGGTTTTATATTGTTAATTGCAGTGTGATATTTATTAAAAAACAATCATAATAATAATTTAATATTACTACAACAAACATGAATAAGGCAGTACCTTATATAAAATAATGTATGTTTTTCAAACTTTGCATTGTTACCCAAGATAACTTATGACATGAAATCTATGCAAGGTAAAACTATTAAAGTTTGAAAAGATATATACAACTTAACACATCACATAACATCTTAAATATACAGGTTATTTTATATGATTTAACGTGTTTATATGATGTTTAAGTAAAAAATATAATAATGCTTTAAAAGTAGATTTAAAACGTCAAATGTAAATGCATTTTAAAAACTTTTTCGCTCTCAAAATGTAACAAGGTAGTTAGAGTTGTCAACTCAGTCCGTTCTGTCGGTCGTTTAAAAGGAGAAAATATTCTTATTTTTCACCAAGGTTACCTCAAAACTTGTACTTGGGAAAAATAATATTCTTTCAAATCGTATTTTTTTATAAATGCCTCTGAACTACGAGTATTAAAAATAAGAGATTCGTCATTTATTTTTATATTAATTACACAAAGTAAATACTTTTAATAAAATCAAGGATATTATGTCTTAAAAAGCATCTACCAGCAATAAAGACTCGTAAAACTTATCTCGCGGGGATAAAGATTAATTATTATATAAAGATTAAAATGTAGTTTAAAAATGCCTAATCGTTACACGAACTATCTTTTGAAAAACCTGAACAACTATAATACATCCTAGCATCTGATTTTGGGAAATATTTAATGAGTAAAGGACTTAATATGAACACTGAATAAAAGACACTATTTACGCTGATTTTGCATAGTGGCATTACTTCATTAAAAAATATATTCAAAGAAACAAAAAAAAAACAAAAAAAGTATTTACCAAATCTTCGCCTGTGATAATAATCCAGTTTAAAATTGATTAGTACCAACGCCTACAATCTACAAGATAGTGGGCGGAGATTTTGAGTTTAGTCATGTGAATATAGATACCCTTAAAAATTCCAACTCTTCCCTGAAAGGCTGAGTTTTATAATATACTAAACAAGTTATCAGAAGAATTTATCTAAGTTACGTGAAAGTGGTAGTGAAGTGACACTCTTGTTGAGAAGAGAAGCACAAAGGAACGACTTTGTACCAATATTAATTTGCTCAAGTGTAATTGTAAGAAGCATCCGTAAAAGTTGAGAGGCGATCTCTTAAGAATATTACAAGCGTGGTTGTATCATACTTCATACTTTTAATTTGAAATATAATATTTAATTTAGGAATATAAATTAAATAAATAAATTTGTATTTGTGTTGTGTGTAAAATTTATTTCAAACAAATTAATTAAGTCGTTTAATCGTTACATTCCAATATTTTACTTAGATAACAAATTATGCTGCTTGCGTTGGAAGATATTTATTGAATTTCACTATTCGTGTTAACAATTATTAAGGAAAAAATATTTTCATTCAATATTGTACTTTGACAAAAACTTTGAAAAAATGGCGTCTCTTTGATGTAGTGCGTTTATCCGCGCCGGGTCAAACTTGGCTCACTGTGAAATTGCAACAGGTCAGTGCGCTCATTGTCCCCGTTATATAATAAACGACACACATATATACTGTTTTATTAATTTCTATTTATACAACGAAGACAATAGTCTGGTTATTTTTAAATATACGTCTTGGTATTTTTTTTTTTTTATACAACGACACATTATGAAATGTAACCTTATTAACTCAAGTATGCAATGCTGATTTCTAAAAAAAATATTAAAAAAAAAAAAAATTGTAAGATTTTAAACTGCTGTATAAACGTTATCACCGAATATATTACAACTTGTGAAACCATAAAATTACTAGTAAGAAATAACCATTTCGTGGCATGTTAATTAATATGGCTTGCTTTTCAATTAAAATATAACAATGGCTTACAGTCAGTAGGTATTCGTTTTGCGAAATTAAACTGGCATCTCTATTATGTTGCACGTATTTTGGTTAACATATTTGTGGTATCTGTTATATATGGTGAGGTTATTTCATACTATCATTAACCAGAACAACTGCCAGAATGATTAAAACCTGAAAAATGTTTCCGTGCTTCAAATTTAATTTCAGGATTCGAAAATTGTTTCGTTTTAAAATCACCGAAATGTAACTTGAATTTAATCCTTTTAAATTCTCCGACATGTACTTGTTAAAATTGAGATTAGTAGATCTGTTGGCTATGTAAATACTTGTAAAGAAATCTAATTATCGACTGCTGTCATTCCACGGACTAGACAGTGCTGTCTGAGAAACTGACATTACTGTAATGAATCCATCCAGCCTTCCCTTTGAGGTGCTCTCTTTTGCTGTCCCTTGTAAATTAAAAATACAAAATAAATTATACTGTGTACATCTTCTGAAGTTTGTTTGGAGCTACTTTGTAAAGGCTTTCTTTATTTGTTGACGGTACATTCTAAAAATGCCGATACTGAACTTGACCTGAACTAATTAAAAAGCGTAACATATCTTGACATAAAATAAAATACAGAAAAGTTTTTTTTAATGAAACTAATTATTATTGTATAATTTTAGTGATACGTTATATCTACCCAGAAATGCATATTCAATAGTAAAAGGAGCTACTCTAGAATTTTTTACTATGTCTATAAAATGTTACTGTCATAGGAATGACATTAACGACCTCTCTTCAATCCTAACAAGGGCATAAAAGTGTTATAAGGGACATTTTCATTACCGGCTTATGTGCACGATGTTGCAGGTTTTCTACTACTCATCATTCTTACATCGTTTAAGCTATTACACTCTGAGTTATTTAGTCAGTATAATGTTAGATTCTAACATAATCGATTAATTAATCGATTATGTTCTAATTAGAACTTCAAGAATATATGTAGTTGAAAATATGTAATATATTTGTAGTTAGGATTCGATCGGAGTAAAATATGATAGTTACGTTTTGTTAAAATACGATAGTTACGTTTAGGTGGTGAAAGGAGCTGAAACCTACCCTTACCCTACCTCTAAGTATATCCTTATATCTCCTAGTCTCCTTCACCAGTCCTCAAGAATTCACTTCAAACTTTCAATATTTGAAGATTCTACGATTATTATAACTCTGCCACCACTTACCCTCAGTTGGACCGTCTATTAACTTACTTTAGGTAGGTTATCCCTTCAGATGTTTTCGTAATAAGAAATGTTTGTTTTAGAAAAAATATGTATACAATAAAGAGATTACTGTAAAGATGTCTAAATTTAAACTCGTTTTAAAGTATTTAAAACAAACAACTTTAAGGTAAAGTAGCAAGAATTTGTTGAAAGGGCTTTGTAAAGTTAAATCATAATAATACTCTACTTTAAAAGATGTACATTTGAAACCGTAAGGCTTTATTATTTTTTTAATATTTTAGTTTTTCTGTTAGCTCTGTTAGCTTGAAACAACTTATTATTTTTGTATAATTCTTGAAAGCTTTATGGTGTATTAAGGAACAAAACATATTTAATTATATAAAATTATTTTACATATAAATCTTATATGTGGTGTATAGAAACAAACCGATTGCAACAATATTTAGCCATGCTAGAGTTGGTAGAAGAAACAATTAATAAGTTCTACCAATCAAAAAAAAAAAAATGTTTGTAAAATAAAATTGAGAGTTCATTCTCAATTTAATGTATTTTTAACCCAATTTGATCCGCGGGAGTACAATTAACTTTTAGGGTTTAAAAAATACCAACCTGTGAATATCCGATTGATTTACTCCCAAAGAATGCTTCAATTTATCATACACATAGATTGAATTTTATACGTAAGTGATTGTTTATCTTTGTTATATAAAGGAAAAAATTAATAAAGGAATAAAGGAAGAAATTAAAATGCAAGTAAGTTAACAAGGCAAATAAAGAAATTACGATATCGAATCATATAGTCTAAGTCCTCAATGATTAACTTCGTAATATATATACTATCAACGTACGTACAACGGTCCCCCGACGCAAAGACTTCAATAAGTACATAATATTATTATTTTTATTCTTTTTAGGGGTCTTTTTGTATCGGGGGTTTTTTTAATTTTTAATTTAATTAAACTCAGTTTTAAAGAGTTTGTTCGGGCATTTATCTAACTTTTTGGTAAAAAACAGTTACTAAAGTGGTATTTTAAAATTCTGTACGAAATTAGTGCATTAGTTATAAGAAAAAAATAATAGTTTTCATAGTTTCCACTACCTTAAATCATAATGTACGAGTACTGTTTTGGTTATAAATCTTTATCATAACAAACGTCCGGGTCTATTCACGGAGGGAACAATGAGAACGGGTCGCTATGAATTATTGTTTGGGACAACAAATTATTTAATAGACAGCCCTTATGTTCGTTCCTCTACCACGAAACAAAGTGCAAGTGAAACTTAATGTTTGCATAACGTATTCATGGTTCATTTCAATACATATAAATATGAAAATAACGATTTTTTTTAATGTTTTTAATATTTCAGAATTAATGTGATACATGAATGTTTAATTAAAATGATTTACTGAGTAAATTAAAAGCTTTGATTATTTTATATAAATATAGAATAAAAAATAAACCGATACGGGTAGGGATTCGAACCCGCGCCTATTCTGAAACCGTACAGGAAAAGTCAGTATCGGTTTATTTTCATTCTATATTTATATAAATTTAAGTAAGCTTGACATGGCTATAGATATACATAGCATACATGTTTATAGATTTTTCAAACTTTGATGATTTATGATTATTGATGATGCTGTACTCACGTCAATTATATCGGAATATTTTCAATACAAATTGGTTTTTGGTCGTTGGTTGGTCTTTTTTTTGGTGAATGCAGTAATAACAATCACAGACATATTAAGGTAAAAGAAAAACAAATCTTTTTGGGGATTGGTTTTATTCATGCTTTAATTCAGGCTCTTCTTATTTTAAATGTTTTAAATGAATTGTATTGGACACATCACAAAACTATATCATACAATTGACAGCTATATGTGTGTATGTGTAGATAGTGTCAGTTTTTATTAAACATTGAGAAACGATATAACTTCTTCTATAAATATGTTTGCGGAAGAGCTTGTCATTTATCAACCATGACGAAGGTATCTTTTGAAAGTTTCTAGTTTTCTACTTTTCTTTTCATATTTCATTTATAAAGTACAAATACTTTTCACATTGCTCCAATAATATACCAAAATAAATATATTTTCAGTAATTCACTTCATATCCACAAATAGTAACTAAGAGAAAACGGTCTCTACATTATAAATGAATTCAAGTGGAAGCTGAAGGGAAGACGTTTATATCTTTTAGGATATATAATATTTATAATACTAAATAAATGCTACCATTTATCTTATTTATCTATCGTACATTTATAACACTAAACAAGTAAACTAATCTAATATCTAAGACGATTTAATTTATAAACTGATGTTTTGGTGATAGTTAGAATTGTAGTTATCTTGTATCTTTAATAACTATAATAGTATGTTAAGATAATACTGTGCTGCTATAGACGGTAATGGGATGAAACCAATCCAGCTAATTGGAAACTGTATTTACAGCAGTGTGATACGATATTGGCAAAATTAATACAACAAAGGCCTTAGTGGGAGGTTAAATGTATTGAATTATATGAAATACAATTGTAATGAATTATGTGGTAATGACCTGCTTTGTTTGATTAAAACAAAGAATTGATTAAAGACATACATATATAAAATAATGTTAATTTATATTTCATTTTAGTTATAGTTATGAAATATTTTTTTTTTTTTTTTTTTAATTTAGTTATGTGAAGTAGTTAATCTAGTTGATTTGTTAGTAATAAAAGAAATATTGAAAATAAATCAATATATTCGGTTAGAAGTACCTAAATATTATTCAAATAAAAAGGAAACCTGAATGTAACATGAACTAATGTACATGTTTAATACAAATATTTCAATAATTTAACATGTTCCGACAAAGGTATGAAAATATAAAAAAAAATATTGTATTTTTTTTATAATTTTTATTTTCTTCTATAAGTTTTTTTTTATTGAAAAAGAAAAAAAAATATTTACAAGAAATATTTTGTATCTATTTTTCTACAACCTTTTATAGTCCAGTACCCATTTCTAATCTAGCGCAGTATGATATACATATTTGTATTATTTGATTTATGATATTTTCTTTAGATAATACATATTTTATCACACATATCACACTCCTTTTCTGGAATATCCTTCCATAAACATACAATCAAATATAAATCCCGATACTGTTTATAAATCAGCCTGAATAACATAAACGATTTTACTTCCAATACACAGATATAGCGAGAAATCCAAGATTATTGAAAAATGATCCCGTTTCGTACGAGGTATGTTCCGATTCGAAGAACACTAAATCTCTTAAGACGGATTCGGAATGAAGCATTTTAAAAGTGATATAAAAAATGCCTAAGGTACTTAATATAAATGCGCGGTCACGAATTGTTGATATATCATGTCTTATCTTCTAATCTTTGATAGAATATTTTTTATCTGTTTTACTTTCATTTTATCTCATTTTGTTTGTAAGCTTAGAAAATCTGGTTATTATTTTTTGTTATATTTTTTTTTCCATATTCACGCATCAAACGAAATATGTAAATGCAATTACAGTTAAAGCATTCATTTAATATAAATAAATATAAACATTTTTGTTTAAATAAACTAAATACAAATTATATGATATGAATCGATTTTGCTGGTAAGTAAATTTGCTTTATATGTGACCTGAAGTGCTCATACTTGACCTAACATGCTAACTTTATTATCTAACGATAACTAATTTAGGACGACAGTCACCTTGGCCCAGTCTCTCCTCCTCTCAAGTGCAATGGTTTGTAAACAAGTTATTGAGAAATAAATTTACTCGCTAATAGAGTTTACTGGAATACACAAAGTTTACATCGCAGTTATAAAATAATATTATAACAGCGAAGACTTGTTCACTTGTTTACAATATTGTTTTCCCTCTTCAGAGGATGCTGACTATATTGAAATCTACCCACTGAAAATTATTATATCATTATAATTTAAATGTAACATTAATTATTATTAAAGAAGACAAACAGATTAGTCCCTTTTGGACTGCAAACCTCTCCCAAGTGGGCCATACTGTCAAATAGTGTTAAAATTTATATTGCTTTACTGTTTTGATATTTTGTCTTTATAATCTATTTATAATAAAATTCAAGTCTAGAAAAAATACAGATATATTTTAGATCTTTCTACTTCTGAAATATGTCAATTTTATTTAGTTTCTGCGACCCGATAGGAAATATATTCAAATATAAAGCGCAATGCTTTGAGTCTATAAATCCAGATATGATGTCTTGGAACATTTACATCTTTACCTCAAAAATTCTAACTTTCTTAGTAATATTCGCACTCCGACGAAATTATCCTAATATAATGACACTAATATTTAAAAAATTTATATCTATGATAGTTTTAATTTAACGAAATACATCCTAAGAAATAAAAAATAATATGGTTATTTATAAAGTTCAATATATTTAGTTAAATTCGTTTATATTAAATGGCCACTAGGTGCGGAATACATGATGGTATACATTATAGTTACCTATATAAATGAAAATGAATCGCCGAAATGTATGTACGCGCATAATTTTAGAACGACTTAGTTAGCCATTAGCAGAAAAAGAAATAAAAAAGCATGACAGATAGATCGTTACAAAACTATTTTTAAACAACGAATTAGAAAAAAGAATTTTCTTCTAATACAAAAAGTGAATTTGTGGCTTAAGTACAGACAGTTTTTTTCGTATGTTTTCATAAAAGTTTAGAGAATAATCGACTAGAGAAATAAAATATAGTGTTAAGAAGTTCGCCGGGTCAGGTAATTAACATATTTTTTCGTACATCAATAAAGTGGTTAAAATCAAAAATTTTGTTAAAGCTAAAATATTTTGATAAGCGTCTACAAATCGTATGTTATTTTGAATATTCGTTCTAAAATTTATAATTATACGAGCCATGGTAAAGGTGTTCATTAAAACTAGCGATATAATGAACGTTTTAATTGACTAGCTTTTACATACGAATGGTATCATATACCATCGCCAGACACTCATATTTCTGCATTTTTTATTCTATAGGTATTTCGAGTCTAAACTATAAGTGTACCTTTCACATCTCCTTTGCTCTTATGGAAGTATCACATCTTTAGGTTTTTAGTCGGGTTGAGTACGAAATAACGTCATCAACACCCACGCTTAGCGCTGGTAATGGATTTTACCAACGTTAAAAAAAGGCTTTACGTGTAACCCATAACAATGGAATATATTTGTCGCAATATTATTTGTTGAGATAGGAATGGTACTTAGTTTTTGAAATTTAACAGATGGCGTACTTGACGTCAATATCGTTTTATCTAAAGATACTATATTCTATTATAATGATCTTATCTTCTTGTTTTTGGTTTGTTTATTTACTATGGTCAAATGTTATATGATCTGTTTTTATTTTTATAATAATAAACTTCTATATAAAGTTTCCCCTATATGTAAACCCATCAGGGATAGAACTTTGAGAAATATATACACAAAAATGTATGTACAAAAATGTGCAATTTTGTTAACCAGTACAGGTTGTCCTAGCAAAGATCATCTGTGACTGTGAAAACAAACTTAAGATAGGAGACAATTTAGGTGATGCTTACTGCTAAGGGGTGCTTACTTAGGGGATTGTTTAAGTGCCACTACTGAAATTGGGCATAATACTAGCGATTTAGGTTAGCTTTGCGTTGCGTTGGTAGATCAGAACAATTAAATGTTATATAATAATAATAATAATACGGGACAAATTACACACATTGATCTAACCCCTAAGTAAGCAAATTATTTGCTTGTGTTAAAGATGTTAGACAACAATACAAATACATAGAAATACACATTATAAATACTGAGAATATATTTAATAAATAATCAAACCCAGAAATACAGACATCTACGCTCATCATATATATGCCTGTCCCCGTCGGGAATCGAACCCGAGCCTCATTGCGTCGCTATACGTTAGGCGTCTGCGCTAACCACTCGACCAAGGGAAGAGATATAAAGTATTATTTTAAACATTTTAATAATTGTTTCAAAATAACTACATAAAACATATTGATTTATATATTATTTAAATAAAATATGTAAATAGTCATAATTTCTTTGACATTTTGCGCTTACATTATTTTTTTAATATTGTATACTGATGAATATTTTGAATTCAAAACAAGTATTTCAAAAATACCGCATGTATTTTATCTCAAGGCCAACGAGGTTTTGTTTACAAAATGATGACTAACATGTAAGTAGTGACAACAATGTTTATATAGTATGTAAATATCCTATATTATGGTTTATATAGTGCTAGTGCGGAAGCCTAAACTTACGTCTTCAAATTCCTTATGTAAACTGAATATGAACACATATTTTAAAAGTTGTTTGATTATGTATATAAAAAAGAAACTCAAGCATTCCAACTGAATAGACTAACTCCAAAACTGTATGAAAGGTTCGCGACTTAGTTCCCAAACCAGCATTTGATGCTTACATAAATTTAAATTTTATTAAAATATTGTTTTTATAATTATAATAGTCTAGGATATTATGAAAATATATACATGGTAATTTCAATTCAAATTGCTATACAAATATGTTCAAATTTTATAATAAATAAAATGTTTTTTTTGTGCTCATTTTACCTTTCAATTTATAACACATTTTACAAGGGTGTTGACATGTTGTGTTTGAAGGCGTTCATCCAAAATAAAAATAAAAAATATGGTCTCTCAACTCTAATTTTAAAACTTAATTCGACATTTGACACGATTGTGTTTTTTGTACAAGCAATATTATAATATATATAATAATAATATCTATTTCCAGTGTCCGTTAGTCTTTCAGTTATGTAAAGGTACCGCAATGGAAAAATCTTAAACAAATATATCAATTTCTATTTATTAGATATAAGAAATAACATAATTTAGATCAGTAGTGGTATTATTTACTTTATGCGTGAATTAGAAAAATAGTAAAATAGAGCGGATTTTAGTAACAATCTTTTCAGTTTTATTATAATAAAAGAAAGAGAATATTATAACTTATTAAAAGAAGGAAAATAGTTTCTACTTCAAATAAAAAATCACCCATCAAAAGATAAGGTATTTTTTAATTCAGTTTTTAGTTACATAACTAAAAACAGAACAGAAAACAGAAACAAAATTTCTTTTTAAAAAGAAAACTCTTTTTCTAAAATTAAATAACAATTCTCTACGGCTTTCTCTATTTTAATTAAAATATTGAAAGAGATGGAATGCATAGAAATGCTTGCTTACAGACTTAATATAAGTGTAGGTTTTCATTTATTTATTATATATATTATTTATCTTTTATATGCCCAAATATTTAAGTAAACACTAAAAATAAAACTAGAATCACATATTATTCAGTTAGACGGTTTCATGGTCCTAGACCTCATCTACATAAAAATAATTTAAGATCCCCTGATTGGTTGCGTGTTTCGTAATCTAAGATCTGAATAATACGGAAAAGATTGAAAAACACAACCGAAATGTATAAAGAATGTGAACGCAGAACACAATACATTAAATATTAATTTTATTACCATATTTTGTTACCTGGATTATTGTATGGATATCATTATTAAACATTAGCCATAAAAAATATAGAAGCTGATATTCATTACAAAATATTCTCCCTAAAAAAAAATTATCTAAATTGTTTTAATAAATTCTGTATGACATGCGTAGGCCTCGGGCTATTAATAGAACCGCTGGGAGAAGGTTGTACTTGACCTAACTGTATTCAATATTGTGAATGTCACCTTCGTATTGCTTCTATGTGGTCTAGGGTTAGTTAAAATTGAATTGAATAAATAATTATCATTTTGAATTTTTATAAACAGTTTTTATTCAGTTTATAAACGTATTCGTTGCGTTCAAAATAAACGATTACAGCTTAGTGAGTGATTTATACAAAAGTGAAAAAGAGCTTTTAGGGTGGTCTTTTGAAAATGATCATAGAAAAGTTATCATTTTAATACTACAAATATATTAAAAATATTAGTGTCATGGCCTTAATAAAACAATATCTTATGGATTGAGATGAAGTCGTGAGCTTTTAAAAAATATCAACACATAAATATAGTAATCTTACCTAGAAGAGGTAATGGTATGAAATTGTGAATATAAAAAGGTAATAATATTGTTATGTGCTATATTGGTAAGTAAAAGTAAAGTAAGTAAAAGTAAAGTAGAACATAGTGGTAAGTGTTCTTTTATAATATACATCACTAGTGCGCTGTTACTATGCATTTTCTTAATCACCCTAACCGCATGCATCTTAATAAGTCATTTTCTAATTCCCTCTAGAGACTCCTCGCCACGCGCTCTCACGAGAATACGTAAACATAAACTATGAAACTTTAACATTTTATACGAAATATACATAGCACTTTAAGTTCTTAAACTTATGCTTACACTTGCGAGAGATATTAAGAGGTCTATTATGAAAGAAAATCTATGTTAACAAAATGTTTTTCGCAACATAATACAATTAACCGTAAATGTAATAAAATGGTGAACACTAATTGTCTACTTGTCATCTGTTGTTGATATAATAAAGTTTGATCTCATAACCTGTATATTGTTGACAAGATAAATATATTGAGTAATAAAGATATATTAATAAAGTATAATTATGTCATGTCTATAAAAAATATATGAAGTTTTTATTGAGGTGATGTATTTTTATTTTTATTTAATTAGCCGTTCTGTTTTGCAAATAATACGTATAAGATAAGTAACTTTATATACATATATATTTTTCACAAATACACAAGTAAACTTCAAGTTACAGGTAATGTTCGTGACCTATATCTTGTAAGTGAAGTATGTAGTGACCTAAACTGACCTAACGTTGACATCAAAGAAACATTACAATAATTTCACACTATCAAGTGTCATACAGAGATTTTCTATTGTACGTATGAATACCAGCCATTGCTAGCTTCTTAAACATTTTAGATGATACAATGTCAGACAAAAGTATAATTAATATATATGCGCATTTTCAATTAGAAATAATAACTTATTTTGGAAGTATAATATACGTTAGAAGAAAATTTACCGACATTATTATACAAATGTAATTAAATAAGATTTTATTATGAGATTTTATAAATTAAAATGTCTATGAAAATTAAATTTCATTCGGTCTGTTTAAATTCTCAAAGGATCTCATCTTGTGTACAATCTAGTTAAGTAAGTATCCTTTAATTAAATTAGCATTACTTTGATAAAGCTCATACAATGCCAGTCTAACGTTTTATTCTCTTCCTTTCTATTTAACTTTGTTACGATTTTAATGTTGATCATGTTGCGTTCTCACTTTATTCAGGAAATAAATGGATGCAACTCAAGCATATATATACATTTCACATCTATTTTATATTGTTATAAAATATAAGCTTCGAGGTAGAATAGCCTATCTATAACCCTAGATAGTGCCACTCTCATAAAACATGGCCTTGAAATAACTATTCGATATTTGTGTTTTTTTTAAAAAGAGAGCAGGTTTTTCAATACCTTTCAACACCTTCCCTTCAATGTTTCCTAGTTATGAAACTTTCCATCCCATTCGATAGCGAAACCATATCTGCAACTCCATATATGAAGAAATATTGCAGATGTCCATATAATGTCCATATAATGTCCATCAAGTAAGCCATCACCTCGTACAAAACAATATTTAAATATATATATATATATATATTTAAATGTTTCAATATAGGTTCCACGACTGCTCGTTTTTCTATGTCAATAGAGGCTATCGGTTTTTCGCTATAAATGAATATTCTATATCTACAACATATTATTTTTATTTTAAATTTTCAGCAACACAGTCTTTAATAAAATGTATTACAATTGTTATTCATAATATGATTTTTTATGAGTTGTTTTCAGAAAATGTCTAGAATTATATTTAAAAGAAATAGTCTAGATCATAATTACTTCACAAGGCCTGGCTCACCCAAACATGGCTCTTCTAAACATTTTAAATCTGCTTCTCTGTATAATAAACAAAAACATAAATACTTACATTTTCAAAGTTACAATAATTAAAAAAAATTAACTATGTTAAATAAACCGTATGATTGAAACATTTCCTTAAATAAAAATCCCCAAGCCTATTACTTTCTTTCTATATAATTTTCACCTGTTATCGGTAGATGCCAATAAAGTTATACGACGAAATAAATCGGCAAACCTTATCTGATTGCCGATATATTTCGTTACACGCCCTATGTCGTGTTCATGTTTCTCAAATTATCAATTTCTTTTTTTGGTAAATCATATAAAATATATTTTTTCAATCTTATAAATTATTTAATATTTTTTTCATTGCACTTTGAATACTCACTATGATAAATAGATACAATTTAATCAATAAAATAAAATGGAAAACCTTTTTTGATTCCTGATTTATTTCGTTGCGTTTCAATATCGAGCTCATATCTCTTAAATTATAAATATCAAAATATTTTTAAAAACAAATAAAACGAAATCAGCTATTAAATATAATAATTAAGGTTATATTCAAAAATAATATTTTACTGTAGATTTATAAATATAATTGGGGCAATCAACAACCCACTTTTAAAATGAATCGATGATTACGTATGCTTTTTATGAAGCTTAACTTTGGATTTTCATTTTATTAATTTTTGGGTAACGTATTCAATTCTAAATATAGAATATATAACCGACAAAAAAATGGTAACATGAAATGAGAATAATGAGATCTCCACTTAACTAGCATTACAATAGAAAGATGTACAAAATAACGAATCCCATTACAATCCTTAAGCTCTGACATGAGATACTCCTTTATTTGTACTACATATTTCTCTTACAATTAGAGAGAAACTTAGTAAGCCCTAGTCGTAGATTATAAAACTAGATTAGTCCACCTAACAGCGTTGTGGACGACAACTAACAGCGACGTATAATTCGCGGATAATTTAATTATTTGATGCAATCAGTGCCGTTACGGATCTTTTTATTTCTTTGTAATGTTACTCTCCACGTATTTTACAATACTTAAAATCGTTAAAGTGACTAAACTTTTAAAATTACTTAAATGAAACTAGAATTAAAAAGTGTAGCATTTAAAGTGAACATTTCTGTTCTCATAGTACCTACTGTTGAATAGTGCTTGATTCCTGTATGTTTAAAGAGTGAGAAATGATGTTTAGCTGACGAATGCAAACTGAAAGTAGACTACGAAGTCAAGCAGTATATATACATATATATATATATATATATATATATATATATATATATATATATATATATATATATATATATATATATATATATTGCGTTGGTTTTATAAAACGAAAAAATATTTAAATTGGTTATATAAATAATTTTATATAATCATTTTTTTTTTATATAAAGAAATTTTATTAATAGCATAAGGATAATTGTTTTATTAATAGATAGAAATGTCATTCAGTTTTCGGTTATCTCAACCAGATTTCTTAGAACTTGACTTGCTTCTCTATAAATCTAACTTGTTATAAAGTGTATCAAATCTGTAGGTTATGAAGTATATATTTTCAATGAAATTGTGTTATAAAAACAAAGTTTCAATTTATTCATCCAAAACATTAAGTAACTTCATACTAAATAATAATTTGAAATTCATCAAGAATGTACTTTATTTGGAGACATTTTTATATAAATGTCATAAATAAAAGTTTTTCGTTGCCCACAAATTTATCGCGAAATTAGTAGACTGCTCTTTAGAATTTATTGCGAAAGTCTTCTAATTAAACTTCTGGACCTCAACTCATTTCATGAAAAAGTCAGAGTTGGAATGAAAGCACTCTTATACATTCATACCCATGTCAAAACCATTGTTAGTGGTCTGTTGAGGGTAAATCCAATATTCTCGAAACTTCCATTGATCTTTTTGTGACCGCAGCTTTTTGTTATGAATACAGTATACATTTTGTATCGTACTTTACGATAATAAAGCCGTTTTCATACACGTACTATATCTTTTTTTGTAAATTTAACATTCAGTGCCTCATTAATGTCATTAGGAGGTAACATGTTTCACGTAGCTTCGTAGTTTCAGCTCTTGAATATATTAGAATAAAAAATACATTAAAAAGAATTGCACATGTTTAAAACATATTTTAAATGAAGGCTATGAAATGTTGTGTATAGATAATACCTTAGAATCTCTATTGCATTTTTATATTCTATTTTAATTATATATTTTTAACTTGCCATTTGTAATTAGTAAAACACTTTTACAATGGTTACAGATTAGGTACTCATATGATTTATATTTCTATTTGATAGCCGTAATTGTTTTTATTTATAAGGATTACCAAATATAACAAAAAGATATATATTTTTTGCACATAACACAATTAAATACAGTAAAATTTGATCTTCACCAAAGTCCCAAGACATTCTAATCTCCTGTAACAAGGCCTCTTAATTAAGATCAAAATCCCTAAAATACCTGTATAATTAGCAGAGATGAAAGTGACGTTCTGTGATCTTCAATTTTACATCCAATCTTCATTGTATTAATGCGAAGAACGTTCTGCTAAATTATGTATAAAATTTATTTCTCCGATTCTGGTAATTCGTTTTCAGTTTCGGAAATGAGGAAGAAATATATAATAAAAATAAATATTAATTTTGGAAGTTTAAATCTTTTTAATCTTTATAACGATATTTTATCGATAGAAATTATATCGGAGATGTAACGGTAAAAACGTCGTATTTCGTGATTTATTCGGCGAACAGCAACGCATAGCCACCTGAGCTGACAACTTTTATCGCCCATTATTATAGGAAGTTGTATTTTCATGAATCCCAGCGAAATTTATGACTTATATTATTACTAAATAATATGTATATATATATATATATATATATATATATGTATATATAATCGAGATCAGATTATAACTTTATTATAATAGATGAGCCTCGCGACTAAGGTTCGATTTGAAGTTAAAATTATGAAGATTAAACAAATTTACATTTTACAAATCCCCTTACATAACTAAGATATGATCGCGGCAACAAAATACATATCTAGGAAAATCGTTATTGTCTTGTTTGTTCTTCATCCCGCTGTGTATCCTAAGTTTGTTAAATACATACTAAACTCAAATATTAGGGGTATTTCTACGTAAAATATAGCCACAGCTTTGGACCCTTTGATCTTCTCTGACCGAACCACCGAGACGGTTACAAAATAAATGGTCAAAGTTTTTGCGCAGAGAAATTGAGATTTCAAATTTATGTTCTGTAAATGAAACCGTTTCAAGGTTATAGTTAATGTTTCTCTAAAACTTTAAAACTTCCCCTGCATGTGTGTGTGACAATGTGTTACAACATTTAATTAATTGTTTGTTTAATTTTGTTACCATGTGTGAAAATTATATTTAATGTATTGTATCTAATAGCTTATTTATTAAGCACTTAATAAAGTATGTTTAAAAAGGCAAGGAGAGCTGTAGAGCAGGCTTTTACCATTTTGAAAATTTAAATAATTTGAAAACACTACCCATCCACTTACATATATATTAAAAACAAAACAAATTAATACAATTTTTAATTGTAAATATTTTTTTTAATACATTTCAGATTAAAAATATACAAATATGCTCAAACAAATATTATATCTATACAAGTATAAATATAATGTTCCGTCGAGTATAAAGTATATAAAGGAATCTATTATACAATACCTAGTTTTTTGTTAGTGCTCTGGTTACAGTTTGTAAGCACATTTATTACAATAGTTGTCACAACACACGACTGACCGCGCTTAATAGCTCAGTTGTTGTTTTGTAAAGCTTACAGTTTAAAAAAAAATATCTTAATTTTGCATTCAAGAAACAAGAGTAAAGATTCTTTCTGTTGCTGAAAAACTACTATTTATATAAATATAGAATGAAAAATAAACCGATACGTGCAGGGATTCGAACGCGACTACTGGGAAACTGTCCCGTCGCTCTACCAACTGAGCTACTTATATTTTCAAACGTACTATTAATATTTTTTATTAAATTATTTAAAATACAGACGCTTTTATCAAAAATATTAATTAATTTACGACAAGTAATTACTGCACGTTGAATATTACCCGCAGGTGCGTTCACGTTAAAAAATATTGTCCGTGTCAGAGCAGATAAATCTCCAAAAATATGGTTTCGCAGAACGTTTTTATGTTGACAAAGTTTTAATGCTAGATTAATGTTGAATATACATATATCACCAACGTTTTTTATATTTTTTAAGTAATATAAATAGATTTTTATATATAAAATAGTAAGTTCGTTACAATTAAACTATACAAATTTTCATTTAGAAGTCTTTGTTACATAAACATAATTCTTAATAATGGAATATAGACATCGATAATAATTATTATTGTTGTTTGTATACAAAATTGAACAATACAGTTGTGAGTCTACAACAAAGATTATCTGGGATGAATCTTAAAGATGGCAAAGGATTTATAGATGGTATTTGGTATTTAACAGACAACATAATTATAATATTAAATAATTTAATATTTATAACAACAATATATTTTTAATGCATTTAAAAGAACAGTATAAAAACGAAATATTTATTGACATTGGGCCAATAGTAACAATCGGAATAAATTTAAAATTATACTTTGAATAAATTATTCATTTTGTTCCATGTTTTCCCATGAAAAAATATTGTTCGTTTTTAAATAAACATCAGTGTAACTTATCAAAACAGTTAACCACTTCCAACAATTACGCGCTCAGAGCATTTAATTTTCTGTGAGTACTTTATATTAATTCGCCTCTCGCATGCGAACACACGCTTGTCAATAGTCTGAATGACACCGCCCGCCGCGCTCTTAAAAGGATTTGTGGTTTATATGCTACCCGCCAACATCTAACAAAACGGTCCAGTCCGAATAACCCAAAGATTTTCCTAAGTCTTGTACGCCTACCCTCTGAAACATTTCTTTGTTAAGATTCGTGAACATGTGCGATTGTAATGGAATTGTGTATGTATGCATCAGTGTGACTATAGCTACACAATCACACTGTTACATACATACACACGCTACGCACACACAGACGAGTCTATCATAAAGACATTTTTTACATTTTTTATCAATTGATATTTCAATATCTTTAATAGACTTTCGCAGAAAAAGATAATCCTCAATTTCTAATTAAATTTATTAAGAAAATGCTTTTAATTTCTAATACTGGCTATCTCATAACGTGTTAGACATATGCCTTTATTATTAGCTAGATTATAAAAAATAATATATATTGTGTATTTACAGTTTACACCATTGTAATACGTTTTGATTTATTAAGTAGGTACATTAAAACATAAGATGCAGTTGTTTTAAAATTAAATGTTTTTAATTTTCAAAGCTTAGTCAGATTTAATAAAGTCCATATTCAAATTTGAAATATTATAACTTTTCAAGCTTAAAGTTTAAAAATATTTTAACTGGAGCTTCGACGAGAATTTGTTACGGATTAAATCAGCCGAAAAATCTGACTTCAAAAACTTTTAGCTATGTTTATTCAAAATGTTTTATTAAACTTAGTGGTTTTGGAGGTTTTATATTTTGGGAAAAAATACATATTATTTATATTACTAATGTTTGCGGTCAATGGTTCAAAAGGATTCTCACCCATCCAAGTAATTGTTTTACGCGTCCCAAAGGTTCTACATAATGAAAAAAAATTACCAAAACACGCTCAATTCTCTTAAATCTCCAAATTAAACACATGTGTCTCAAATTTTCTAAATCAATGAATTTGACGCGCTTACACGAATTACATGTTATAAAAATTACACGAAACGATTTTACTGAAATAATTATGAAAACTCAAGCTTCGGGTATTAAAAAAATCTTAATGTAATATATAATCTAATCAAAATTTTGACTTACAATAAAAAATTTCTTTTACCTCTGTAAAATGTTGATAACATAACATTTTTATTATTTAAAACTAAGCTATAAACACTACTAAACTTTATCTAATATAACATTCTTATGACTGAGATGGAAATACCAATATCATTTAAACTAGAACCCAGTTAACTATGAAAATATAAACTTGATGAAAATGAAAGGTAATAAAAAAAAATTTCATTTTACCGCTACGGAACTGTTGATAAGTATTTAAGTAACACAGCTTTCAATTTACGTAAATAGACAGCCAAGAGATATTAATATTGTTCAAGTTGCGTCAGTAATGAGGGAAGCGAAACTACAACTTCTCTTCTGTGGTAAGGCTTGTCAAAAACATGTGTACCCGCCAACTAAACATCACATTCTGTGTTCTTAAGTTCGCGTTTTCGGTAAGATATTTAGTAAAATGATATTTTGGATATTCATTAAAATCGAATAAGAAGAATCAATACGTCTTTTCAAAAAGTATAAAACCAACTAAATTCCGTTTAACTAAAGTATCAAACAGACTAACTAAACTAACTCAAAATTTCATGCAAAATAAAATAATGTAGTTATTCATTTATGTTTAAATAAGAGTTTCGTTTGAACAACTTTTGAAGAACGAGGTTAACAATTCAGAAACTGTATTTCTACCGAAATCTTTTAAAGTAAAACAGTCCAGAGAGAAAACACAAAAGTTTCAGCGACTCCATTAAAATCTAAATTATTTCTTATTAAACTTAATTTATTTTGCATGTTCTGTTAAATTGTTCTTATTGAGAGACTGTTATGAAATTAATTTGTATAATGAGTTGTGTTCAACATGGAATTGTATTGTTTGTCCAAATTTATGTTAAATTATTTAATCGTAGTTTAAGGTTCGGTTAAAAAAGAGTTAAACAAAACGGTTAAAAACAAAAAATATATATACAAATTATACTTGGAACACATATTATTTAATCTTATTACATTTATGTATTTAAACATATAATAACCATTATAACAGTGATCTAAACTTGAATCTGTGAGTTATGCCGTATTATATAATATAAGTGTGTGTAAATATAATACACAAACATGTTTTGTATATAGATTAAGATATCTTTTCTTTTTTTACTATCACAACTAAGCCTCTACGGTTGACTTATCAAATAAAATGTCATACCTCACTACTTTTTAACAATGACAAGAGTTGTGTTAGATATTACAAAAATAATGTATATTTTTTGGGGAATATTTTTAGTATTTATAGGAATAAAACCTTTTTTATTTTTTGTTATTATGTTAACAGAAAGTTTTACAAAATACTTCTAACAACTTACGTTCCTTTTTAAGCATGTTATCTCAAATTTCAATGGTTAATCTGACAATTACAGACTAAATATGAAAAGTGCACAGGTGACGTAACCGTGGAAAAAAGTAAAAAGAAAAACAACTTACGAGTACATTAAACTAAATCGGTATCATCTACAAGACTCCATGACCATACTGTTTCTACAATCTCAATTTAATTATTGCCTCAAATAAAACAATACTAAGAGAATATATTATCATCTATTTATCTAATATTATGAATACATTATTGAAAGAAATACTATATTTCATATTTTGGAAAATAAATAATTACATATTATAGTTCGGTAAATAATACTAATTGCAAAAATAACTTTATTTCATTCAAATTACTTTTTAATAAAATACAGACGTATAAAATACAGACTTTGATTTGAAATTTTGTTTTTAGAAAAAAAAAATAAAGGTTTTTTTTTTCAGAGATACTTTTCTTTTTAATTATTTTTTATTTAATTTGATGGTACAATGTATTTAATAACAACTTCGTTGATTTGACTTATTCTCGTTTTCATTTATAGGTCGTATTAACTCTTTGCGTAAAGGCTTGGTTAAGTAAATCTTAAAATAAGAAAGAATCTAATTGTTCAGTACATAAGTAAGTTTTGATATAAATGATGACCTAAAAGAAGACTACGTTTTAAAAGGAAGTTATTTGATATTTTCAATTGAAAACCCCTTTTGTACTTCAAGAAAAGATTTATTATCCCTCATTGTAGAATAAAACTTGTAGTGCTTCAGAAAATTAAAAATAAATAAGTATAGAATATAAAAGTAATATTTTTTTTTATATTTTTTTTATAAAGATATCAAAGTTTGACATATGAGATACATCCACAAACTTAGCATTTACTTATATCTTCAGTGATTACGTGAAAAAAATATTAATCTTAAAATATTTCGTTTAGGACGTTATATGTAACTATTGTTCAATATATAACCTAGCTTGTTGACTGACTCGAGGGAAATCAAAAATGAGATAAGTATCACGCCGCGGCTCAAGAGTCTTCAGCTTTATGGAGATATAAGAATATTTTTTTCCTATTATTTTAGGATATTGATAGCGCATTATTATTTAGAATAATTTTTTGAATAAAACACGTTATATTTAATTTTATGAACGTTATGCATAATACTTTACGGATAACGTTAATAATAATTGTAGCTTACCCACTTAAGGCAAAACATATTTAATGTTTTTAAATTGTTATATTTTTATTTCACCTACCAAAAAAATAAGAATACATTTCTTGTAAAATTTATCAAGGTGAATAAAGCCGTGATATCTCAGTGTACAGAGCGGCGTGAAAGGATTCTAAGAGGTTGTAGATTCGAATCTTGAATTTCTCAATGCAAAATTTATTATATACTATATTTTTTTTTTTTTAGATGGACGGCTCAATTTAAACCTATTAATAAAATTTATTATACCCTGTAACTTTAATCTTAACAGTAGTGTCGTTTATTTAAAATAGAAATAAAACACAATGAATTTTTATTAAATTTTAATTCTAAACAAATAATTAAATTCCAAGATATGTTGGATATGTTATACAGTGTTTATATTAATTATAAAATAAATTGATTCTACATTACATCTAACCACTCAAGGCTACTTTCAGAACATTATTTGTCAAGTCATTACCTAACCATGTGGAATAAGAGTGCGGTATACTGGCAAGACTTATCGTAAACCTGCAATGGGCAATCGATCTCAGGGGTTCGTTTATACGTGATATGCGTAAATGACCAATTCTATTTGTCCCTTTACGGATTAAGGACCAATATATGGCCACTTAACTGATTTTCATGTAATCCCAGAATTATACCTGTGATGAATATCGAAATATCCAATTATTTTATTTTTCTTTCTTTTAAATGTTTTATTTGTTTGAACTCGTAAAATTTTATATAATTGGAATTTTATCAATATGTAAAACAAGAAAAAATTACAATCAGAAGAATAACAGATTATGTAAGATCATTAATTTCCAAGAAAAAATATTTTTCTTCCAAAAATACATTTGTCTAAATTGGACAGTGAACAAGAAGAGTTAATAATTTAAAGAAAATTTTATATATTTGGTTGCGATACAATTTTTCTGCCGCCTAAGGGAAATAAAAGAATCTTTTTAATAGCCTCGTAACTGACTAAGCGATGTTAGGGTCAATTATTTTTAACTCAATTAAGGTAACATCAAAATAAAATTTCACTTGAATTAAATGACTGACGATCAAAATGTTAATTGTTATTGGATTTCGACAATAGAATTCATATACCGATAAATTTTTATTACTTCTTTTTCTAGGTTGGTAGTAATATATTTTACAACCTAAGGTGGTCTAACTTCTATTGTTTTCTGAATAATTAATACTTCTATTCAAACTAATTTTAAAGAGACAGGTTTAAATAAATTATAATTACAGATTAAATGTAACGAATAACTACATTTTTGAAGATAATCTAGGTTAACTTGGATTTTAAATTAAACATCTTTGTCATTATAAATTACTTTATAGTATTTAAAAAAATGTTTTATAATAAATTACAATAATTTAAGTAATATATATTTTTTTATGTAAGTATAAGGTTTGCTTTAATGACAACAAAAAAAATATTTAAAATTGTCTATAATCATGTTGTATTCACATAGATTTTCATGAGTAGTAAATGTGTAAATGCAATATATAATGGATTTAATACTTATTCATAAATACTTTATGAATAAGTATTAAATCGATTAAATACTTACTACTTTATGTTCTTTTTGCTCTATGTAATATAATATATTCTGTAACGAAAATATGTATGTTTAACGTTGTTAATGAAAATAGAAATGCACATTTCAAATCTAGAAAGTTAACAATTTATAAAATGTACATTTTAAATACCTAAATATAAAATGAAAATACATATACATCGGCTGGATTAGAACCTGCGAATATTAAATAACGTTTCAGATGGTATGTTACTTTTCATATTTTTTTTAAGTATAGATACTTAAATATATTTTAAATAAGCTTACCGCTACTAAACATTTAAATCACTACTACTAATCAATTGTAACCTTGTGTTAAATTTAAAAATAAATGTAAATTATAACTTAATTTTAAAGTTAAGCTTAACAAATGAAACGTTAGATTCGTTAAAAATTGTTTTATTATCCTGTTGAACCTGCGACCTCTGGGCTATCATCTCAGCGCTCTAACAACTGAGCTACTTTGCCGCTATTAACCCTGATAAATCTTGCATTCTATATATAGTCTTTATAGAGACAGAGGCCATATCTATTGACATTTATTAAATTTTAAATTTCTTTCGAACATTTCTCAGCAATGTTTCTAACTTTACAGTACAGAATAATATTGGTAAGATGGCACAACCGAAATTAATCTTGTTAGTACTGAATAACATGGTTAGCCATGTTAAAGTTATTTAATTTTTGAATAATTGTGTTAATGAAAAATCAACAAGGGCAATGACTTAAGTAATAAAATATGATATTTTCAATTAAATGTTTTTATACAAATTTCAATGTTTCTGATATAATAACACTAGCTCACCCAGTCTAGCTTCCTTGGGCTTCATTCAAATATATGTTTATTGTACAGCATAATTCTAGACTCGGTAAGATCCAAGAGCGTCTTGCGAATGAGTATTTTGAGCAGAGAGCTAACAGACTTGGCCTCATTAATGAGCGTTTATAGAACGAGTCAGCTGAGTAGAGGGCTCATAGATTAGAAGTGATACGAAACCGTATAGCAACCGAGTCTGCTCAGCAACGTGAGAATCGACTAGCAGCAGCGCGTCAGACTTCACAAAGACTTCGTTCAATGAATGAGCGTAATATTATAACCACCATAAATCAATATGCTGAAGTACCATGTACAGTCTGTAAGAAATTATTATATCCGCAACAACAGATATCAATTGTCACAGGACTTTTTGATTTCCTTCCGGAGGAGCTAGTACAAAACTTGTACAAAAATGCTCATAAAATAAAAACTAATGGGCCTACCGGAATCAAATGTTTATGAGACCAATTCGAAACTATTTCGCACCAAACAAAAAAGAATTACGCAAATCCGTTCAGAAACCTCGGAGAAATCAGTGTACATGATTTAAAAATATATATATATATATATATACCGGCCGAATTGGGAATTTCCTCCTTTTTGAAGACGGTTAATAAAAAAATAGTAAAAAAACTGTCCCCGACAGTTCAATAAAAATGATCCGATCACCACCATACTTTACAGAATTTCGGTTTTTCGGAAGTTCGGCCGATCTAAAGATTTTCTGAAAATTTCATTGAAATCGTTCCAGCCGTTTCGTAGTCTTATAAGGTACAAACATACATATCTTGATGTCGAAAATTAAAAGCAATTTATTTATTTTTTTAATTTTTTTATACAAAACTAGGTTAAAGCTTGACTACATTCCACCTGATGGTAAGTGAAATGTATTCTTAGGTGGTAACGCGCATTAACCTAGCAGCCTATTCAAGTGTGTGTTCAAGCCTGTGTTCAAGACTGTGGAGATTGGCGTCAACCAATTTAGGGTCGCCAATAAGCCTCTTTGTTCGCCTCTAAATTGAGTCCAGAACCGCAAGATGAGACTTTGCGGCACCAGCAAATATGTGACTACAGCACTCCACACACGACCGGATCTGTGCTTTGTATAATACAAGTAGCTGTCCCGGTATAAAGTACTTTCGGACCTTCGCAAGAACGGCAAGCTTTCCTGTAGCTGCTCTTGCTCTGGACTCAATGTAACGACCAAAGTTGAGATTCGAGGAAATCTCTAAGCCAGAAGTAGGAGCCAGGGTTAACTGCTCCTTTCAGCGGTGAACAGACACGTCTGCGTTTTGTTAGCGTTGAATTTGACAAGATTGGCATTGCCCCATGCGGAGACTGCCTGAAGTTTGACATTCAAACGTTGCACCATGGCTTCTCTTTCAAATTGTACTTCATCTCTACTAGCCCCAGAACTTGGCAGATATCTTTCTACAACTGTACTGTCGTCTGCATAGATACCGGGCTTCAGCAGATCGTTAATGTGCAGCAGAAAAAGAGTTGCAGAAAGAACGGACCCCTGAAATACTCCGGCATTTATTGTCAAGGGTTCCGAAGAACACCCGTCGACAACTACACGGATGATCTCTGGCTCAGAAAGTCCGCTATCCAGCCAATCAGACCAGGAGATATACCGTACGCTGAAAGCTTGCTTAAAAGGCTCACATGCCAGATCCTGTCAAAAGCCTTCGAGACGTCCAGAGAGACGGCGACCGCTTCTCCGTTTCTCACGATGGCCTCGCCTAAAATGTGTGTAGCGCACGCTAGAAGGTCCCCAGTGGACCTATTTTGGCGAAACCCGTACTGTCGGTCATCGGGGAGATCGTTACCTTCTAGGTATGCTAGAAGCCGCGAGTGCAATACACGCTCCATAATCTTGCAGAGTATGGAGGTGATTGAAATGGGCAAATAACTGGCAGGATCGGCAAGGCTGCCTTTTTTGGGCATGGGTTGCACATTAGCAAGCTTCCAGGATTTCGGCACTATTCCAGTCATAAAAGAGAGGCGATACAGACGTGTCAGTACAGGAGACAACTCAGCTGCACATATCTTGAGCAGAATGGCTGGTATACCATCAGGACCACTGGCTTTATTCACATCTAAACGACAAAATGTTCTCCATACCTCTTTGTTAGTGATGCGGATTTCAGGCATCGAAATACCGCAGTGAGGAAGATGTGCTGGAGAAGCATTGCCAGTGTCTAGATGCGAATTATCAGCAAACAGCAAAGTAAATACATTCGCTTTCTCTGTTGCTGTGTGGGCCAGGGATCCATCCGGATTCAGCAGAGCGGGCAGTGAGGGTTGGCAGAAATTCGACTCGATCGCTTTCGTAAGAGACCAGAAAGCTCGACTGCCAGTTGGTTTGACAGAGAGCTTTTCGTCATTCTTAGCGATTCAATCGAGACGAGCCTTCCGCAATGCCTTTTTGTAGGACTTGGCGGCTTGGTTAACGGCTCTCTTCTTTGTACTTACATCCGGAGTTTTGACTGACTCCGACCCTTGAGCGAAAGTTGTGCTCTAACGAGGTAACCGGGATAATCTAAGTATGCAGCGCTCAAAGGACTGCGTCTCCGTCAAAAAGAGCAAGTGCGGCTGCTCTGTCTCCAGGTGGAGGTGGACAGCTAAAAGATTTGAGTGCAAAGCCCTGATATTAGTGAGGAGCACTTTATATGAGGAGGAGTGCAACCGCTGTGTCATCTTGTTCCTTTATTTGAACTTTTTAATAAAAAAAAATAAATATAAAAGTGAATAGGGATGGGAAATGGCAGTTGAACGAGGCGGTACGTTTCGAACCCGACGTCGAAATTGGTGATGTCTGGCCACTGGGAGGCTAGCCTGGAAACTGCGGGGACGCCCGAACCCACCCAGCGATCGCCATCGGACCTCCTCGTGTGGTCGCCAACTAGCACGATGGAGCCACCCTGGGATTTTTCAAAGCTAGCTTTCGTGGTTGGCTAACCTACTAATTGCGCCCCCAACTATCTGCGGGCGTCCAGCGGAAAGTCGTCGCTTCGGATCCCGCTACCCTTTTTTTTTTTTTTTTAAAGTTAAACTTTTATTACATCTTCTCAAACTTTTTCGTCTGTGTGTTGCATGTCGCGTGACGGTCGGCCGCGGAGTATTGATAAAGTGAAAGGCGCTCGTATTGATGCGGTTTTTACTAGATACATTGAAAAAATCGAATGTAAGTCACTGTTCACGTATTTTAGTTACCATAAAATATTGGTTACATTTATAAACTGTGAAATTCATGATGAAGATGGAATTGATAATAGAATGATTGAAAATAATTGAAAAACGTATCAAAATGACTCAACGATTATAAAATATTATTTTCAGTGTTTTAATATGTGTATATCATCTAAATAATTGTTAAGTATTATGTATGTCGTACTCTAAGACACATAGTTCAATAAAAATATATACCCTTAATGGAATATTATTCCGAAAATTTTTAGTTAAATGTCTATAATGTGAAAAAAAGTTTCACTTTTACGGTGGTTTCATAAAACCACACAAGTTTTTTTTTTTTTTTAGCGTTGGAAAAATGCGTTACGCATCATCCCTGCGGCCAGGAAGGTGATGACCGAGGGGGTATGTGGGACTACCCGGCAGCATAGAAGACGCTGCCATTTTTAAGGCTACCCACTAAAAAGCCAACGGTTGACCTCATCGCCTTAGTGGGGCGCCACGGGATCGCTTTCGCACTCACCGTGACGCCCCGGCGGAACCCCCTGCGAGGGGCCCCGATCAACTTAGGGACACCCTCACCTCGTAGGCCTATAACGGGCGGGAGAGGTCACCCCCCTCTCCCGTCCAGGCACTACAGCTGGGGAAGGAGGCTGCGGGCGTAATCCCGCCTCCTTCGACCCAGCCTACCCCTACGGAGCGGTTCAGAGGAGGCTGCCTCTCTGACCCGCTCCGCGGCCTCCTTCGCAACAATGACTTGCTCGCAGAAGGAGGCCATAGCGACCCAGGACCTCTCGTCGTCGAGCATCGCAGAAACAACGCTCGGCAACGAGAGGTCGCTGCCAACCACGGCCGTCAGCTCAGTACGCTGACGGTCCCAGGCTGCGCACTCCGCCAAGGTGTGACGAGCCGTGTCCACGGGCTCGTCACAGTGGTGGCAGGAGGGGGCCGCCTCTCTGCGTGCGATCTTGTACAGGTACTCACCGAAGCACCCATGCCCCGTGAGCACCTGCACAAGACGGAACGTTAGAGTCCCGTGCCGCCGGCCGATCCAACGATCGAGATGGGGGGATATAGCCCCCACCGTCGCAAGACCGGCCGACGGGGACTCTAAGTCCCTACTCCACTGTCGGATCAGGGCTCGGTGAGCTAGAGCCCTGATCCGATCTGCCTCGAGCCTAACCCGCCCGACCCGGGCTTCTACCCGGTGCCAATACACTCCGGCGAGGACCCGCGCCTGTAGCTCCCAGGGCGGATCGCTCGCCAGGAGTGTGGCCGCAGTGTATGACACCGTACGGTACCCCCTGATCACCCTCACCGCTAGGACCCTTTGCGTGCGACGCAAAAGGGCCCTGGAGTTCGCGGTGAGGGCTCCCGACCATATGGGAGCACCGTACAGGGCCATGCTCCTCACCACTCCGGCGTATAACCGGCGGCAAGGAGCTTGCGGCCCTCCGGCGTTGGGTAGAAGCCTACTCAAGGCGACTGCAGTGGAGAGTAACTTCGGGGCCAGCAGAGAGAAGTGAGCCCCGAAGTTCCATCTTCCGTCCAGGGTGAGGCCCAGATACTTCATCTGGGCCTTCACCGCCACCCGCGCACCCTGGACGGAGATGTACGCCCGACGAGGGGGACCCCGGCGAGGGCCGTGGAACAGGATGGCCTCCGTCTTGGAAACAGAGACCTCCAGTCCCAACAGCCCTATGCGGTCCGCTACCAACGTAGCGCCGACCGTGGCAAGACGGGCTGCCTCCGCAAAGCTCCCTCCGCGCGCCGTGACGAGGGTATCATCTGCGTAACACAGCACCCTCGTCCGGGGGAGGAGCAATGGATCCCGCTACCCTCCACGGCTAGACACCGGACAAAACAAACACCAACCCGACGTCAGACCGGTTCGCCAACGTACCGCAACTATTCAGATCCATTTCTCATAAAAGGCTTCATCAAGCAACGTACCGGAACACGACTAGGTTGCTTTGCGGCACGACTCTGCCCGATGGGTGATAACTTTGCCGGCGACCGGATGTTATGGTCTACCACCAAGAATTAGATAGATAACTTAGATATAATGTTTATCTGAAAATCCAAATAAAAAAGTTCAGTGAAACATAATTTACAAAAGATTTTTCTCCGAGGGTTGTGACCGCTCATTATCGTGTAGTAGGTTACGACTTCTTTTCAATATACTATAGCTATAAGGGCTATTGGATGAAAGGTATTCACTGCTACATAATTTCGAACTGCTTGTGTTTTATTTGTAAAGTTGCAGTTTTACTTTAAATATAAAGTTTATAAACAAAAATCTTAACATTTATAAAGCTTTAGAGATATTTAAATGTATATCAACTAATATATCTTGAGAAAATGATGACTCCGGTCAGTAAACTTAGACACTCGTAAGATCTTAATATTGTCTGCCTTTGAGCGTTTCTTACTTAAACAGATTGGTTCTCAAGCCGTCTTAGATTAAATATAGAGTTAAAAGAATGGATTCGTGTTATTTAAGTTAGTGAACAATTTTTAAAACATTTGGGAGTTCAAAGAAAATAATGATAATCAAATTTAAAATATCAAGTTAAATAAATAAGAAAATAAAGATATTTATAATTCAATGAACAAATGAAAATTTGAAAAAGTTATGTAATTAAAACGTCAGATTATTTTGTATTAGTCTTTAAAAATAAGTTATGCCGCACAATAGCAGGACTAGCAGGATCTCCTTGAGGCAACATCGCGTGGGACAAATTTGGCGCGTTTGGAATTGCGTAGTTTGATGTTTTGGACTCGCTATAGAATAAGAATATAAGCTATGAAGTATCTGTCAACTAAATCAACATAACAAAATGATATTTTTTAAATACATATAATACTAGAAATAAAGGGCTACGGACGGCAGGGATTAACCCGTCGTTCGAGTACGGTACGGTATGGTTTAACAACGAGACGGTTTTCTAGAAGGCGAGGGTTCAAACCCCCAGGCTGTAACGGTTTAATTTTCATTCTATATTTATTAAAAAATTAAATAAACTTAACATACCTGAACATGTCTATAGATATTTTCAAATATTTAAAATTTAAATAAGCTTAGCTTGGCTATACATGTTTATATATATTTCTGTAAATATAGACATGTTTATTTTCGAACAATAATTAGATATATTCTTAACATTTGAAGTATATTCCTGCCAATACTCGATATTTGAGAACGGTCCAATCAATAAGGTAAAAGTATATCTAACATCTTAAACTTCGACTTCAGAGGTTGTTACGTCTAACTTTGCCAAAGGTTCTAAGAGGTTATACAATTTCAATATTATGTACATATGATATGTTAAGTTGACTAAGAAGTAAGTTTGAGTATCCATTACAAAGACTGTTAATCATCACGTATCATTTACGTAATTAAAGCCGTTCTATGAATCATTGTGATCTCGGTTAGATGATATACAATACTTCAATAATTCTTTAATAAATTCAGATTAGGAGATCAAGTTAATCTTGATTATTAATAATAGCATATTTTCTACGAAATATAAGCTTTCGACAATAGATTACCTTTTGTAAGAAATGTGTATCTTAAATATAAAATTGTAAGGTAAGGTGTACTTTTTTTTAATAGTGAAAGGTAATACTCATTATAATAATATAGTTATTTTAAACAAAGAATATATTATAATGAAACTAGAAATGAAACAGAAGAGACTAAGTGCAAGATATATCTTTAGAAATGCCGTCTCTTCAGGTAATGTTAGAGTAAAGGATAATTACGAAAAGCGGATGGAGAGGAAACAGATAGAGGTATTTATTTTCAAAATTGTATTATTGAACAAATTTTGATTTTGTGGTACTTTTAATGGAAACACCTGTTTGTAAAAGTTTGTCAGGATATGAATATTTATTTACAAATAAATAATAATCATAAGTAGTAGATAAGCTTTAGCAGTTACCGGTTGTTGCAATTATAAAGACACAATACTTAATAGTTTGAGAAGATATCTTAAACTGTTTGTATCATAAAACGTTCATTCCCCTTCTTCAGGTTATAAAAAAGTTTTATTTAATTTTAATTTGTTTCAAGACTTCTTCTTCTAAGCCCGAATTGAGATTAGATATCTTAATTATCTGAAGTATTGGATAACAATTAAGGAGGTCTATCAATTAACAAGAAAATTAAAACTTAAGGATTTTTTGTTAATAAAGAGAATGAAGCAAGTATACATTTAATGGAATCATTGAAGGTCATTCAAGAATATCATCTCAAAGTCGAGGGCTTAGTAATCAGTATATTTTTAAAATAAAGATAAAATAAATATATATTTTTTTATAAAATTTAATATAAGTACAACATTGACAAGTAAAGGTAATAAAAGGAGCCATCACAAGTGCGTCATCGATATTATCGGAAGATAATCTTTTTTTTTTTTTTTTTTTTTTTTTTTTGTCTGTCTATGCTGTTAGCCCTGTAGGCTGTTACAGCGTCACCGGGGGAGTTCCGGAAGATAATCGCCTCATAAATCTGAAGCCCTGACGATCTTACTCGGCCTAGTTTTACGACCTCTCGTTATTTAACAAGATGTAGTGAGACAGCCACCGATTTCTTTTGAGTTCTGAGTGGTTGACTTTACTAACCTTTCTAAAATTATTTAAGAGGCTGTGTGAAGTGCTGTTAGCCTTTTTTTAAGAACTTGAACACCTCTCCTTTAGTTTAAATGAATAAACTAGTTTGAAGGTACTTTGAAGGGTGAGTTTTTAAAAAGTTATTTTATGGGTGAAGCCTTAATTAATCATATATAATTTAAGCATATGTATAAAAAAAATATGATTATAAAAAAAACAAGACATTCCACTTGCATCATCACGAATCCAGTATCAAATTGTTGAAAACAATACATGAATTATGAATATTAATTTGTAAACATTGTCGATATATTTGTATTTGTGAAGTATTTAAATATTGATATGTTTATTATTATACATGGGTACCTCCATGGACTATTCTTATTTTGCAGTCAAAATTTTCTACATATACTTTTAAATATACACGAATACGTAATGGTTAAAAATTCTTAGGAGGTAAACCTAAAAGGCTCATGAAAATGTTAACAATTCAACAACATTCCCGTAACATAATACACAAGACTTTTATGAAACACTTGAATAATTTCGTGGGCTAATTAAAATGTACCCTCGCATCATGCGTTGGGCTGGACTCGGTCATCCAAGGCGTTCGTCGTTGCTTTACAAAACCCAATTTCAAAGCAAATTTGAATTTCTGTTTCGTACTTTGAAGTCTTTAAATTGGAACAATGTTTTATTATACTTTTTTTTTAATTATAAGGTTACTACGACATGACATAACATGACGTATGAATATTTTTTGTTATATTTGTTATATTTTTTTATTAAGGTCCATTTACGATGTTTGTGGCAACCCTGAGTAAGTTTAAATTACAAAAACTTCACATTACAACAGTAGTCAATGTGAAATTCTTCCTGCTGCTATTTTTTCTTATATCTTGTTTCTCGAAGGCTGATTATACCGAGAATATTTTAGACAAAATTTCTGCGGTAATAATTCTTTCCGTGTCTGATTGGTTGATATCTAGTTAGTAATAACCAATTACAATACTTGAAAGATGTGTTCTTTTTACTGTATTATACAAAATCCGTTAAACACCGTAACTTGGCCGTATCACAAGGACGTCTATCTGCAAATCCGGCAAGTAATATGATTAAATTGCACTATTTTATATTTAATTCCCGTTCATGAAATTTAATTTATGTCTGCGAAAGAGTTATGTAATAAAAAATACTCATGTTTTATTACGTTTACGTTATTTATTGCCAGATTTTTATTTATAGAAATATGCTTAGCAAATTGATTTCAGGTAAACGGTTTTATAATTACGGCACGAGGTGTTCTGGTTCGGAATTTGCATGTAAACGAGAATTGTTGATTGCGTCGAGATCGTATTCAATTTAACCACATAATAATACGTATGTTGCTTTTCCGATCTATTAATATTAATATAGCAATATTTTTTTATTTAAAATATAATAAGGACATTTCTCAAAATAGACAATATAATTATAATTTTAAAGATTTTGAACTAATTAGTTCTCACTTAGTAAAAGTTGCAGTCTCTGCCAGGTGACCACTGTTACGTAGTTTAATCTGAACTATTCTAAGTTTCTATTCCCACTATCTCGGTAAGTTTTCTCTCACATATAACTAGGTTAAACATATATAATACGTAATACACACATACATATTTATTTATATGTACAATAATTAGTTATAAAAATACAATTTTATTTTCGGCCTGTGGCAAACCTTGATTATAGGGTAATAAAACCAGACAATTTTATTAACATCTAAGTTACTTATAGTTTCAAAACATTTTTTAAATTCCAAATGATTTACATTATCTCTATTTCCTATAAAAAATATTATATTTGTTGACTTAGTAAATTGTTTACTTGAATTCTTTATTTGTCTAGTAATATTCATTAAATTATTGTCAGTTGAACAGCTGTTGAATACATTTTGTTTTTCAAAATAAGAATTTAGTACATATGCCATTCCTTTTCCAATATTATCGTTAAACATTCTAACAAAGACGTACACATAGAGTGAGCCTCCCCTTAACTACCCCTGAGTGTTGGAGACGAAGTTATACCTAGAGAGTATAGATAGGTACATAGGCATTATTATAATATTTTACTTATAAACAATAAAAATAGTAAATATAATACATTTAAATACATTACTGAACATAATACATTTACTGAACTGAATATAATACACTTACTGAACGTTAATACAAATATATATAAGAAATAAATATTTTTTGTATCAAATAATAATTCTTCAGTCTTCGTTTAGATATCCTGACGGAAGTACTAGATGTGATCCATATCCTAGCCATCTAGGTAAGGAATAAAAGTTAGTTAGTTAGATAGGAAGGAGTCTCAAAAGTTTTTGCTAAGACGCAGGAACGTTTAGGACGGCTACTAGGTAATGAAAGTTGAAAACGCTCGTACAAATAAGAGGGGGCTAAATTAGAGAAAACGTTAAAGTAGCGTAGTCCGAAAACAAAACGGATACGCAAGTTTTGAAGGCGATCTAATTTATTAAGCAGTGCTTCAGATGCATCCAGCTAGCAAACTGCGTAGTCGAGAAGGTTTAATATACTTAACAATAGGTAATAATTTCATAAGAACAATATTAATACAGAATTATGTTATACTGGATAGAATTAAAATTTAACCCTCATATGACCTCTTATATCCTTGTTACGAGCTTTAATAACAGATAAAACTTTAGCAGATACAATCGTAGAAGTAGCAAGTTAACCGGTCTCTTGGGGTCGTACAAAGAGATGAAACTAAATATTAATTATCGTTGCTCTTTCAACAGGGCCTTTGTTCCCGAACCCTGCAGCGGGACTCACGGTGCCCTCAGGTTTGGGCTTTTAGGTCATATAAAGCACTTTTGTAACATAAACTCGTACATGAATTCCTTTTTAGATGTTCTTCGCGGAAATTCTTTTGCTCTTTATATATTTATTTTGAAAAATATCAAGATTTCTAGTCTTTCATGTTTGTTAAGCGAAAAGATACTTAAATATTATTTTCCTATTCAAAAATTTATGATATTTTTATATTTAAATAAAGGACGCAGTATTACATTATTTTTACCATTTTATTCTTTGGAAAAAAATATATGGAAATATTTCAACGTTTCGTATATTTTATTATGATTTATGAGCGAAATGCTCTTTTACAGCATCCGTCTCTTTGTGCTCTGAAAGGAATAAGAAATATGACACTTCCTTTACTGAATAAGCCTAAAATTTGCGGTTGCATTTACAGAGTGTTAAAAATCAAAACTACGACAAATTTAAAGTAACGTAAAACATCCAAATATAAATAAGAAAAGTATTAAAGTCTAAGACATATTAGTAGGTCATATTAAATAAAGTTTAATAAATATTTATTAAAATATAGATACACACACATACAAACACAATAAAAATGTTTATTAAAATATATTAAGTGTTAATGTGTCACTAAAAAACCATACCTTAAAGAATGCTGCCCGGCCGAAACAATATCTCTATTAAAATAAAAAAAAAACAAAGATGGCATTACTTATTATTAGCCCGAGCTATTACTACTAACAACATTATTACAACAATTTTGCTAAAAATAATAATAAAGCTAAAGCATAATATTATTTTCGTTTAAACACATTATCCTGATAAACTTTTTCTTATTCAAATATCTTCTGAACTATGTGGATAAAAGCATGGATGTATGTTTTTCACTGAACTTAAAGCCTCAACGCTTCATTGCACTTTGTATATATTTATGAAACAAAGTTCCCGTAATAGGATTATATTGTAAGCGGCTTAAGTCTTCCCTTTATGAACAATCTTCGGATTTTGTTGATGTCTACGGAATTATTGATTCGAGTTATCTTAAATATTCTATTATATGGTCCATGAGTTGCTTTGTCAGACTTTGTAAAATGATATATCTAGGATTTGTTATTGCAATTTACTTTAATTGTAATATGTATCTAACATACCTAGACTATGTGCATATTGTATACATATTCTCCCTACTGCTGTTGTTGCTGCTATATCGGGTAACTGTGTTCATTAAACAGCGAAACATAAAAGTACAAATATTAAATAATATGAGATGTTATATCTCAGAATATAAAATAAAAATAAAGTTAATAATTTAGTACATTGCAATTATAAATGTATTAATGAAAAGAAATGTAATTATCTGTAATTTTTTAAACATGACTTTATTGGGATGTTTTTATTGTTAGATTAAAACCAAATATTAAAGTACAAACACATAAACATTAATATATTTATAAATCTTAAAATACTTAAAAAATATTTTAAAAATATATGTATATTATTTTACAAAAGCGGGTTATTCATGCTATTTACCATCTGGGCTCTAGGAATTCTTTACGAGATAAGTTTAAGAAAATTAATGTACTAACGGTCGCCGGTCAGCATATTAAAAAAAAAATGTGCACAAGAATACTGATAAATAATTTTATTAAGCATAATGATATACACAGTAAACATACGAGCAATAAATTCAATCTCGCGTTAACTGTTACTCAACTTAAAATGTGAGTAAATATTTAATAGGTCAATGTATCACGTTAAATTAACGAAGGCAGCACAAACTTTACAGTAGGTACTATAGCATACATTTTCTAGTGCAAAGCGAACTTCTTTATATACAGTGTTAGTCATATTTATTTATAATAATTTAAATGGTAAATACATTGGAATTTACATGTTTTAGTTCATAAGTTTCAATAGTAGCGCCACCTACATAATTAATTATGGAATATTATTTAATATTGACTGTTAAATGTTTTAAGAATTAGAAGCATAGAATATTTTAACATAATGTTTAATCTTTTATTAATTATTAGAACTTATTATAAGGTATAAATAATATCATCTGTAAGTTAAGCAAGCATGTAGTCAAGCATGTAGTCAAGCATTGCCCTAGATCATATAAAAAAAAAAAAAAAAAAAAAAAAGTTGGTTATGAAATTGTAAATTACCCTCGCCTAAATATTATAGTGTTAAAATATTATAAAACGAGTTGTAAGGGCTGCTCTCGCCCATTCTATTACAAATGGTTGGATATTAAACATTGAAGTGCAAGTACTGTGTATTACTAAAACAAGTCTTAACAACAGCTAAGTTTCAGCTACTAGCTACCCGGTGTCTGATCAAGTTGGTTAGTCTCATTAGAAAGGTCTTGAGCCGTAGGCGCAGAAAATACTAGAACAATTGTAACTTGACAATTGACGAACGGGCCCGGCCAGGAATGTTTAAAGGATTATCTACCGTGATTATAAAGCGATCGCTGCTACTCTCCTTTTTTTAGAGTGTTTTTATGGTTATATACGCCTTATTGTAATGTATTTATGTAATTTAGAAATACTTTAAAAAAAGAGTTTCAATTTCTATCGCCAGCTTTTTTCAGATCTGTGGGACTTATTTTGCCGAGATTTTTTTTTTATAAAACTTATTTTCAATAAAGATTTTTGAATTTGAATTTTATTTTATTCGAATTTTTATTATTTATTTATTTTATCATGAAGAGGAATCGAACCTGAGAATGAAGTCCCCGTCTTTTGCGAATTCAGTTGTCGTGTTGATTTTACATTTATGTTCAAATGAATTTGGCTAACATGATTGAGAACGCCAATTAAAATATTAATGCCTATTAGGTTTAATTAACTTGAAGCTGAGTTACCTGATGATATCTGAGTAAATTCAGCACATCTAATAGAGGGTTAGATCGGGAGACAATAATTACTCCAGTATTGCTTATGTTTCTACGTTGTGTCTACATAGAAGCGTTCACATAAATCGATAACTTCATTTGCATATAAAGCAATGTTGATTTTTAGAAATGTCTGCGTTTGGTTCTATACATAAATTAAAATTGTAACACACTCTGAATCTTTAAATGTTTATCAAAATATCATAGACCACATTATACTTTATAAGGTAAAACAAGGATTTGTAATAAAATTATTTTAGCACTTAAAAACCACAAAAGTTTTTGAAACGTCGGTTTTAAATCTAAAAACATGCTACAACTTCTTTTGATATGGTTCCCTTAAATTTTTACAAATTAGTAATTATTTCAATTAATAGTTCATCCGAAAAAATATTTTATTCAAGTTTGTAAAATATTCTACAATGTTATCTAAATGTTAACAATATAACAATAGAACATTTACAGACTTTATAATAGTGTGCTTAAAAATTCTTTATACTTATTTAAAAATCACATAAAAGATTTATGAAACCAGAAAATATATGTTTTGTTAAAAACTGCGGGCTTTAAGGTATTTGAAAATATGTAACGCTCACCAAGACTTCTCTTGAATATTTCACAGCGGAATTTCAAACCTCAAAACATTTATAGAATGACCTTATTTATTATAAATACAAGCCTAGACCGAGTCCAGCAAAATATAAACTTAGAAATTTAACTTTTTTACTGTCACAACTATGAGAAAAGTTTATTTTCTACAGCATCGAGAGTCTATCTCCTAATAAAAATTGAAACAAATTATATTACATTTGCAAGAAAATAATTATATTGAGCATATATCTTAACTCAAATAATTATTATTTTTTTTTTCACCATTAAATAATAATAGTAACATAGTATAGACAATTTTCGCATAGGATGACTTTTCTCTTACAAGAGATCTTTACCAGAAACCAGACATCCTAGATATGATGATTTTTATTAAAATAAATTAATCTACATCACAAATTCAAATTAACGATTATTAAAATAAAAACTACGACCAGAATACTAAGATTCTCTTCTTATTTAATTTTTATAAAAAAGAAGATCAAATTCTTGTTATTTTATTAGACCAAATAATATTTTTGTTTTAAACCGTTTATCTTTTTTGAAAAAATCACGTGAATTAATCTTGGGAAAATTAATCTTTAGGTAACGGAATCTAGTTTAACAAAGAAAAGTTAAAGAACTAACAGACTATTACATAAAACGATTCTTATATCTACTAACTCAATTTATATGAAGTTAATGTAACTGTGGACACAATTATATTTAATGTGATTGTTTGTTTATTGAATGGTAAATTTTGGTTTAATAATAATCAATATAAAAATATTTTTATCAGGTAAATAATGATTTTATAAAATTATTAGAAAATTTTACAAATACAAATGTCGCAATTTAAGCATGTTTAAATTTTAGTATAGTAGTTTTTTAAAAACAAATATCAACATTTAGACCCTATGTGGCAGAAAAACGTGTAACAAAGAAAGGAAAAATTACCAAGTAATTATGTTTTATTCCCTTTCGAAAGTTTCAACATTTCATAATAAAATTGGAAGTCAAAGAATGTGTTGGAACTAAAAAGATTATAAATTGTTTCATTTAACCTTTTTATGTAATTAGGCCCTAGGTTCCTTAGTTTCTTAAATACGACCTTAGAATATGAATATCTAATAACTAAAAAAAAGAAACAAATACATGCTTAATAACCTATATTGTTAAATAAACATTACTTTACTGAATACTTCCAAGTTGTTAACTAGAATATTGCCTTGCCTAGTCCTTATTGTATGAAGTATTTTTAATAATTTTTTAGTATTTTTAATTATTACATTATTTAAAAAAAATAAAAATAATAATTACTAGAAACTTTATTAGTTAAAAAACTTTATTATTTTACGTCAGTCGCAGTTGATTTTATTATATTTTTTGAGTGACACTAGTTGGCAAAGCTTGAAATCAATAATTTGAAATACGAACTGAAGGTTTCCGGTCCAAATATATAATAAAATTAATTGCTCAAAAGTTATTTCAATAAAAAATATAAAAGTTAACTTAACTAACTTCATAAATTCTATTTAAGCTTAAACGAAAAAAGCTGTTCTTTTTATAGATCCAAGCTTATTAGCAATTAGTAGGTAATGCTTTCTAATTACCAAGATATGGAAAATAAAACTAAATGAAGTATACAAATTAAACCACACTTACAGGTTTAAAAAGGTTCTAAGAGACATTTAGTTAGTTAAGCGACCACTAACCGAGAAAGCGGATTATAAAAAAGGATTAAAGAAGATTATATTCTATCTAGGATGCTGGCGCTAACTAAATTAAATATAGCTTAATAATAAGAAGACTTTATTATTGAAATATTTGTATTCTTATTTATTTTTAGAAAATGCTACAAATCTTTCGATTAAAAAAACTAAACTAACATTTAGATTTTTTTGTAATCATTAAAGGCTAAATATTTTTTCAGATTATTTTTCTAAGTCCTTATTTTTACCATTAAAATTTCCACAACTTAAATTTAAATCACCTCATACTCAAGACGAATGCGAGTGTCTCAAATAAATGCAAAGATTTCTCTTAAATATTATACATAAAAATGTCATTCATCAGAGAACAGGTGCTTTTCAAAGAGAGTAAAACGCAATATCATCTGGCTTTAACTTTTCTCTAGTAATTATAATGAAAAACCGTTTTATTCGACTTTTTATTCCTCCATAAAACGAGCAACAATTCTTTGAATACAAACGTTCTTTTGACGTCGGATCAATCAACTAAATGTGACCCTAAGGCCCAAACGATGAGGATGCTGAAATGGTAGCGTTTTGAATAGAAAAATATCTATATACTATCAGTCTTTTATGCTTATCCGTTGCCTTTTAACTAAGTATCTTAAATTGGATTCTATACATGCAGGTAAGTACAAAATCTATTGGTATATTTACTCACTAGCAATTAATAATTAACTAATTTTTATCATTCATATTCATATCATCAATAAAAAAAATAAAAAAATATATTATAAATATTTTTTATCATTCGCTTCTAAGCTTAAGTAAAACAAATTGTTTACAGAAAATCGTTATCAATTTTATAAAATGAAGAAAGTGTTAATGAATTTTAAATCAGTATTTTCGCCTGCATTTCCTTTCTATTATCAATTCATAACAAGGTATTCAAAACAAGCAACACCGTTCGTTTTTAAAAGCCTTATGTTGTGCCGTCTAATGGAGTGCGATCGATCTTCATTGCGACAAAACCCTATTGTTTTTGGCAAATTAAGCGAACCGCCGCGTTATAAAGCGACCTTTCTTACCTTGAATACGTGAAAACAGATTTTGGAGTTAAGATCATTAAAGGTAGCTGAAGGCTTTATATTACATTGCGGAAATTCTGAAGTCTTAATTTTAATGCTCATTTTTTTTTCTAAAACACGGAGCTCTTAGTATGATAATGATTTGAGGATCATTTTTCACAATTAAAATAGTCCAGAATAAAAATAAAGTTTATAATATTAAAAATAGATATAATTGACTGGATATAGTAGTAGATTATTGGAATGTGAATGGTTTATCATGCATAACTTGATTTTGGCGTAAAATACCTGAAAATTAACACAACCCTAATAATGTGTTGAGAATTTACATGCAATTTGATAGAATGTTAAACTTGATGCTGCGGTCGTTTTGTCATTTATCTTGGGCAATGGCTTAGCTTAAACTATTCCGGTCATCACATACGGTAACTGGCGTAATTTTACTAGAAATGTTCCTTTTTAACTATTACATATATATTATTTAAAGCAATTGCAATATCTAGAAAGATAAAACTTAAATGACTCACAGATCAAAGAAAAGTGGACTAAAAATGTTAATTTAAAAGTTGTTCCATTACCGGACGTCAAGTCGCCAAGATTACATTTCAGGATTTCTCAATCTCTCTAACCTTATTTTCCCCTTGATTTAAGTTTTTTTTCAAGTATTGCTTTTTTACACTGTATAAATATTTTTGTATATAAATTTTTATATAATATGTATTGGTTTTATATAAAATTGCCTACCGTTTTCATTGTTTTGTTGAAACAATGCTATTATTATTATAAGATAATTGGTTGTAACTTGCAGGTATTTATATCTTGGGAGCGCTCAAGGCTCCGTAAGATTGGTACAGAAACTAATAACGTTTCCAATACTGCCCGTGACTTTTGTATAAAGAAAAACTTGATTTGTTTTAAGTTTTTCTAAAATATAAAATATATTCTTTGCCAAAAGTGTTGTTTGTAAAAAGTATTTTAAAACAGCTAAAACAGGTAGGTACAGCACTGGTACTAAAACTTTCAAAAGGCTAAATAAACACATTGTAGTTACAAAACTTCGGAACTGAAATAGAGTTCAAATTATACGACAATTCTGATCGTCTACATGAAAAAGCACTTTAGACATTAAATATGGACATCAGACGAAAATAAACCAGACATTCATATTTGAGGGCGTCGGAATTAATAATGATTTCGATAAGTCGTACTCAAATAATTGCTTAATAACAAACATATATTCCAATACAAGTTATGGAATTCGTTTATTAGTTCTCAACTCAATCGGCCGTCGATGATACTATATTATTCATAAAAGTATTTATATAAGTTTGATTGCATTTTGACTTTGTAGTCTTATTTTCAAACTATGTTCAGTATGGTTGAAATGAATAAAGCAATTGCTTATAGATTTTAATTGGTAACTTTCGTTTAAGTTGTCTAAACGCTGATAGTAAGGGGTTAGTTATTGGCGTTGTAACAAAAATATGTTATTTTTAAGGAATTTATAATTGAATTATTAAAATTAGATTGTGTCTAAGCAAATTACTAGTTATATTAATATATTTCAGCTCAATTCATAATCTTCTCTCTAAACCTGTGTAACGTGAAGTAAGAGAGTCGCTAGAGAGTTAGTTTGGGGAATCCTCCCTCAAAAAAAGAGTGGGACGAGGGGTGTACCTCTTCTCTTTTTCTCTTCTTGCACTTTTTAAATTTATTTTCTCCAAGGGCGGCAATGCTTTCATTAATTCCTTTTTTTGTGTTTTTTTAAGGCCAACGGCTAACTATATGATTCAACTGTAGCGTCTGCTTGTTTGCTTCCTAACCAGTTAAAGTATTAACTATCTCATATATCGGATTGAAGGTACAGGTATTATGACATTTTGTCGAAGGTATATTAGAGAGGAAGGACCAAACATAATCAAGAACTTTCCCAGAAACTTTTATATCACCATTTAACCATAATTTAATTATCAAGAATGGAAAAGTTAGCAAATTATACCCTTTTGCGATCAAAGCAGTGCCCTTTTCAACTGATTATATTGGCCTTAACGCTTATGATTTTGTTATGCGGTTGGTCTCGATAGACCTAAATAAATAATGGCAGAAAAGTTTTTATCTTTAGTCTAATATATAATTTTTTTATTACATTCTTTTAAAGCTATGATGAGAGGGGGAGGGAAGTAAGTGGGGGTATCAACTGGGGGTATTGCCTTGATTGAAATATATATTTACACACACATACATATATATATATATATATATTTCGTTTTTTTTAAATAGCTATTTACGCATCACAGGCAGTGAGGTTTTTTTTAACACAATAATTTTCAAAAAAATCATCTTAGATTTACTTATATATTTATTGTGAACGAAGGTCTAAATTTCTTCATCTTAAACCAAAACTGTCCCCAATTCCAATGTTGCTTTCAACTCATCTTTACATTCGTATCCAAATGACTGGGTTACAGTATGCTAGTTTGTTTCTTATCCTTCTGATGTTACTTCGGAACTAACATCCACGCTAATCATAACATCTTTCATACAATACATACATTATTTTTTAGACCTTCTTTTCTTTTAGCTAATTTTAATAATAAAACAATACGTTCATATAAGGAGAAAGATTAACTTTTTTAAATATTAATAGCGTTTTTTTAACACCCCATTTCAACCCTCGTACTGCTTTTATATAATGTATTTTGTTCTATACGTGACAATGATAAGATAAGAAAAATGTATGTCTTTAAGTATTCGTATATACAACCAATAGAAAATAATACTTGAATATAATAATTATATCCATACTAAATATTTCATCCGAGACAAGCAGCTTATAATATTTAAGGAATGTATTAATAAATTAAATGATAATAAAATGAATGTACCTATATATAATTATTGTATATAATGACCTTTTATATCTTTTATACATATAACGTATATATTTATAAGTCTTATATACTCTTAATTATTGTTACGTATATTAGTTTGTATTGTGTACGTATAAGTAGTTTTATGGATATTCAGTCCATTATTTTAATTGTTTTTTTTTTATATTGTGTCCCCTAATTTGTAGATTTCGGTTTACCGTGTCAGTTGACTGGCAGAGAATGCTTTAGTATTAAGTCCGCTATTTCTACGTTTTTATTGTGCAATAATGATTTTAAATAAATAAAAGTATAATAATTCAGCTTAAAAGAACGAGCATTTTAAAAAGATAACATGTATTATTAAAATTAATTGTAATAACTAAAATTTAGAGTCGACTGAATAGTTCCACCATGACTGGCTTCAAGTGTTCGGTAAAGTTAGTCCTCGAAAGCGAAATAGAATATGCTTGATTACATCTGGCGAAGTTATTTAAAGTGCCATATAAATACAATATCATAATAACGTAAATATGCGGTTGAGATATCAACCCTTCGAGTTTGTTGATTAAACGTAACCTATTTAATATTAATAACATTGGGTTACCTGGAATAAGCTGTTTGTTTCGAAAATATTGTGTAATTATTATAACTGGCAAAGATACTTTTTGTTTGAAAGTTTATCAAAATATTTAAGCTCACCGACTGCTATCTATCTATCACCGACGTGGATATCTATTGATTGAGCTTTAAGGTAAGTTATGAACTATCCGAGTTCTATTCTATTTCATACGAAACGAAATTATAAAATCACTTACCGCTGTTCTTTTGTAAGAAGGTACTATTCAGTAAAGTACTATTCAGGTCGAGACCAAGTGTATGCGTGCGGCAGACTAATGACTCCAGACAATGTACGCCGTGTTATATTAATAAGAAGAGCTTTAGTTAGCACTAAGAAAAGAAATAGAATATAAAATAATCATAATCAATTTTTTTTTTTTGTATAAAAAATCACAATAAAAATATATAACAATAAAGAAGTTTCCTAAAAATATTCTACCCAAAGCGAAAAATGCAGATAAACAATAGTAAAAATAACGTAATTCAGAACTTAATCTTAATTCAGAACTTAAAGTAATCGTCATTTAGAACTTATATAGGTCCAGGTCAAACCAACCTAAATATGCTTGAGAGAAAACTAGTTTACTATAGTAATTCAATATTATCGGTTTTCCATTTGTTTGAAAAAGCCATTTAGCTATGTCAGGACCTTATTGACCACGTAAATGATGTGAGTGCACTTAGCGGACCGACTCACTCAAGGTTGAGAACACCGAATGTAGTGTACTGTATACACAATAGAAACCCGTAAGGTATATTGGAAAACCATGTTACATTACCCTGAGCCCTGGCTGCCTTATCGTAAGGAAATCTAATAAAACGATGGAGTATACCATTTAATGACATTTTCAATATCTATTTAAAGATCGTAAATAAATGCTGGTTGATTTTATTAGGCGAGAAGCTTCCTTTCTTCCATCGTAATATATTATCGAAGTTGTTTTTATTCGGAATTTATATGTCTCATAATAAAAGTTTGTATTATTTATAGATTTTTTTGGCTAAAAATTAAAATGAAAACGGACATTTTGAAAGTATTTTTATTTTTGTTTGTTAAAATTAATGGAGCTGTTTCGTTGATATTTTATAGGTATCGTAACCTTAAAATATATACTTTTCTAATATATACAAGTTTCTAATTTATTCAAAATAATGAAATATATGAGATCGCAAAGCTCTGGATGTAAGCTCCAAGAAGAGAGGATCTAACTAAGCTTTTATAAAACTTCTATAAAAAGGAAGGCATTAGGAAGGCTCGTTTCTACGAGGCTTTAAAATTGATAAAAAGCTTCCTTCCCGAATATCTGGCAGTTGAGATTTCTAATGCTTTGCCAAGGTCTAACCTGCGTCACGTTACCTGCGTCAGTGTCATTCATTGTGTCTTTAATTTTTGAGTGCATAGACAGACTATTATTAAGTTAGATCATTTTATCACTTACTACTACATTACCACTTACCATCAATACACCAAACTTATAATATATGTATAAAAATGATATTAATATGAAATGTCTTGACTTAGAACTATATTATTCCTGAAAACATACCCTCATTATTTTTTCCATAAGAGTGTTATTGTAAAGGACTCAGTCATATTATGAACGATACTATTTTCAAATGCTTTCAATAATAAATATTATAAGCGACTAAAGCCGATTATATTATTATATAATAACTGATGTGTTCAGAAGTTACTTTATTTTTCTGCTTTATATGAAGTTCTTTTAAATTTTCAGACAAAATGGGTAATATTTTTTATTTAAACACCCAATCATAAAACAACAAATACAAGCAGTAAACTTTTACTGATACTTAAGTAAGACCTTTCGTATAAACTAACTCTCTTGCGTAACAGTTTTAGTTTTTGATTTTTCTTTTTCATGTAGATATTAGTAAGGTAGAGAGGGAAGCCAATATTTATATACACCATATATCATTTATCATCCATGTCTACGATGACAGGAGACTTGACACCTTGTTGTTCGCTGGAAGTAAATAATTTATTGCACGAGTATGCTAACTCATACATGACAAAATATCGTTAAACCTTATTGGGAAAATATTTAAATATTATGTCTGTATTTGTGAGGGCTCAAATTTACATAATTCCTAGGCAGATGTAAAATATTAAACTTTTAATTGTCACACCTTTAAAAGCTGTTGAAAATCAGTATCTACTCTTAATTTGAAATTTAGCAAAAAAAAAATTAGGCATATTTTCAACCCCGTTTAATTCCATACGGGATTTTCAAATCCAATTACACGTGCTAAACTTTCGTCCAACAAAATGTAAATTATTAATAGTCTTAAATTGTAAACCCCAATCAAACAATTATAAACTTTAATAAAACCAATGAAATATAAAGAAAATATAAAATATAATAAGCTATAAAAGGGAAAAGGGAGAAAGAGAAATAATAAAGTATAATAAGCTATAAAAACCAGAAAAAGAAACAATTAAAAAACCTTTTATAAATTGCACAGAAATATGACGCTGTAAATTGGACACTACTCAGCTATTGTTGAAAAATATTCTCAACAATGATTTTCAGAGGTATCCACATTTTTTATTTGCATTCAAGCAGAAAAGTAATCTATAATTGGTAGGTAACATATTATATAATGAATTAAAAATATGATGCATAGACCGAATGTACATATCTCAGACTTTTGTAAATAAACAAAAAGTCATAAAAAGATGTAGGTACTTTAATCATCAACACTTTAAAGGTGACATGCCAATCACAAATGTCTACACCCGCTTACGGGTATCCATGAGAGTGAGATATCCATCCCAGTCTCAATCAGAGCGGAATGTAACGGATATGATTGGATCGAATCAATAAATCCAGCTGAGACACGAGCGAGGAAGCATGTAATTCTATTTGTACCATTAATGTCCACCTTACCTCACCTCATGACACTGTATATATAGAAAATACAACTTATGCATTCAAGCTCTTTTTTATGACCAGCTTTTGACAAGCTTTTTTCTCATGATGATCTGTCAATTATGACAAACGAAAGTGAGTTACAATGTAAGAACTTCTCGATTTATAATATTAGTAGTTTATGTAATCATGAGAATTATTTTTATTTTTCAGACTTCCAAATTATGACGCACATCCAATTAGCTTAGACTCTTAAAGAAACCTTCAAATAAAAGAGGGCTTGAGAAGCCTCGAAAAAGACCCAAATGAAAAAGAATATGCGAATAAATTATAATTGTCAAAAAATGTCAGACAATGTATTCATTCTTTCAAAGTCGTTGAAATAAAATATACTGACAACCGAAAAAAACTAATCCGTAAGAATAGGTCAAATGAAATTTACTTCCGTTGACACTTATTTTTAACGAAATAAAAAATAATTTATCAATGAAATTGAAAAATATATTTATTTCCAACTTGTTATTATAACTCAATCTTTACTCTTATTGGAAATTTGAAACCAATAATACTGTTCATTTATAATTTTTTTGTAGTTTATTTTGATTTACAAAATGAATACTACAAAGATGCAACTTTAGGTAGGGCTGAATATCATTTTTTTTAGTTATACAATTCTGTTATATTTTAAATATTTATATTAAATAAAATATATGGAAATTATGCATGTAATAACCGTACCGTATAAATTACAATTTCAATGTGTCTGAATGTTTGCTCATGTTATAAAAAACCATGTACAGTGGCTGTGGTGTAGCTAGGCGTGACCCTCATACTACTAAGGACCTCAGAGGGCAGTTCTATCTTAACTGCTGTAAAAGACCTTCACCACCAACTTGACGGAATATGTAGATAATCAAAAGTATAATACGATCGCAATAAAATAAATATGGTGTTAATTTATTATGTTTATTTATAGAGAATGACTTTTATAACACACAAGTATTATTCTACTTCTAAGGTACCTACTAAACTAAGAAAAAAATAGGTTTTCTCGGTGGTAGCCCAAAACATCAGGCCGCCGGCAAGGATACCCATCGAGAAAGTTGTACTGCGAAGCATGGTCATGTTCCGACTTGTACGATGAAGTCGTTTATGGAAAATGTGTCGAATCGGTTTGGTAGCGACTTGGTGTCTGTTGACATCGTGTTACTACTCAAGAAGGATAGAGGAACCTGCTTTAGTTTGTAAGTACAGATTTTGGCGAAAATTTGTCAGATCGGTATACTTTTTAATATTCTCCCTTCGCAATACTTTATGCGTTTTTATGTTTGCATACACCTAAACAATATAGAATAGATGTATTAAGTAGATTTTTGAAAATAAGCTGAAATAAGGGTCTCGATGTGGTCATGATTTCTTATGTAAGTTTTAATACCGAAATTTTTACGTTGATTTGTAAATGTAATTTCATTAAAATCGATTTTTTTTGTGGTGTGGTGTCATTTGTTTTTTTTTGTACATTTATTTATGTATCTGCATTTAAGCTGCGCATATCTACGTATTACTAGCTATGAATTAATTTAATTCAATAATATAAAATAACTTTTAAAATATCCAAAATAAAATAACTATATTTGGATGGTTAATTTTTTGACTAATAGGTCATAGAACTAGTACAATTATTAAGTTTATTCTATTGAATGACAAATGTATAAAATTATATTGCCATTTACTATATTTTTAAGCTACCTGATATTTTAATAAGCTTTATATACATATACTGCTCGATCCAAGAGAAATTTAAAATTTAAGGCTCAACAACCTAGGCAAGTTATTCCATACTTCTTATCCTTATGTCTCTAAAATCTAATTGAAATCGGTTCAAACATTTTGAAGTATTATTCGAGTAAACGGACGACTAAATGTTAACATTAAAGTTAAAATCAAAATAAAACTTCTTATAATATATCAGATATACCAACAGATTATTAACTTTGCTGCGTAAATGATCATTTAATAATAGTTATTGAGGATACAAAATTAATTAGATAACTTGTTAATTTATAAGCTTCACTTAGTAATCAGTTATAATCATAATTATTTAGCTAGATTCAGTTTGCTTTTATCGTTTTAATTTTAAACATCCAAAACACGGGGTAAATTTTAATTATTCTAATGAATAGGGAGCGTTTAAATCGGCACTGGCAACATTTTTTAAAACTTAAACAAAATAGTAAAGTAAAGCATCAATATATTAATAAATAATGAGTATTGCCGTACATTCTAATTATAGAAAGGGTACAAGGATTAATCCACCACGCTGTTTCACAGTGGGTTGATGGATCATCACAATATTTATCTTCGAACCGCTTTCGTATAAATAGAAGTGTTTATTATACATTTTCATTTGTTTATAGTTTATTCAATAGTAATACTCTCTATTTATTTTTATTTAGAACTAACATATTGTTGTATATTTTATAAAGGAGTTAAATATAGAATGTAAAATATTTATACAACGAAATTGACTATTGATTATCGAGTCTAAGATATCATTTTTTAATTCTTTGTTATTCTTTTTTTTTTTTTTTTTTAATCTGGAATTGAAAGGTTGCTTCTGTAGAATAAATTTCTTTAGTTTAAATAGAGTTGAAATCCCAATAGGGTGGCTTATTTTTTGAATATTGAATATATATTATATAAGTTTAAAATGAACGTTAAATAAATAACATTTAGAGAATCTTGTAATTTCTATACATAAGTCCAAATTTTAAATATATACCGACACCGATATCCGAGAGAATGCAGATTCTAGGCCTATCAGTCTTGATATTTTTTTTAATCTATTTTTGTTAAAATAATTCATAAAACTGGAAATGTTAATATTTTAATTTCAAATATGTAGATAGGTTCCTTGTTAATTAAATATATTACGATAGCACTTTATAACTGTCTGTTTGTATTTAATGTCAGCGGGTTTTCATTAAGCAAATGACAGCTTGTTAAACATTTTCAGTTTACCTTACCAAGTAAACTGAAAATGAAGTAAACTGAAAATGTCGCCCAAGTACATTTGTTATGGATCTGATTACACCCTTCCAGGCCGTAACATTAAGGTTACTATGTATCAAATACTACTGTAGATTACTTGCCTTACGACATCTTATACCCTCTTATGTCAGGTACTAATTAAATAATGGACCACAAAAAAGCAAAAACCTGTCATATTATTGTTTCAGTATTTTTGTATATTTTAGATCGTGTATTAGTATTTTATAAAAGCTTAAAAGTTGCATGTCTTACCATAAAACAAATATTAATAATTAGAAGTCAATATTCTAAAAGGGTTAGAGTCAGATCAGAAACCGAGAGCGCTCTATTGTATCAGGTATTAGAAATACGGAGTATTACTAAATTAAACGATTTATCACGAATAAATATATATACGTTTTGGTATCGTTTAATTTATTTTACGGTTAAAATATGAATGTAACCGTGTTACTAACACTTAAAAAAGGTAGGTTTGTGTGTACTCAACCATCAAATAGTCGATATATTACCACAAAGTGTTTTCAAAGTTCTCACGTTTCACTAATATTGTTCTATGTCGTTCAACACATAATTGTTATTTCGGTCACGAAGTCGTATGTCGATAAAAGAGTCGAAATAAGCCATTGGTTTTGATTGAATCAGAGAGTTTGATGCTTGCGATGACGATTATAATGTGTTTGTATAATTAATAATGAATTTATATATTAACTGTCTTTTTAATTTATTTTTTATTATTTTCATTTTGATTGTAAGTAAATAATTTTTCGCTCCCTCTATTACTAATTAAGTTAATTAATCTGTGTTTTGTAAGAGATACTGAATTTTATTCAGAGTTAATGCCAGTTTAGGGGTAATATATAAATGTTGGATTGGAAAACTTAAATTTTAAAAACTATTAATTTTAAAAAGTCGTAGGACAAATGTTGTTGGTATTGATGTAGAAAGCTGCCTGCAAGAAAGAGGTGGCCAAATAATTAAAAATAACCCTGTAAATATATTTTTTTAATATTTTATTTAAGTCGTTACATTATAATAAAATTCAGCTCGTAGTTGTAACTAGCTTGTCGGAATATAAACTATTATAAATGATTATTCTTTGTTTTATTACATCTTCTTTCATATTGTTATCAAAAGGGATAAATTTTTAAAGTGAATATTGATTAAAACAATAAAAATATCTTTATGTTAAGTAAATAAAACAATTTTGATGATTTGGCTTTTATAGTAATTAGAAAATACTTTTTTTATTCTTTTTTAAAGATAAAAATGTTCTGAGAGATCAATTCATTCATTTAAAAACACAAAAATTGTGTACCAAAAAGCGTTTTTTTCTTAAATCACCGACATTATTGTAAAAGATAAGTCAAACCCTAACAGGAATAACTACTTTTGGCAAATGAATAACCATGAAGTTATTCATTTGTCAAAAGTAGTTTTTAACTTCTACTCGGATTTGTAGAGAAATCAAGAAATCAAAAAGTCACGGATTGACGGAAGCCTAAATGATCAAATTGACACAAATACATACAGGTTTATTTTTAATTAGTTGACCACCTCTTGCAGACAGCCTGTCTACATCAATCCTAACAACATTTGTTCTACGACTTTTTTAAATTAAAAGTTTTAAAAATTTGAGTTTTCCAAACCCTGTATATACACATACTGGGTAGGATAAATCTTATCCAGATATCTTATCTCATCAAATCTTATCCAGATATCTTATCAAATGTTATTCAGATATTTTAACAGAAATGTTGATCACCATCTAAATAATAATGTTCAATATCCATTGAAATCAAAAACTCATATCGAGTGCAAATTCGCTTAATTGTAAAAGGAATTAAAACATATTTTAACAGTTTAATAAACGGCTTTTATAACCAACATTGACTCGAATTTTAATTATTTTTTATTTCTGTAGCATTTGCCAGGTATAAAATAATATAGACGTGCAAAGGTTTACTGTACAAACGTATGTGGGTGTCGTGACATTTAGTTCTGTCGAGAAAGAAGAGATTTATGGTCTATATTATATTAAAAACTAAAATCAAGTTATGTTCTTATGTTCTTTATTCCTAAGAATATTATTAGTTTATTAGAAGTCACTTTGTACCCAAAATACACAGTAATTAAAATGTTTCAAGTGTCAAATCCGCCGTACTTCTATATCGTATTTATATTTCGATGTTAACAATTAAGTTACGTTTTTAATTATCGTAAATTACTTGGGACAAGCTTAGCATCATCATACTTTATATAAAACGAAGTTATTCACTTTTTATAGTAATGGTAGTTAATAGCAAAAATAATGAACTAAAAATTATTAGCAGATCATAAACTTATCTTTGAAACCTTACAGATGCAGATACTTTTAATAAAGCTCGGTGCGATGTACTCGACGGCATTTATTAAATAAATTTCCCATTTTTTGACAAAAACCGAAAACAAGTTTTCATAGTTTTCATAGCCGAGGATCGATATCAGGAGTCATCAATCCAAAGGCAATTCCAACTGATAAGACAAGCGGTTGTAGTACCTACTTGTAGCGAGCAAAAGGTCTTACAAGTAATATCTTATATTCATTTGTGTTATAGCGTTTGTAAACTATTCCAAATAATAGGTTCCTTTATTTTATTTAAGGATTCTTTCTTCAGAGGCTTTAATTCAGCTTTTAAAGCATAGAGTTGATCTATCTTATCTATACATATAATAAAATTGTCACTAACCCATTCATGTACATGGAATTTAAAAAAAAATAAACATCATAGGGGGGCATTATAAGAGCAAGAGAACCCAAAACAATGGTTTTTCAGTTTGTCTGTTTGTCTGTATGTCTGTATCTCTGTATGTTTGTGCACGCTAATCTCAGAAACGGCTTAACCGATTTAAATGCGGTTTTCAGGAATATATTTTTACAGTCTTTACTTAACATTTAGTGTTTATTTCATCTAAATCGGTTAACAAATAAATAAGTTATGACAATTTATGTCATTGACGTAATAGGTACCATGAAAATCTTATTCTATACATGTAATAAATATTTAGAGGAGTAGTCTTTGTACATTGAAAATATTTAAAAATATATATCAGCATGTGAAGTAATAACTAACAGAATCCATTTTCAGCATTTTTAAAAACAATGTCTGTTTATCTGTTTGTTAATACAAACGCTTATAATGCAAACATAGGCTGAATTATACGAGATAGATCAAAATAATGCACTAAATATTGTATACCTTAAAAAGTTCTACAAGAAAATCCGCGATGGTATATGTTTATCTCTTAGGGATAACCCACAATAGCAAATTTTTATCATTTACTTTTTCCGAAAAATAATAGGTTACTTACGAAGCGATTTTAAGAAATACAGCTTTAATCCTTATCTAATTAAGTAACCTAAATACATTTTACATTCATTATGGAACAATATTTTCGAAGATATTACAGATTTAAAATATAGGGTCTTCGCGTTTGTGGCGGTACTGTCTACCGGTGCACTCTGGTATGGAATCGTGCAAACCGTCTCAGAAATTGCTTTTGTGAAATTTTAGTATTGAATATTTTGTTAATGTATATAGCTAACTGAATGTTATCATTTAAAATAGTTTTTTTTTTTAATAAAATTAAACCTGCAACTTGATGGTGAAAATAACGTCGATTGTGTAGCTCAGAATTACTCAAGTTTACATGGTAATATTTTGATTATGTTCAATGAAAATCTGTAAGTGTGATATATGGTTCGAATGGTTATTAAGTGCTATGTTTAAGAAGTATTTAAATGGACGTTTAAATAAAAACAAGAGAGGTATAAAAATACTTACAGTACTTAATATTGTATCCTCATTTAAAACTTTAAATATACTTTTGATAGTGAGAGATGTCTGCCGATGTCGTAATTTTGATTGTGTCACTTAAATTAAGTAATATAGAAGCCAATACAAAAAAAGGAAAGTGGGAATTGTTTTACTACGAATTTAAGGCGTGCGATGCCGCGGGCAAAGCTAGTACATATAATAAAGTCGTCACTGATCGATTTCTGTACATCGAAAATAAAAAAAAACAATGATGGGGTAAGGTAAATAAAGATCTTATAAAAATAAGAGCAAGAGAACCCAAAACAATGGTTCTTCATTTTATCTGTTTGTCTGTATGGTTGTATGTGTGTATGTTTGCGCACGCTAATCTCTGATATATGTTTGGTTTTATCCTTTACTTTTTACGATAAATAATGGCTTATTTACGAAGCGATTTTAAGCAAGACAGTATTAATCTAATTAAATACATTTTAAATTTAATATTTAACAATATAGCTCTTTACAGCATGTAATTTAAATGAATATTTTCGAAGATATTTTTTTTTTGTATGTTATACTGTTAGCCCTGTTGGCTATTACAGCGTCACCGGGGGAGCGGGTGGGTCAAGAGACCCACCCTTAAAAAGGGGGAGGGCAGATCGGCCCCCATTCGAAGATGTTACAGATTTAAAACGTCCCAAAAATGGCTTTTGTGTGAAGTTCAGTATTGAAAATTTTGTAAATGCACATAGCTAACTGAATGTCTAATACATATTATGTATCATTTAAAATATAATATATATATATATATATATATATATATATATATATATATATATATATATATATATATATATATATATATATATATATATATATATTTTTTTTTTTTTTAATAAAACCAGACCTACATGTTAATGGTCAAAATAACGTCGATTGTGTAGCTCAGAATTCCTGATATTTACATGGTCATATTTTGATTATTTTCAATGTAAATTTATAAGTATGATATATGGTTACAATGATTATTAAGTACTCTGTTTCAAAAGTAAATGGACGTTTAAGTAAAAATAAGAGAGATATAAAAAAAACTCCGTTCCTAAGATTGTATCCTTATTATAAACTTTAAATAGATTTTTAACAGTGAGGATTTTATCCCGTAAAACAAGTCATATAGAAGTCAATACAAAAAAAGGGAAAGGGGAATGGTTTTATTACGAATTTAACGCGTGCGAAGCCGCGGGCAAAAGCTAGTAAATAATAAAAGTCACCATAGATAAACTTTATCATCAAAAGATGTGTTTTAATCGTGTTTCCCAATATTATTTTTTCTACTAAATATATATCTAATATATAAAGATATCTACAGAAGTTATCTACCTACATCTAACTTTGAAAAATGTTTTGGAAGGACCATGAAACCTTTGATATTCTCATGGGCCACGAGAATTCAATCCAAATCATTCGTTACATCACAGGCTAAATAAATTTCCTAACAAACGTTCTAAGTAGCTTTATGTTGGTTGTATTATATAGTAAAGTACAAATACTACAGTATCTAAAATACCTACAATATTTATTAAACATTCGTAATTAGAACGATTTACTTGAGATAGATATAAGCGATACGAAAATTAGCATGTAACAATTTTATACAAATGACAGTTAGTAAGTGTCTTAACATCGTTGTATAAATATTTCGATTAATATTAATTATTCAGTTTGCCTTGGCTTAAATATGTCATTGAATTACAAATAAGGTATCTTTTTGGCTGTTATGGAACAGTAATATAAAAGCTAATGACTTTATACCCTAAAATATCTTACAAATAAAAGCACTCTTTTCATTCTTTTACCAAACTTTTGTTAACAAATCTTCTTGCCCGTCTCTCAGTTAAACTTGATGAAAATGTAATATTAAAAATAAATTTGTTTTGATTTCTATGTAATAAAATCTGGATAATGAGATTTTGCATGTCCTGACATAACTTTATTAGTTATAGATTAGTTATCCACAGTCCCTAGCAATCAATTCGTATAGATGATGCCATCTCATCTATTATAAATGCCAACTAACTCAAGGACACGTGTTATTACCTGTAGTCTTTTCTCTTTTCCACCTTCTTTAAATCTATAACTCAATCAAACACTTATCTCTGTGCAGATGATGTCTAAATATATCTTTTATACAACAACTGACATATTTCTGTCAATTACTGTATAAATGGTTAAAATTATCTAAACTTTTTATTTTTTTGTTAAGAGGTGTACTTTAATTAGACATCTTAGTCTTTACCACACCAATACATGAAAAAAAAGTATCATGGTTTGTGAACCATGAATTAATATAAAATATAATATAAAAGATTATTAACACACATTATTGAAAATTACTATAAGCATAATAATTCATGCTGATCACAAAATAAATTATTACAAAAATAATTAAACAATTAAATTGCATAGTTTCAAATATATACAATGATCAGCAAATTCAACAGTTAATTGTTTATTTTGCTATACATTAATTTAATATGGATGTGAACAAAAATAGATTTGAGGGCTATTAGGGAAAATATTTTAACAGCATTATAATTATTACCAATTAGCTTTTAAATTTATTTTAATATATTAATTTATAGTTGATATTTAACTTGATGATTTATTCATCCTTTATTTCGTTTAAAAAAACAGCGTTCCATTGCTAACATGTTTATAGACCATTTCAAATATTATTAATGTTTATTTTATTAAACATAAAGTAGGGTTTGTAAAATATTTGTGTAATTTTGTTGAAGGTTACTTAACAAGATTACCAAAGGACCTGTCAATTCTCATAAAAAAGTTGATAGTCTACTAACACTTAGTAAAATATTACATAATATCAAAATAATTATAAATGCTACTTATAATATGTATAAAAATAGCGAAATAATAAACCTGTACTTCACTCTGTTCATTTTATATTAAACTAGAACCCCAACTCTAAATTGCGACAGTGATGTGACGTCACAAACACTCATTTCCAATAAAAGATGTCGGCTTTCAGAAAGGAAAGTTGTTTCAAATCCACGAAATGAACGGGTTTAATTATTAATTATAAATATTTATACAATAAGGGATAAGTAATAAACTTTGAATGTGAAGAATATTAATTAATCCCATTTCAGTAACTTATGGCAGTGGTAATCAAATAAGCAATTTAATTAAATGTTTTGCAAGAATGGTAATACATTTACAATAATGTTTGTTGATTTATTTGCCCTTTTTTAACATTCCATGGGTGTTAGACTAAAAGTATGAAAAGTACTTTAAAAATAGTTATATTTTCAGTTAGTAACTAAGTTATCTTTCGTAAAATATTATAATAGTTATTAGATTGACGCGTCTGTTTTCTTTTTATAAAATAGACAAACTATTTGGAATGTTTAAGCCAAAAAATACAAAATGCTGTATAAACTGTCATATAAAATAAATGCTATATAAACTGTCATATAAAATAAATGCTATATAAACCGTCATAAAATAAATGCTATATAAATCGTCGTATAAAATATTTAGATATTTTTAACTTCTTTTGTAAGATGCGAACAACAACGAGATTGTGTTATTCAATTTATGATAAAATCGCAAGCAAAGTGCAATTTAACATTATGCATTTTGTACATATTATATTTGATTACATACAGACTATAAAGACTGCGTAGATAAATGTTTGTTACTTACCAATATGTAATGTCTTTTATTTTCTTTCTTATTTTGTCTTTACTTTTATTGACTTTTATTTTTTTAATCTGTCCTTAACCTTGGCAATTTTAGAAACCACGTTTTTATTAAAGGTTTATTATAAACATAGTGGAGGCGTTAATTACCAAAGCTTCATAAAAGCGTGATATAGATAAAGCATACAAAGCTTTTTAAAATTATTAACGTGGGCTATGATTAATAAGAAGATAAACTGAACGAGAATAACTTAAGCTCCTTTATTTATTTATAGAGCTAATGACATTGAGATTATTAACCATTTCGTTTGAGATGTTGAATGCTTATATTTAGATTAATGACCGCTTTTTGTTTTGTTTTTTTTTTATTTGATATTGTTACAAAAATAAGAATGAGAAAAAGAAAAACATTTGTTTTTTTTCTTCTTAGGTTTACTTTGAAATCAGAACTCAACACGAAATATAATAAATGAATGTTAATAGTTGGTTGGCAAGAAAATAGTATTTATAATGAATAAAATTATTTTTCAAAAGTTCTATGTTTAATCCGCTCAAGAGTGTATATATGTATGTTTACTAGAAGTTGGTTTACTGTTTAGTTAGAAACAGAGTAAACATGCCAAGAACTGAAAGAAAACAACTGTTATTTTGAATGAAAATATGAAATATGGGAAAATAAGAAATTAAAAATAAGCAAGAAGTTTTTTATTTTTAATACATTGAAGGAATCCTTTATAAGTATAACGATTAATTAAATTACTTATTTCATATTTGTTTACCAATATGCCATAAGTTATTGAAATGGAATTAATTAATATTCTCCACATTAAACGTTTATTACTTATCCCTTATAGCATAAAGATTAACATTTAATAATTAAACCTGTTCATTTCGTGAATTTGTAACAACTTAGATCTCCTTTTTGAATTCCGACATCTTTTATTGGAAACGAGTGTTTGTGACGTGACGTCACTGTCGTAATTTAGAATCGGGTTTCTAGTTTAATATAAAATGATCATTGTGAAGTACAAGTTCATTATGTCAAACATTTCTTCTATACATATTACAATAAAATAAATAATTATTTTTTGTTTAATCAATGAAAATAATTTAATAAGCTTACCACTTAGAATCTCGATTATTTCCTATATCTTTTAGTACATTATTTCTGTAATGACGTATTCCTTCTGTTGAATATGTTTCAACAAAATATTGAATTTAACAAATGAATAAAAATCTAAATGTATTATAAAATTATTAAGCATCAATCTAATATTAGTTTAGTTTTTTACAGGTTTTTTAATTTTGTCTCTATTATCTAGTAGGGTTAAATTTCTTTAAACTCTAAGATAAAAGCAAATTCGAGAATTTTCAGGTTTGACTCATTACTTTAAATATTATACTTTAAAGTAATTGCGCTATTTTTGAAGTATTTTAAAATTGTTGTTTAATTCTCATAATTTATTTTGCTATGCTTTGTATCTTTCATAATAAGAATTATTTGTGTAATTCTTTGAATTTTTATCTGTTTCTAGTTAAACAGTAAACCAACTTCTGGAAAATATAAATATTCCCACATAAAAGCATTAAAAGTAGACTTTTAAAATAATGTTCCTCTTTTGTTAAATGTGAGAAGTTACAGTAGCTTTAGCTGATGTATCATTTACTCTGGTATCACTATAACGCTTGAGTGTTCAGCAAAGTTGGTCGATATTGCAAATTTCAGTACTTCGAGGTAGAAAATATAAGGATCACTAGACTATTGTTAACAATATACCATGTTTAAAAATATCTATAAACATATATAGCCATGTTAAGCTTATTTAAATTTATATAAATATCGAAAGAAGCCTAATAGATGTCACCACCGTCCCGATAAAGACGATCACATATAAAATGCTTAATTTACCGAGACGGACAGCGATTCGGTAGCTCAATTGGTAGAGCGACGGGACGGTGTTGAGTTCGCGGGTTCATATCCCTGCCCGTGTCGATTTATTTTTCATTCTATATTTATATAAATTTAAACAATATACCATCCAAAGATGAGAGTAGTTTCAAACAATTATTATTAGAGTAGTTTTTTTAATTTAATATATTTTTTGCGTTTATTTTGTCATGTATTCTGCTTCTAATGTTATAAAAATTCTTAATAAAAGATTATTTCTTTTATGATTATTTATTACCAAAACTTATTACTTTTACATATAATAAAAAGGAGAACCCTCTTGTAATGATGTGCCTTTAATAAATCTTTTATGAATACAAAACTAAAACTTTATATTGAAGTTTTTTCTTTTACAGATAAGACTTTTCAAATTTCTGGTTAAGTTTCACGATACTAAACGATCTATAACTTTTTTTGGGTAGCGAAATATATCTTACAAAAAGAATATTCATCAATATTGGAAAATATGAGTAAGCAAGCAAATTATTGCTCAAATTTCTGGTTCGATTGGTACAATACAAATAGAAAACTTTAATAATCCATGTTTATTATCTATATAAGTAAATTTCTTGAAATGTCATAGCCATAGTAATTACAAAATTTTTGGAAGGTATATTTATTAAGGTTGTTTTAAATTTTATTTCTAAGCCTTTTGGATTGTATAAGATGCCAAGATGCAATATTAATATTACGAGTTAAAAAAAAAACACCGAAGCTCATCAGTATTGTTTATATATATAAGTTAAATTACCAAAACCAATTACAAATAACATACAACATTATTGAAAATAATAATATTCTAAAACCATACCGAATAAATAATAAATACACTTATATATAAAGTAGTGTGTTATGCATTATATAATACTTATATAATTCATAATACACTTAAAAAATGTTGTAATTATCTAAAATCTTAAAGAAATCTTATAATTTTAGTATTATACTTAACCTTATATGATTATTATTTTCGATTAGTATTTTAGAGGAGTTGATTTCTTAGTGTACCTAGTAATATTAATATGATAATATGGGACGTTTTATAGATTCATAGTGTTAGAATCAAACATTTATAAGTAATCTAACTACACAATATATTATAGATATATTTTTATAGTCAAAACAGAATTTTCCCCGCATATAAGCACATAACCTCAAGTGGTCATCGAGGTTGGCCGCCACAACTATTTATATGTCTATTTATATACCACATCTATGGGGTTTTTCACGAATAAGTGAATATTAATATAAAAAATAACATTCTACTAAATAACAGATTATATTATATTGGCAAATAAAAAAATATCTTTTTATACTTAAATATACGTAATGCAAACCACCATCACGATGGTATTTGGTGCACTTGAGAGAGTTCCCATGACATTCCCTTGTACGCTTTACGAACATCTTCCTCTGCTCACCAGAGTGTCTGACAAATTAAGGAACATCAAAAAGTAAATTAATTATAAAAAATATAATGATGTGAAAACAACGACTAAAAATTCTTGGAACAATGATACAGATTTTATTTTGGTTATTGGATTTATTTAACAGGATCACTATTCGTCCTCTTTTTTATTAGAAATAATCAGAAGAATAAACTAAATAAATGTTGTGTCTGAGAATAAATGAATAAAATTAAATGTTTCTTACTCCATACACCATAAAGACTTTTTTTTTATATAACGTTATAAAAATGAATAGCATTTTATTCAATACGTCAATAATTAGTATTGAAAATATGATAAAATAATTAATAATAATAATAGTATTTATAAATAGCAAATCACAGAATAATCTTAAAATAATATCTAAAATGATATGATGGTAACACAAAACCTTGTTGGCTTATTAAATTTGTCGTATCCGCAAAAGTTCATTAAATTAAAAGTCAATAAAAGCCATATGTGCTTTATTTTAATAAATTTCGTTTGCAGCCGGCCTATGTGCCATAAAATGTTCAGGGTGTGTCATTTAAGTGGACGGGGTCAGGAGGATGACTCTGCAATATATTTTATATTATGATAAAATTTATTGTGTAGTTTGTTTGAAAGGTTTCCAATTAGCCTTAAGTCATTGTGATATTGGATTATATGTTTAATGTTTTGATTCAATGTTTATTACATCTGATACCCAATGATCAATATTGTTATTGTTTTATTGTTTAATTCTTTTCAATTGTATGCCGACCTCGTATACATAAGATATTTTTTAATTTATTATATAACTTATAATATCGATTATTGTATGTGCAAAAACGATTCTGCCTGATTCCTTTTACAATTACAAAGAGATACTTTTTATTCTTTGGGTATCTTATATCTACGAAGTAAATAGACGTAAAGTAAACATGAAAAACAAAAAAGAAACTCATTTTTACTCCACGGTTAAAATTGACTCTATAACCTTTAGATTGAAAAATTGGTTCTATTGTTTTTTTAGATTTGAATTATAACATTTAATCTACTCTTTATAAAATTCCATACATATGCTAAAGAAAAAAAAATATTAACCGGGCGCGTTGGCAATTAAATTATTTGAGAACACGTCGCCGATACGGGCCTAATTAAATTCCGAAACGATCCAGTTCGTACTGTACGTACTCTACTGTTCGTACTTTTCGTACTGTTCGTACTGTACGTTCGTACATTAGTACTTTCATACTTTTTGTTTAATTGCTTGATGGGTGTAAAAGAGTAAATTTGGTTAGGTTTTATAAACTAGTTCTATTAAATACGACTGCTTCTTGAAATAATAATTATAATAAATAAAGGTGTCGTAGAGCCTAACCGTAGCACAACGTAGCTGTAGCTACAGCTAATAAATAACTTTACCAATTTACTTTATCAATAATTGACTCTAAAAAAGATCTAACCCAGGTGTATACAGACGGAAAAATATATAATTGGTATTAATGATGCCACTTCCTCACACTGAATTACAGGTTTTCGTTACCGAGAGTTTACGACATTCTTTGATGATTAGGATTGATTACAGCAATATAAAAATAACACGAAGAGGTGCGGCGGAACATTTTAAGTGATCTAAACTCTATTGGTGTATTAATATAAAGGCAGCGTTAACTATTTGTATAAAATAAAAGCAGTGTATGAATAATACTTTTAATTACATTAATATGTACCGAAAATCAGTACAATTGACTGTTTTTAAAGTATATTGTTAAAAATAAAATTACCTTATCGATTAATAAATATTAACGTATACTTGTTCAACCTAAAAATCATTGAAGCGATAAAATATGTATGTAAATTTTGCTAGCACTCAAATTATACTTTGTTATATTGAAAATTATAATCATTGTTATGAAAATTTATTTTAATTGGAGTTACTGTAATTTAAATAGGTCAATTTAAGTGTTTTTTGAGTGGTATAGGGAAATGGGGATCGGTGGACTTCTTAATATTTTATTTCAAATATTTATTAGTATGTTTAAATTTTTATGATAATTAAATATTAAAAGAATATACTACAGTTATATACAGCTGATTGTATGCCAATAATTGTAGTATATTATAACATAAACTAAAAAAAGCATACAAATTAAAACTTAAATGTAAAAAAAAATATCTCTCCATAATAGCTAAAGTTTTGCAGCTCACTTTCTTTTGAGGTCACAAGTTCATGAAAATGTAGTGGGTTTAAAAGCTTCAGATATTATATTAGGAAAATGCATGAAATAATTGTTTCCTAAATATAAATCAAGAATGGCACCATACTTTTTAGTGATAACTATTTATAAACAACCAAGAGTGTGAGAGAGATATAAAAATGAAGAGAGATGAAAAAAGGGAGAGAGATAGAGAAAGGGAGAGATAGGGAAAGGAACTCTTACATTTAGCATCCAACATTTTAAGGAATGAAGATACAGAGAACCTATTAAGGTCCTCTGTATCTTCATTGAATGCACCATCAATGAATGAATGAATGTTCTGGATGTGATTAGTTACGGTATGAAATTGGCCAGGGTGATGTCATCTCTGGGATTCAATTCAGATAGTAGTAAATGAAGTTAGAACTTAGGAGTCGTTAGTTTTTAACCAACTTCTTCAAAAAGGAGGAGGTTCTCAATTGGGCAATATACTAAGTTGTTTGTAATAGGATAGGACCTACTACTAAAAGAGGAAAAATGATTTTTTGTTGTCGAAGCTGGAGTCTAAAATAATATAAATTAACTTTAAAGTATTATTTATTATAGGTAACATGATAGTCATTATTATATAGAGTATTATAATTTATCTGCTATAATTTAAACTACAAAGTAGTGGCGTACTAAGAAATGGTTGCTTTTGAATGTGCCGTTTTGGTCCGAAACCATTTTTTTGCGGGACAAATATGGTATTACAATGAGTTTTTAGGTTTGAAATTATCCTTAGATGTCTCCTAATAGGTATGTAACCCGCCATGCTGGAGTGACACAGAGGGATAGATATGGCTTTCACGCAGTCATAGTTGATTTATAATTGACTTTAATTAAAATTAGCCCAAGTCACTTTTGCCCTTTCGGTCTGTGCTATATTACTAATTATACCTTTTATTTCTCTTTAATAAAAATTAGAACCCCCATAAATTATAAGTTAATGGGCAAAGTTGATTAAATTAATCTAGAATATTTCGAGGACGACCGCCCATTACCTTATTTTTTAATAACAAGTTTGTTAAAAATTCTGTGTCAAATTGATTTTATATTTATTTATGCATAGAATTTCTAAATTTTAAATATCAAAGTTGTCAAGTTGTTCAGAATTTTATCCTAAGTCTTTCATTTCCCCGCAAATGACGATAATTTACTTGGGTCGCTTTATGCCACAGAATACATTTGGCACTTAATTTTGAAACAATTTTTATGTTCATTTATAAAAACGTATTTAAAATTAAAAAAAATAATAATATGAAATTAAAGGAAAAGTTTAAAATTCGAAATTTTCTATTGAAATCAATTGATAAAGAATACAAGAATAAAAATTGTAATTTGGATATCTTTTTGATAATGAAACCATCTTTAATAATCTTTATCAAATATAATTTTATTTTAGACTATGATACCAAAGATATTGACATTGAATAATAATTACTACAGAAACTTTATAGTTTCCATGAGGCGGCTTTTTCCTTTCAGTTAATAAATTACCTGAAGCTTTCTTAAGGTATTTTAAACTATAAATTAAATGAAAAATAATTATTTAATAACAAAGAATAAACCACCTTATAAAACACATGTGGTTGTTATATAAAACCAAGTTTTGTAACATTTCCTACCCAATCTTTAGTTCATCTTCCATTATAGTGATTTCCATCTTATTATCATTTAATATTTGTATTGTTGCATTAACGGTCCAGTTGCTATGAAATATTACGGGTCTAAGGTATAAGCAGAATAATGCCAACGTCGCAATAACGGGGTATACGAAAAATAAGCATAATATACCTTTTGGCTTAGTAGATATAACGCTTCAATGACTGACCCAATTTTCCTTTATACAAATACAAATTATGTCAAGCAAGCACTGCATGGTTTACATATCGTTTACTACACATTATAAAAAAATATATTTTTAGTTGCGTCGGTGTGTGTCAAAAATTATATCGTAGTTTTGAACTTACGAAGATAGAGCAATATTTCTTTAATACTTACTTTTCAAAGTTAATTTAGTATTATCATAAACTCATATTTAAAAATAAATTACAAAAGTATGTCGTGTTTTAGTAGATCATAATTAATAATTTTGAATAAGTAAATGGTAAATATTTATTTAATATAATATTAAGACTTGACAAATTTAACAAAATGCGTTAAAAATTAATATATAAACTTACCTTACAATGGCAGCTCTTCAGCACAAATTTGTGTTTTACAGCGACGTAACGATATAAGAATTGGATACAATATCTATTTAAGTAATAGTCAACAGGTAACACAGATATGAGTATTCAACAACAGTTTAAATATTTTTAAAAGTGTAACAAACGCGGGTAAAGGATTCGCGTATACGATAAAAAGTCGTCCGTAACAACAATAACACTGAGAGGAAGACGAAATCAAGTTTATTAAGGATACATGAAAGTAACAAGGCAGAGCGGAGGCGAAAAGTAGACATCACAGGTGGTTGTGGTTACAATTATAGGATATAACTTAAAAGAAGATGATTTAACGCTAACGTACAAACCGCGCGAGTTGAGTTCAAATGGTGTGAAAAGTCTGCAGATTCAACAAGTGGTATTGCGAGCGCGGGCGATGCGGGTCGCAGGACCTCGCGGCGGGAGTGCTCGCCCGCTTCTGTCCCGGCTCATTCCCGCCTCTCCGATCGAGCCTCCGTGTGTGCGTATAGAGCCTTATTGTTACCTGTACATCTGTGTGCGGTTTCCCTTTTCCCGCGGATTTATTAGTTATGTGTGAGTGAGGGAGTTGTATGTGTGTGCGAGCGTGACGCGCCTACGGGTCTAGTACAGGTAAGCCCGGGCGGCCCCCAGCCAGCTCCCTCTATCTATAACGCTTTTACAATGAAATGGCTGGCTGAACATAAACTACCTGCGTGCCCCTGCATTAGCAGACGCATGTGTACTTATGTTATGTTCACAAGTTACGATGACCAGTTTTTGTATTAAGATGGCAATAATAAATTTATATTTTAAAATTGAAATTGTAAATCCTAAGTTTAAGAAACCGGTCTATGTATTAAGATTATCATTGTTATCAGTATTTATATTGTTTTTATATATTTTTTTCAATTCAATTTTGCTCACTTATTGCTATTTGGTATACATTACTTATACGAACAAATTAAATACGTCAAATTCATGTTTTATTTATCGCTCTCACCCCATTAACTAAGCGTAATATGTGTGTCCTTGCCGGTTTTATATTATACAATAGGGTAAATTAAAGGCAGTATGATAACTTTTTGGTAAATTCTTACAGTAGAATAGAGATTGAGGAATTATGTGCTACGGTTTTTGCTACATTTGCTACGACGTAGCCCAGTATTGGTAAAAATGTTAGCAGGCCCATTTGAATTTCCCTTCCCGATTATAGACCATATAATTTGACAAACTAATTAGTAGTAAAACTTTTACCTAAATACATACTAATATTTTTATTAAATGATGTTTATGTTATTAAATTAAGTAACGTTCCTTAAAAAAATAAGCAACATCTAAATATCACTTTATTTAAAATAAAATGAGATAATTTAAATAAAAGTTGTCCGTTATTTATTGTTGTAAATAAAATTATTCACTGTTTAAGTATGAAAACATTTTAAGTTTTATAAATGTTAGTCTTTTAATAAAAATATCTATTTTTTTACAATGTTTTGTTCTAGAAAATTATCCCAGTATTCACGGCGATTATCACAGACCCGTTAAATTTACATTTTTAGAGTAAACAATTGACCAAACAAAGCCTGTAAGTTTCGTCACGTCCGAGTACTATATATTATGTGGTCGAAAGGTAGCTTAAAAGTTTTTGATTTATGTAAATTTGGTGATACTAGTGATTAGAACTGGTTTTGTCACTGGTGTGGTTATATGGGCATGATAATAAAAACCTAGCAACATTTTTCAACTTTAGTCCGAATAGTTTTTAGTGTAAATACGTTTTTTATATTGTTATAGTAAGAAATAAGCAGGTAACCGGTCCGAGGTGATGCAGTGGTAATCTTTAGCATTGGTAATTTGTAATTATAGGTTTTTCTTCAAAAAGCAAGGGAATGAAAGTATGGAGGAGTTCAACGGGATAAAAGGGGTTAGCGGGGATGTTCTTAACATCCAGTTCTCTCACTCACCATGTAGAACGCAGTTCTGGTAACTACTTCACAACGATTTTTTGAGAGTCAGTCCATCCTAGCTTGTGTACCTGTCCGCTATTAGCATTAGGGATTCGCGGCGGATGTTCTTTCCGTCCGTAGCAGCGGTCTCGGGCCCTTGTAGACGGTAAACTGACGTGGTAGTAGTTGGTAGGAGGGCACATTCCCTCTATACTAGGTCTCTTCAGGTAGTTCTCTGTTTGCAGGGAATCTGATTAGGGACCCCGTGGCTGTGTGATTTGGCAAACACTTCGTTCTGTTTCCGTCGATCCGCTGCGGTAGAATAGGTAGAAATCTCGGGGTGTCCCGGAATGACGGCAGGCAACGTCTGGTATTGAGAGTGGAAGTCCCACATAACCCATCCATCTATTGTGTATAAGAAAAATGTATTTCATTTTATTATAATGTTTATATTTTCATATTATAATTTTTCAAGAAAATTTAACCTTTTAGATCACTGAACCGGTTTTTAAATGACTTCCACGCGTGGGTAGGAGAGAATTTCAAACGGTTATTTAGATAAAAAAAAAAGATATAATAAAAATTTGTATACTACATATATCATTTGAATGTTATATAAAAATCTTAACATTAAAAAGTTCTAAATGTTAATATAATTTTAACCTGAATAATCTAGAACCTACAGCTTTTATACTTGAAATCATGCCTGCGTAGGTACAGAATACCTACTAAATTATTATATGACATCTTATTTTTTAAGTACGTCTCAATATTGTACTTTTTTAGAATTAGTTATAGAATTACACAATATTTACATACATACATTTACATATCAGGATAGATAGATCATATCTATTTAGATTATTGATATAGTTTAATTTTCGAAACCATTGTCCTGATCATCTTACTAATGTTACAATAGTGAGAATTTGACTGTCACGAACGGCTTTAGATTTTTTTTCTGTTTGTTGATCCTCAATCTACACCAACAGACCTTTGGGAAATTGACAGCAACGAGGATCAATATTTCATAATGCCTGAATCTTGAAGTTTAAATGGTCAATATCGATTTCAAGTCTTTTCCAAGTACTGTGTGAACCTGAGGGTGATGGTTTCTTAACTTTCGGTATTTAGGTATACCTATAATGTAACCTTCTACGATTCGTAAGATAAAAAAACATATAATACGAGTAAACCTTTAAAAGCTTTGCAGTTTTACATAATAAAAATGGAAAACCGTTGATCGTTTAACCGTCGGCAAGTGAAATACTTCAGACACTCATTTTCGGGGTCCCATTGGTACGTCGCCGGAAGGCTATTTTAGATTTATCCTGAAATTTAATGAATAATTTCTAAGTGCTACATTGAATTTATATTTTTATTTTTAATACCAGATGAGAATCATCAGAAAATGAGTAAATTTTAAAAAAATACTTTAACATAGGTAAGAATTACAAAGAGAACAAGACTGAAAAAATATTCTTTTAAATCAGTTTTCTTATACTACATTAGTGAGAGACAATACCAACGTGCGGTTCGAAGTTAAATATGTTTCTCAGCTTCATTCAACACTATTTACTGTTAACATAGTGTAGTGAGCCTACAACTACTAGGGTACTAAATTGGTTTACTAGCCTTTAATTTGCACGGGATTTCAAGTAATGTATGATAAGTTTTTAAATACTTTGCATTTATGAAAAAACAGTGGTTGTCATTGATAAATTAGAATTTAGTGAGTGAGCATCCGCTGAGTTATATTTTGTGATATAGTAGAGAAAAAATATATAAAATCTATGCGGAAATTATATTTAGGAAATTTGTCGTAACGCTGCTTTATATATTAATAATATCTTAGAACATAATTCAATAAATCTTACGTTTTTTTTTATTTTTACTTTACATAATCTATGCGTATAAAATCACTGCAACTAGAGCTACCTCTATTAATAATAAATTTACAAATAATATTTTATTTTTTTAATGTTAAATCAATTCACTACATTCTGACCATTTTAATCAACTTATTAGTTGCAAAATCAATAAAAATACGAATTAAAAAAAGTACAAGTAATAAAAATATTTAACAAATTTAAAATGACTTAATCGCTACCTGGCTATTATTCATCTACTCTTCTTCATACACACGCACACACCGTTCATTATTTTTATTAAATAGGCGTTTGCGAATAAAGGGCTTTTGTTGTAGTATTTAGTGAGTGGGCAATGGCAGAAAGTCATAAATATAGACTATATTTATGTCGACTCTATGGGGAAACTAATTAATAACTAGGGACGTTGTTTTCAAAATAATTTAATAATGATGTAAATATCGAAATCACTAAGTACCGTAAGGAAAATGCAGTTTCAATAATAAAATAAATATAATTTGGGAGGAATGATGACTTTATTGAGGGAACTAGAAAACCTAAATTTCAGAGAAACTACTTTAAGTTAAATAAATAATACAAATATGTTATTTCTGTACTTAAGGTGGCAACTATTTTTGAAACTTTCTTTAACGATTTGCCAGTTAAAACAATTAAATCTTTAAACACCTCGAAATCTGCCGCCCTGACATTATTTACTGGGAATGTTGTATTAATTTCAAATGTATAAAAGTAAGTGCCTAAGAAAAAGTTAAAGTTTTTAAATTAATAAGTGTTAATTCATGAGAAGACATGTTATCTATGTGGAATATCTATTAATGTGCTTAGGCTACTAATAAACATTGTTGCATCAGACTTAGCATTAATATTCAATAACTGTGTAGATGGTTTTCTAATCTATATTAAAATCTCATGAAACAAAGTAAAGGTACACTATTATTTGAACCTGATTAGATCAAACTAGACCAATTTCAATATTACTCTCATTTAGATCTTTGAAAAAAATAATAATAATCTAGTTGCTAAATCTGTAGCAAAAACCCTCTCCTGGTTGCTAAATTACGACGGTCGACTGCTTATAGGATAAAACTCTTATTTTAAAATTACAACATTGATATTGTTAGTTCCTGTCTAAATGAAAGAATTCAGAAAATAGTGACAATAATGACCAGCACTTCGCAGCCTTGTTTGCCCTCATTGAGCTGAGCGTAAGCGAAGCTCTTAACCGTTTAGGAATATTTTTTTGAGGCAACATTACAGGAAAACCACTCTACCAATTTTAACCAATATTGGCACGCATGTAAAAGACGTTTCTAATCCAAAAACAGAATAAAAAAATATTGTTTCGTTTTAAAGATATGGTCAAAAACCTGAATCTCCTATAGACTTAAGCAATTTCACTGGAAGTCCTTGTCGGCGGTATAGACCGACTTTAGTAGCATAAAAAAGCGGGAGGGCGCTCAGCTCAACTTCCGCAGCGCTTTGTGGCGGATCCTTGTTTTAATATGTTTATAAAAAAAGAAAAATAAAACAATTACAACGAGCAATAATTGAAAATATTGTTATAAAACATACTATATTTCATTCTTAGTTATGGTAGTACATTAATTATTTCTTGGTAACATTGTTTTATAATTTTGAGTTTGGCAATCTGGATTTGTCGTTTGTTGAAGTATCTGAAATGTCAAGCCATATCAACTGTCAAATTTGTAGAGTTCCAATCCAATGACAGTTGAGTTTGACACTTCACTACTCATCCAAGCAGCGTCGGTACTACACAGTGTATCGGGAACTCTAAAAGCTTAAATTATTATTCCGATCGCGAAAATTATTTTAATTACATAAAAACTAGAATTTACTAGAGAACAACCAAAGTAAACATAAAATAATGTTGTGACTTAATTCAAATGTATGTTTTCTAAAGCTGTGTGTGCGGACGTGAACGGGAAGCTCAAAAGCACCAGTGACAATAAAATGCCTTTTGTTAACATCAAGAAGCAATATTTAGCAGTCGGGATGTTGATTTTTGTAGTTTTATTTTTTTTCAATAGCCGACCATCTTTCCAATGCCAATTTGCTCCAGAGGTGACCACGTATCATCCGACTATATTCGGAATAACACCGACGTACGCAAGACTTGCACAAAAGGCCGATCTCACAAGGTAATATTAATTTTGTCGTGATTGTCCTGCCCTTGATTACAACACCAACTTTTGTTTGGTTTCTCAGTTTATGCAAATCTAATATGAATTTGATAAATTATTGAAGAGATATTTAATATATTATCATAATTGTTGATAGTTTTTGTTTTGTCAATGTAATTTTTCTTATTTGTGATACAGTTTCATTATAAATATCTTAAATTAATACATAATGTCCATAATACATAATGTCCACCAATTTGAATTCCTCAATGATGTTCCAGTCAAAGATATCTTAACTTTCTAATAACATAATATAAGGAGTCCAACCTTGATAATAAGTAAGCAGTTGTGTTATAGAATTTGTATAGCTTATTTACCTAGTCTGACTTATGATTGAGCTCTAATAATGTTTACTGACAAACTTGAAAATCCTAGCGATATCCTTTGATTGTCATCTCTCATGGTCAGCAACCATTGTCGAAGTAAATAGAACACTTCATTATTTGTTCACTTAGATTGCAGAATTTCCTTAATTTTAAAAAGTAAAAAAATGGTATGTGGTAGTGTATTGTGCTATATTATATATTTATGTTATTGCAAAAATTAGAATACCATAATATAAAGATGTTTTAAATAATCTTTTTCTATTTTTTATTTTATTAATGTACTACAACCACACTAATTATAAAACACTTTTGCCAAAATATAACTTGTGTAATTTATTTAAATAGTTAAGGTAAACCATGAAAACTGTTTCGTTGTATATATTTATTATTCTGTTGTAAATAAATATGTTTTCTTCATCAGATTGTCTCAGACATTAATGCTTGTGAAAAACTTTCATTGGATAGTTATAGAAGATTCAGAAACCAAGACAAAATTAGTTGAAAATCTGCTCAAGGAATCTACTTTGAAATATACACATCTTAATATAAGAACCCACAAGACCAAGCATTCTACAGTGAGTATTATTTCTTAATATTAAATAGATAAATAATTATATTATTAGGTTATGTAAAATGGAAATGAGAAATATTATTATGTGAAAGTTTGTTTGATAATTATTTTAAAGAAAGCTTGTTATGTTTTATTATGTACTATGCCAAATAATTTTATATATTACACTACACTTTTACATTTAATTTCAATACAAAACATTTTTATAATGAATACATTTTACTTAAGAATAATAAATAAAGGTTTATTTTTTTATATTAATAACATCAAAGTTCAGTCAATTTATACCATACAAACTAACTAAAATCAGACTAGAATACTTGTCTGAATTGAAAAATTATTAGCTTCTTATACTTTAATAACAAGACAATGATCAAAAGGTTCTTTAATTATAATACTTATAGTTTTATAATACAATTGCTGTGTAGTATGTATCACACAAACATTGTGCACTTCTTAACACTCCACTTTATCAACACTTCACACTATCAGCTTGATTTTATTGCGAAATTATAGCATGTAAGTAATAAAAGTATAGTCACCCCTGCTATGAGCTCATCTATAAGAACTCCAAACGGATTAGAAACATTTTTTTGGGAATACAGGGGGGTAAATAAATAATAATAAAATATAGCACCTCTATATAAGGAACATGCATTTTATATATTACTCAATACCTCTAGGCTGAGAGCAAACAAGTGCGATATGTATCTTTGTGTCTAAAAAGTATATAACTTAGAAAATTTATAGAAAACATTCCTTTTTATATTATCTAAATTAAGTGACTGGTTTTACATCATTTAATTAATTTAAGAAAAAAATTTCAATCTTCTGGTAAAAAGTTAATCCAAAGCAATCTAAATGTACAAGAGTGCTATTAGAATTAATAAGTCACTTTTATTATACAGGGTTATTTGTAATTAGTTGGCCACCTCTTTCAGGCAGCCTCTTTACATCAATTCCAACAACATTTGTTCTAGACTTTTAAAAATTAATAATTTTGAAAATTTAAATTTTCCCATACAAACTTGATTGTTCTCTCTGAACTGGCATTAACTCTGAACGTCGGTATGGCGCCCGAGCGTTGACCTTTTAAGTACTTCTTACAAAATACAGAGTAATAAGTAAAAGAGGGAGCAAAGATTTTATTGTTTCTTTTTTTTATGTTGTTTATCAAGATTTATAAAAAGTTTAGACATTGTTATTGATAATTTCAGGTGTTGGATGTCAATATATGTGTTTTTAAAAGTGAATCATACTCCACTAGTTGGTATTGTGTATGTTTAAATGATTTTTTTTATGTGTTTTCATTTATTGATATTGAGTTATATTGGCATAACATTTTAATTAACAGCAATACTAAGATTTTCCCTTCTGTTAATTTATTTAAAATTCTAATTAATATTAAATTATATTTCTTAACAGTTAGTTTTGTTTATTATTATTGTAAGTAGAAGAATTTAAGTTATTAACTTATGAATATTCACGTTGTTGTGAAAATATAAAAACAACTTGTATTTACATATATTTAACTGAAACTAATTAATAATTAATCAGTGTTTATTAATATCTTGAACTTATTTTTATTGTGACAGTTTTTTAAATAATGCTAGAATAATCCATAATGCAAATGTAAGAAAAAATAAGCATTATACATAATCAGAGATTTATCTGTGATTTGTGATGGCATACAAATTGATCTTCTCTCTTTCTATTTTAAAAATATACACAGTTAATATTGTCACTTAGTTTGGTAACATTTTAACATGCAAGTCTTATGTATAATTAATATAATTATTAATTAATATGACATTACAGGCAAGTGGAGTGGAACAAAGAAACCTTGCTCTGCAATGGTTGAGAGGATTTTTAAATAATAATGAAGACAAACGAGGAGCTGTCTTCTTCATGGATGATGACAACACATATTCATTGAAAGTGTTTGAAGAGGTATGTTAACTTACATAGTATTAGTTACATATGGACATACCATTTTTTATTATTTAATTTGTATTTTGTAATTCTATATGTTTGTAGATCTTCTGTAAAAGTATGCATGATTTAGTATATACTTATTATTTTTCAGTGTTAAGGTATGTAAACATTTATAATATAAATATGACAGGTACAAACAATTTTGGCTTGTGTTGTTATAATTTCCTGTTCAATAAGTAAACAGGAGATGCTGATGTGGTGATTAACCAGATTTCCTGAATGTCAATAACACAATCTACAAACAATGTTGGTAGTGGTCATGTTATTAAACTCCATACAACATAATTGAATGGGATCAATATTTATTAATTAATTGGTATGAAGTAAATAAATTATAAGACGTGGACTGAAAATAAATGTTCTAATTTACTGATTTTCAAAAATTGCTTAAAGCAACTGAAATAAAGTATTTATTGAAATATAAATGGTTTATTTGTTGAAAATGAAAAATGAAGTTGTAAGGTCAAAGAAGTTGTTTACTGTTCAATCATAAATTAGTAATACTATCTGCTGACCTTACTTAAAGAGGATACGGTCGTACTTAGATTGCGTGTATAACTCGGATTTCATTAATGCAAAATTCTTTGTAACTAAACTTAATAGTGTCGTTAAAATAATTAATAATTTATGATAAATATATGAGTAACATATTTATAATTAGATTTTAATATTGTTTTAAAATTGCCAACTAATTCCATTATCGGCGTTGTGATAGTTAACCTTAAAAAAGGATGGAGTTCCTTATCACTATTTGACTTTTAACAAATGTAGATAAAAAATGCCTTTTTTATTAATATATTTTTTAAATAACGCAAGCACAAAATGACGGGTTTATTCTGAAGTAAAGCATAATGTTATACATTTTCTTTTTCAGATGAGAAAAATAAAAAATGTAGGTGTTTGGCCTGTAGGAATAGTGGGAGGGATGAAGGTAGAACGGCCTCTAGTTACCGATGGCAAGGTATCTGGCTTCAATTCAGTTTGGAAACCTTTTAGACCTTTCCCAATAGATATGGCTGGTTTTGCGATCAATGCTACACTGTTCTTGAGTCATCCAGAAGCCAAATTCTCAAGAAAAGTGCAATCTGGATTCCAGGTTTGTAAAAATTCCTATTATTGAGGGAAGGAGTCCCTTTCCTCCCCCTTTCACCGCCCAAAAAAGATATGATAATTGTATTAAATTGTTATCAGTATTACGCAATGATAATTACCAAAATATGTTATAGATTGTAATCAATAAGTAGTTTTCTATATTAACTAATTAATTTAATCTAGTTTTTAAAACAAAATATATGTTTAATTATCTAAACATGTTTGTTATAATAAGATTTTGTTAACATGTTTGCATTTCAATGAGCTATCAATATCACTTGTCATTTTTTTAGGTCAATGAGTTTTGCTTAATACTGGTTTCTTTATTGCTTTTCAAATTCGTTTTATTAGCTATGATTAAGACCTGTTTGTTGATTTTTATGATATTTTTTAGTACCTAATAGAATACTATCGGTTTATAACTTCCTACCTATAAGATTATTTATCTGCAAACTGAATTTAATTACTCTGTAATTGTTTTATATAACGTTTAACGTTGACGTCTAAAACTGTTCCAAAAGATAACAAAATAGGAATAAATCTTTATATTTATTAAGGAATTGCTTCATTCAATTTTTTTTTGGCGCGTCTACAAAAATGTTTTTATATCTAACTGTTAAGTGACCTAATATCCATAAATTTATATCTTAAATATTTTTACCATAACATAATTATATAAATTAACAATATTAAATTTACTACGTTCATAGTACTGATAGCCTTTGAACTCGTGTACTAATACACGCGATAACTTATCATGCTTTCTCTTTTTAACTCATTAACTTCCGTTTGATTTTATTATTATAGTTAATCATGTGGGTCGCTCCTTATTTAAATATTTTTTTTAGTTTTTGTAATGTATACATGTATTTTGTATTTCAGGAGAGTGAAATACTGAAATACTTCACAACCAAAGAAGAACTGGAACCGCTAGCAGAAAACTGTACTAAAGTGTACGTATGGCACACACGCACACAAAAACCGTCAATCTTAAATCCTAAGAAATTAAAACATCCTCCTATATCAGACGACCACATTGAAGTGTGAATTGTTAATAACATTATTTGGTCTTTGTGTTAAGCTTTGAGCGTATTAAGCGCCACACATACAAACAACGAAAATGGTATAAATCGAAAAATATATGAAATATCTGTTTGTCTTTCTAAGACACAGATGGCGCTGATTGTCTTGTCTTTAATGACATGACAAATTATGTACTATTAGAGTATTTTTTTAAATGCAACATAAATGGTGCATTCCTATACATTTTAATGGCAATACTTAAATGAAAATAGCCAATAAAATATAATATATACATGTATTATTTTTGTTTTATAGCAATAATGTAGATTAATTGACTTTATACACTCATGTAACTAAGTATTTTAGATTAGATTATATATTAGTAAATAGGTAATTGTAAACCCCTGGTAGGTTTAGAGTTTATAAAACAGATAGATGGAATTTGTCTGTTTTAGATTACTGTTTATATATATATATATATATATATATATATATTGACGAAATTGTCAACAATTAAAAAAGCTTTTCTTAAAATTTGATTGTATTGTTTACACAAAACTAGTTCTTAAAACTACCTAGGTAGTGGGCTTTTTCCAATATTAGATTATATTGTATTATCAATAAAAATACTCGAAAATAATCATATAGTCTGTAATTTAATATAAGTTTTATCGGTAGGATCAAATTTGTAGTATTACATAGTATTAAATATAAAAACATATTTGTATGTTATAAATTGATCTTGTATTTCCGGATTTACGAAAAAATATTTTATCGTAAAGCTTTGTAGGTAAAAAATGACTGCAAAATAAAGAGAGCTAATATATGTTATGAACAAAATGTATATTTTTACTTAAATTGATTTTGGATAATTTTAGTTTGAATTTATCAAAAATATTATAATTGTAACACTTAAGATATCGAATCATCTACTTATTTGTATATATACTTTTTATGAATTTAAAATAGAACATTTTGGTTCTATAGTCAATATAAATCTTAAAGTTGCGTTATTTCATGTGTATATACTCCTTATTTATTTGTATATATTAGCATACCTATTGTACCTAAATATACAAATGTGTAATCTATTGTTTTCCCTTAAACTACAAACATTATACTGTAATGTATATGTAGATTATTAACATGATTTAATAATAAATATAATTTATGGAAATTAAAACAATACTTGTACTAGAAATATAATTAAATGTATGACTTACATAACTTGACATGACAATGACATTAACATGAGTTGATAAATAGATAAAAAAAAATAAAAGATAGATAAAAATGTATATTGGCAAGCTTTAAAAACTCCCAATGTGTAGACTAGGCCTGAATTTATATCATTCATTTTTTTTCTTATATCACATGAAATGGCAATAATTTATATTTTTAGGATATTTAGTATTTAATATATTTATTTGTATGTTTTGACCGGCTCAAGCTTAAAACACAAATAAATATTGTTTTCCTTTTAGGACTTCCAAATTACAACTAGAGGCCTAATCTTCTTAGTTTTTAAGATATTTTATTATTTTCTATTTATCATTCCTTATATAAATTGTAACCTTTAATAATAATTTAGTATAATTCCTTTTATTATATACGTATTTTTCTGACCACATTCAAAAATTTGTCTGGATATTTATTTTTAACAAATAAAATTGTTATAAAAGTAATATACTTTAAATAAGAAAATTGTAATTGCAATAATATTGAATAACAATGACAAGGAGCGGCCTATGTCACTGATATTTTTTCCATGAACAATTTTTCAACCCTCAAGAACATAAAACTATTGATTACTTTATGTTTTAACAGATACAGATTTTACTAATATACAAGTGTCTAAAGCTCAAGTGTAAATTTATTCACTGGTTAAATATATTATGTGAGGATTGAAAAATGTATCTTTATTAATAAAAACTAAAGAATTTTGTAACATAAATAAAATCTCTTAAAATGTGACAAAGTATATATTACGCTGATTTTTTTTAAATAAGTCCGAATGTGGTAACTTTCATTTTATACATTATAATAACATTTAATTCAAATTTTATTTGTCTTTAGAATTTAAATAGAAAAAAAAATACTATTATAGAAGCATTGACGAACAAATACGTTGTAGTATCACCAGTGATTTTATTTTATTTATTTGTATGCATACGAATATATCTATTTATTATTTTTTAACTGAATCTTGGCTTTAAAGAGTGCATAATAAATATATTTTAATGACTTGTCGGTCTAACTGTACTATTAACGACTGTACTTACTAGTTTCCATATTAGATGGTAGGTATTATTAATTTTAAGGATGTATTCAGATTTTCTGTAACTCTGTAGACGTTCGCTGAAATCTGTATATTATATCAATATAATAAGTCACAAATGGGTGTGCAATTGTAAACAATTTGTATTATTGGTATTTTTTAATAATATCACTTACGCCGGTTTTTGGAAGAAGTATTAAAATAACAAATATCAGGCAGCGCAAAAAAGACTTGTATTTGGTTACTTCTATCACGATATTAAAAATCAGAATGAAAGGAATTTATTATGAATACTTGATTTATTGTTTCTATGACTTCGAGAAACCGGATGTAAGTGTAACACGATTGTAGATTCAGTAAATTAATCCTGAAATTTTGAACTCTGCCATATAATTCCCAGCTTATATAGAGAGAAGTGAATATATAGAGTTAATAGTATAATTTTATTTATGTAATATTTCAGCTTTTTTATTTCCGATAAGCTATATATTATATAGAACATTATTTTGTAAATATGTATAAGTCATATTGGCAACATGAATGAATATATATCTTCGAGAATACAAGTCTTTGTTTTATTGATTGTAAATAAAAAAAAAAACTAGTAATAAATATACGTACACTGTTGTGCGTATTAACTTGTAATAATAAAATAGCAACGAGGTAGTCTTTAAATTCATGTCATTGATAAAGACCACAAAACAATGTTTTTATCTTTGTCAGTAAGTATATAAATTAACAACATTAGTAGTAACTTTTCTTTTCGAAAGTTTTTGTATTTTTCGTAAAAACAAAATTATTTGCGCTGTAATTGGAAAATAAAATATTTTAAGATTTTTAAGTAACAGCAGATGGACTTATGATTTTATGTGGTAAGGTGATTACTTTGGAGGGAGATGAATTTTTATCAAGTTCATCTCCCTCCAAAGTAATCTCCTGTTAACTATTGGTATATGTAAGCTATTAAAATCTATATTTGTTAAAAATTCATGGGGTGCAAATTTTTAAAAGACGTGTTTAATAGAAAGTGGATAAGTGGTCCTGTGACTTCTGAGATCATGGCCCTTTAATAACATGAAGATAAAGGAGGACAGCTAACTATAGCTCCGTCTTCCTCCATCTTTATGAGAGACGCGTGGTATCTACTAAGCTACCATGGGATTTCAAAATACCTACTATTTTCATGAGTGGGCATTAAATAGCGTCTAACTTCTATCTTCAAATCTTCTTTCTTCAAATAAGGTTGTTTTTAATTTCAAGAACTTCGTGAATCATTCTTTGTATATAACGGTGCTCCTTAGAGAGTATTTGTGGATTATCAAATTTTAAATACATACTAGGCATGTACATATTATATGTTATCTTATTTAAATATTAGACATGTATTATAGCATGGCAGTAAATGCCATATATATAGTATGTATCTCGGCACATTTTAAAGGAGTAAATTTATATAAATATAGAATGAAAAATAAACAGATACGAGCAGGGATTCGAACCCGCGACTACTGGGACATACATGTTTATAGATATTTTCAAACTTTTAAAGGAATAATATTTTTAATTTATCTCAAGAATTGACCCACTTTCCTATTAGGCTTTTAAATAGTTCTTATAGAAAACTTTTTTAAGAAATTCCCAGCTACGCCAGTAATTCTTTTCATATACTATAATAATAAGGCCGATTCCCGCTAACTCTAGGTGCCTTGACAGAAGTTCTGGATCTCGTCTTCTAGGTGTTCAACTGCAGCAGATGCAGTTGCAGATGTGTTGTGCTGTAGCCAAAGAATTATTAGACTCCAACTCCGGTAAATTGTATTTTATTTTGAATGGAATTAAGTTGTTTTAGAAAGGCAGATGTTTGATTACTAGTCGACAAAAATCTGAAGATTAAAACTGGGATAACATAATGAAGTGAACAAATGAAAAAAAAAATAATAATAACAAGGTTTGTTTGGGTTACTGGTTTATGATTTATAATAAGTTTCTGTTAATGTTTAGTTCTGATAATAAATTATCTTAACATTTTTCCTTAAATTATATATTTTATACAATAATATGCTGCTATTTTTTTATTCGATTTATAGTATCTTGCAAATAAAACCCAGGCCACTTTAATAAAATAAAAGAATATATATCTCCGTATGTTTAAAATTAAATGTCAAGTAAACAAACCTATTTACTAACGACTATTACTAAGAAGTTCATACGAGATGTGTATGATATGTTTCGGAGATAAAAAGGATCTCACTACTATTCAATGAATAAAAAAATATTAAAAAAGGGTTTTCTCTCTTTTTTCTTCTCTTGTTTATTTTAAAGGAATGAATATGTTATTAAATTTTTTGTATTTATTTTTTCTATTAAAAAAATAATTCTAATTATAAAGATAATGAACAGCCATGGAGGATTTATGTAGGTACATTGAATTAAATCTGATAGTTTCCGATTCATTCAGATGACCTGCTAGTCTAGTGGTTAGCGACTGTGATTGCTACTACTTTTTATGGGTTTGATTTTCACATGGGATAATTACCTATTTGTGGATCCACATTTTTCCTTCGTGTCTAGGTCAGCTTTGTGACCGTTAACAAAGTAAAGGTTTACTATCTGATATTTTTATAACACGATTTAATTTTTGCCAGAGAATCGAAGCGATCTCTTCAAACTTATCCAATATCCGTTTGAAGTTGAATTCGTTGCTTCTGTGAGCACAACTTAGCAGTTATCTATCCATGTCCCGATTTTTCACTCGATATAAGGAAACTTAGTATAACTTATTCCTTCATAGTTTTATAATTGAATCTTTATTTGTTTCAGAAATATATAAATTTAAGTTTTATTATGTACATTATAACAATTCAACAGTTGACCAGTTAAAGACAAGATATTCAAAAACATGAATAAGGAGCAGGTACAAATAATATTATTATTTCTTAATTTAAACTGTTTATCTTCTTGATATCAGTGAGCTATACTTATATTGTAATATATATAACTCTTTATATTAAACTAGCTTCTGCCCGCGGCTTCGCACGCTTTAAATTCGTAGTAAAACAATTCCCTTTCCCTTTTTTTTGTATTGGCTTCTATATGACTTGTTTTAAGTGATACAATCAAAATTACGACATTGGCAGACATCGCTCACTGTTAAAACTTTATTAAAAGTTTTTAATAAGGATACAATATTATGTACTGTAATTTTTTTACCTCTCTTGTTTTTACTTAAACTTCCATTTAAATAATTTTAAAACAGAATACTTAATAACCATTCTAACATTTTCATTTTCATTGATTTTCATTTAAAATAATCAAAATGTGACCATGTAAACTTGAGGAATTCTGAGCTACACAATCTACGTTATTTTGACCATCAACTTGCAGGTCTGGTTTTATTAAAAAAAACAGACTATTTTAAATGCTAAATAATAAGTATTAGACATTCAGTTAGCTATATGCATTAATAAAGTTTTCAATACTGAACATTCACAAAAGCCATTTTTGAGACGGTTTGCACGGTTCCATACCAGAGTGCGCCAGCCGGTTGTACCGCCGCAAAAGCGATGAGCCTATATTTTAAATCTGTGACATCTTCGAAAATATTCATTTAAATGACATGCTTTACAGCGCTATATTGTTCCATATTAAATGTAAAATGTATTAAAGTTACTTAATTAGATAAGGATTAATACTGTCTTGCTTAAAATCGCTTTATAAATAAGCCATTATTTCTCGTAAAAAGTAAAAGATAAAAATTGGCTATTGTGGGTAATTCCTAATAGATAAACATATACCATCGAGGACTTTCTTGTAGACCTCTTTAAGGTATACAGTACTTATTACATTATTTTGATCTGTCTCATAGAGTTCAACCAGCGTTTGCAATGTAAGCGTAAAAAATGTGTTTGCAATGTAAGCGTAAAAAAAAGTCGTAAACTTCGCATTAGAAATCTTGAAATTATAAGTGGTTTTCTTATATATTAAGCATGTTATTATACATATAAACCTCCCTCTTGAATCACTCTATCTATTAAAAAAAAATGCATCAAAATCCGTTGTGTAGTTTTAAATATCTAAGTATACATACATACAGACAAAGGGACAGACGATGGAAGCGACATTGCTTTATATTATGTAGTGATGCTATTTCGCTTGCCTCAATTCCGTAAACCTAGATAATATAATGATGTATCGCGATCTTGTTAAATGTGTGATAACTTCCACTAAATATTAATTATTAGATGTAGATATATAAAAATGGTATAAGGTACTAAGCAAACGAGCTTACCTATGTAGGTAGGTATATTATACTTTATAGTAAAACATACTACATCGTACTCACTTATATGATAATTCAGTATCTATGTGCCTAATTAATTCGTTTAGCGGTTTAACTGAATTGCAACTCTGATGCGGTGAAATGATGAAACTGTATATCTATTAGAACTTTAGAACCCCCGCATACTGAATTAATTTGATTTATTTATTTATTGCATAATTTACAAAATTATACACGAGATGACCTTAATACCACAAAGACATTTATGCCAGCCAAATATTAGTAATAAATAAAAACATTTAATTAAATTTTATCAACTGTTGTTAATCATAGTTTATTTCGTTCTGCGGTAATAAGTTATCTTTAAATAAAAAGATTATTATCTCATCGTCAATTTATAACTCCATTGGATTCCATTGTCACCTTGGATTTAAATATAATAAATAATTAAAGTTCTAGTTTGTAGACGACCTTAGACCTGCATGGCTTACGCCAATCAAACTTAATCAGGAATTAGGATGCAAATTACAGCAAAAGCGTAAAGCAGAAACTCCCACAGATTATTTCAGTGACACATCGAATTTAAACAGCGTTTACCAAAACTATACGACAATTATTAACTAAATCTTTATATATTAGAATGTTAAAATAAAGTTATAAATACAAAAACACGTACCTAAGATCATATATCTGTAGTTGTATTAAGAAATAAAAATCATATTTTTCCATATATTGGCTTGTATTTTTACATATATACTTGTAACAATAACTTATACTCGTAATAAGTATATTAGTATATAATCGTAATCAGCCAGGAACTGCACTTTTATTATTATTTTGTATCGCTATTATTATTAGTGTTTTTAATTTAAATAAAACTAGCAATTAAAAATAATAAAATTATTAACTGTTTAATTATTTTTTAAAGTAAAAGTATAAATAAAACATATCAAAACATAAGTTGTAAACGCATCGGATATTGGTTTGCTAGTCACGTGTTCGAATCGATTGCGCTAGGGTCTGTGATTATGTCTCTTGTCTCGTAAATAAGCGCACAATTCCTTCATTAGTCATTCTGTACCGCTCATTTGATGATTACTATGTGTGGTCTTATCTATTATATTGAACGAGGTGGTTAAAATATTGTCATTACTTAACCTTTGTATAGAAATGGATATACATAAAACAATAATAAATCAAAATACAAATACAAAATAAGGCAGATCGTAAAATTAGTTTCGTGAAAGTTTGGTTTTAATTTGATAAATATAATTATTGGGTGCAGTGTTCTGTCGGTCGTGTGGAACGTCAGGGGTGCGTCTGGATCGGTTTCACAGTGATCAATCAAGTTCGAAAGTCTGACAAAATTGATAAGAAGCCTACTGAATCACAATGCTTTTTGGGAATTCAGTCATTTTATTTGAGTAAAGTTCGGTAATGGAAAATTGTATTTTTTATAAAATATAATATTTATGAAAACACAAAAAATATATAACTTTTTGTGTATTTGTCTAAAAATAAATGTAAAAAGACAAAACCGTCTTATACCATAATTAGATAAGAAGATGGAATTTAAGTGAAACAAACAATAAAGTGTGTAATTAATTATAAAAACTTTCCTGTCCATGTCAGCGATATAAGCTTCAAATATTCAGACGCCCCAAAAGGTTTTCTCAAGGGGGTAGTCATTTAAATAAATATTATTTCGCCACATATCTTATGCATGAGCTTACAACCCTACAGAAACGGGGTGTTAAGAGTAAACTTCTTAAGTGTACTTCCTAACGTTTAATACCTTCCACGGCTTTTACGCTGCTGAAAATTCGGATTTTGTGATAAAATATGATATAAATTTTCACTACGGGATATTGGAAATTTTAAAAACTTAAAGCAAATATATATACTCAAACTAAAACAATTTACCTTTCTGATATAGATGTTTTTTTTCCTGACCAAAGATAATATAGTAATTTATTTATGCATTTTATTTATTAATTTCAAGATTTAACGACTAACTAATTTACATATAAATGTAATAAATCTGTAAGTGAAAAAAAATCATTTGATTTTAATATAAATCAAGTCTTATCGCCAAAAAGTGTCCAATGTTTTTTAATTATGTCTGTCACTATGTCGACGCATCATCCAGGTACAAACTGTAGAAAATTATGAAATTTAGTTTCCACTATTTGAAACCTTAAGCTCTAGAGCTAGTTATAGAAAACATTACTTACTTATGTTTTATTAAAAAACAAAAAAAAAATGTGAAAAACTTGTCCTCATGGCTCATAGCATATTCGAGTTAAATGAAAACCCAAGTGTTACCTACATGTGCAAAATAACACATCATTGAAACAGCTGAAAGCGTAACGAAAATAAAATAAGGCCTAAGCAAATGTTATTATATTTTAATTTATGACATTATCACTATTGCACTACTTTCTTAAATTTTAGAAGAAACTTTGACCAATCTAGTACTTTCCGCACATACACTAAAATTATTTAAGTTCTGATTGTGTTAGAAATTATAATAGTTTTTTGTTGTTGTTGTATGTATATTTAAACCATATAACATTTTTATCATTTATGAATGGAAAGCTGTTTAACTGTATATACAACGCAAGCAATGAAACGGGTTTAAGCAAAATATGATAAAGCAAAAAATAGGTACCTACTTCTTTTAGTTTGTTTCAACACCGTTAATCTTAGGAGTTATAAATAAGTTTTGTGAATGTCTGTTCAATAAGATAGGACAGACGTCCATAGCTATATAGTTACAAACACGTGACAACCCAATAATATGTGGAAAGTTTTTCTGACATCTGCCGGATTCGATCAGTAATTCTGGACTATTGTTAGGAACATGTAACGTGTCTTCGACTTTTTGCCATCCACGAGGACAAAATATCTGGCAACAAATAATAATAAATATCTTCCCTTTAAATATCACGTAGAAAGTTACACAGCGCTACGATCGTTGCATACCTCTGACGCTACTTGAAGATTCATACACGTTTATGGGTAGACTATCCATACACGCTCTGAGGGATCCTAGTATTATAAGCTATTGTATGTATAATATGAATATATATGAAAGATTCATAACTGTACACTTATTGAAATACCACTTCATATTATATATAAACAATCAAAACATGATTTATTCAAACTATATTCATACATTTTACTATTATTGCCAATTATAAATCTTTGCTAATATTATATGTGCGAAAGTTGGGAAGTTTGGATAGATGTTTGTTACTCAATCAACTACTAAACGGATTTTAATGAAACTTGGCATTGTTATAGCTTATGTACCAGATTAACACATAGGCATAGGCATGTGGTTTTGTCCGTGACGTAACATAAGTTGTAGTCCGATTATGTAATTGCTACGGGATGTTGCTGTTTTTAATCGTTTGGTTCACAGAATTTTACAAAAGTACACACACACACACACACACACACACACACACACACACACACACACACACACACAGACACACACACACACACGCACACACACACACACACGCACACACACATGCACACACACACACACATGCACACACACACACACGCAGGCACGCACGCACGCACGCACGCACGCCCACACGCACGCACGCACGCACGCACGCAATCACGCACGCACGCACACACGCACACACACACACACACACACATACATACATACATACATACATACAGGACACATTGATCTAACCCCTAAGTAAGCAAATTATTCGCTTGTGTTGAGGGTGTTAGACAACGATACAAATACATAGAAATAAACGTTATAAATACTGAGAATATATTTAATAAACGACCAAACCCAGAATTACAGACATCTATGGTCATCACATACATGCCTGTCTCTGTCGGGGATCGAAACCGTTCCCCATTGCGTCGCTATACGTTAGACGTCTGCGCTAACCACTCGATCAACGGAGCGGTCAAAAAAAAAACAAAGAATTGAATACATTAGCCACCAACTAAAATGCTTTCTTTGTCTGTAGAAACTAGGAAAACTGTCCAACATTTTCCCCAAGACATTTCAATTATATACATACTATATGGCGCCATATTTCTTTATCCTTTTTTTTCTTCACCTTTACGCCGCCAAATAATTTTTGCTACATTCCATAGTCAGCACCACCCACATTTTTTAATCTGTCTTCAGTTTTATTGATACACTTTAAAAATACTTTAAAAGTAGTCACGGGTCACAAGTAGGAATATAAGCCATATAAATATAATTTTTACAGTTCACATGGACGGAGTCGCGGGGAACACCTAGTAAGTTATAATCGTTAATTAGCTTTTAATAATTACTATTGTTAGTAAACTTAGATCAAATTTCCTTTAATGTCTGTAACGGCTACAGCCTTGTCGTGGTTAGATTTAATTACACACTAACGTCAATTTCTGTTCATGTATAATTAATTGTCCTATACTATAATTATATGATGTATATAGAAACATAACGATAAAATAATATAATAATTATATATAAAACACAGAGTGAATTGACAAAAACTGTGTATACAGTGAAGTTGTATCATCTAAGAATAAATAAAATAGAATAAAATAAAACTTAAAAATTATTTCATCTCGTAGAAAAAAATGATTATTTTCTTTATAAAGTATAACAATAAGATATAAGAGACCTAAAATTTATTAGTGATGTTACAGAATTTGGTATGTAAATATCTGCAGAAACTCAATGTTCTAGATATTAATCTCTAGCTGACATAGGCCAGATCACGTAGCGGGCATTAGTTCTAGCTACTGGCAACTCTCTAATGGCGCGAACTGAACGTGTCTGCTTCCAATAAATTTAATTCTACCATTTATATGCATTATAGTAATATTAAATATCCATTTACAAAGATTATCTGATTTTGAGGTGTTAATTTTTGAAACGTTTTTTAACTATTTTATTTTAACATTGAATTTATACATTTTTAAATTTCATTTCTGGTGTGTGACTAAAAGTCTTAATAATACATATCATCTTTTATAAGATTGCACATAACATAAGCAAATAAAATTTTATTTGTTTTACTTTCATAAGTGGATGAACATAATAAATAATGAAAACATTTTAAATAAACACGTAATCTCTCGTTCCGTTTTCTGTATAATTCCGAGTGAAGCGAATGTGGAGTGGAGAGTACTGAGATCCAGCGGATTATTAATGTATAAAGTTTCGGCTTGAGTTTCGCTATGCAAAGCGACAGACTAAAACGTAATTAAAATTTCTTAATAATATATATGATTTTGTATGAAATTGTTCATAACCATGTTAGCTATGTAAAGTTTTATTTCAATTAAACATGACCTTCTGTCTTAATAAATACGAATGTGTATAGACTGACTGATGAATTAACCATAAAAGCGGGCATGGGAACCGTAGTTCCTTTGGCAGAGCTTTAAGGACGGTATTCTAGAAGTCGCAGGTTCGAATATTGCTTGCCTTGACAGCTTTTTCATGAATAAGAGCCCCGAATGGAATCGAAACTAGTCAGGAAAATATAGAAAAACTGGAGCACATCTAATCCCAACTAATATTATAAATGTGAAAGTAAATCTGTCTGCCTGTCTCTCTGTTACGCTTTCACGCCTAAACCACTAAACCGATTTTCATGAAATTCGGTATGAAGATAGAACTGAGCTTGGGAAAGGATATAGGATCCTTTTTTTTGCGAAATTAAGGGTAGAAGAGGTTGAAATAGGGGATGAAAGTTTGCGCAAGCGTTCCCGTGGCGCTCCATTATGACGGAGAGGTGTTGACCGTCTGGTTTAATGAGTAAGAGTCTCACATAACCGCTTCCATCTTCCCCTGGATGGAGGTGTGTATCCATGAGGATACCATACGTTATAAAAAAAAAAAGGGCATGAAAGTTTGCATGAAAGTTCGCTATTGTCAAACATAAAATCATGTATAATTGTTCCATTGTCGCGCGATATAACCGAATTTGACTCGGGCGAAGCCGCGGGCGGAAAGTTAGTAAAATATAAAACCTTATGATTTTATTTCTGTTAATAATTTATACAAATCATAAGACGCAATCTAATAAATTGTATTCAGGGAATAGGATATTAAATGAAACCTAAAGAAAAATGTTGCTTCCATTACATTCTTTTCATTTCTTGCAAAGAAAACACTTCTCATTTTTCCTGCTTTATTGGGTATAATACATTTTACTAACATTTTATCTTATGTCATCACAAATATTGTACGCGAAATAGAATTTTTCGTGACATAGCACACAGCCAATATCTCGGTAAAGGAAAAGGTAAAATATTTTTAGCAACTATGTTCGTTCAAAATCTTATAATAGCAAGCGAGAAGAGGTCACCTAAGTAATCAATTTTTCTGTGGTACTTGGGAGTTGTTGTCCTATTCAATGTGTGTTTCATTTTTTTTTTATATAAAAACATTATTAGCGTACCTTACACTTAATAATTTTGATACGTCTTATCCCAAAAAAGACGTTTATATACAGAATGTTATATCGTTACGTTACACAATTCAGAGTGAAATTGATGTACTGGAATTAATAAGTCCTTTTTTAATTAAATTATTCAGCTGAAAATATAATTTACGGTGGAGACAAAATGAGTAATTAGAAAGCCATTCGTTTGTCTACATTCATGATTTATGAGAGAATGTCAGGGTTTTTATACTTTTTTCACGCTACTGTTATTTATTTGTTTCAGCTGCGAAATGGGCATTAACGATGAAATACTTTCCAAATATTAATTAAAAGGAATAAAATAAGTCCATGTTTTTGTAAAACCTTTTTGCTATCATAATATCGGAATAATATAAAACCAAATGATCTTTAATTAGCATTATATTATTTCATATAATTTGAACATCACAAATGATTTATAGACACTTGAGGTTTTAACTTAATAAAAAAATAAATAAAAGTGAGTGTAGGTTAAACTTTATTAAAAATATTATCCTTACTAATAGCACCGCGCAGATGAATATTCCACTCTGGTTGTAGATTTTAAAGAAAAAAGTAGCAAAAGAAACCATTATCGGCACCTGCGAACCGTTCTACTAAAACACCCATAAATTCAGAAATTCGCAACAGCCCTGAGAAGCGCCAGTTGCAATGCTGATTTTCCACAGTAAGGTTCTAGTGTATAATATAATTATATTTATAGATTATATTATACAATTTCTATATATTACAGCGGGTGATTTGATTAGTATTAGCTTTCATATGATTCAATAAAACTACTTTTTTGTAGTTTAATACTGTTTTTTATAAGTATTTTTTTGTTAAAGTGTAATTATCATTTATTTATATTGTTGATTTTAACATTATGGTCTCATTTGATTTTCTTCAACAGCAATAAGATTTAGGAAAGATAATATTTTTACGTAAAGCACGAATTTCATAAGATAGTTTTATATAAATGCTTCAAGTTATATAATTATTAAAAAATGTACTTAAATTATATGTAAAATACCTTTTTAATAAAACTTATCTTGTTTAAAATTGCATTAAAACTTACCTTCAGTGAAAGCGAAATGTTAGCGGGTGATAAAAAAAATAAATTTTCACGAGTTATTTCCCGCAAAAACTTCCAAACGAGAAAAGTTTGCTGAATTAAAATACAATATAATGAGGAAAAAGCAACGAGTTTCTAAGAATAATTATCAAACCTTGTATAAAATAAAAATTCAAATAAATAATGAAAAGTGTTCCCGTTCAAGTCTGATCCCTATTAATATTAGCCCTCAAAATGGGTCTATGTTAGAACCTACCGCAGAAGCTCTCAAAAGTTCGGTTAACATTACATACTCAGTCTACTAGAAGGTATTTATCCAGTGGAAACTTGTGAATATTTTAAATGATGTATATGTAACCGGATCTTTATTCTTTTGTCGTATCCATTATAAAACAATTTTTTAATTTTGATACCTATGTAATAAGATTCGAGGTCACATCCATGCTATTGTCAATGTTCATTTATGCGTTTAATACGTTTTGTTATTAATAAAATACGGGGAAGACAAAAAATATTAATTTCATGTTTTTATTTTTAATTAAATCTTTGGCATATAAACAATATAAAAGTGATAATATTTTGACTTAATAATGTAACAATAAATATAAAACAATTTCAAGAATACATTATTTAAATTCTATATTACTACATATTATTTACATTGTACATATTTTATTAGAACATAAAGAATTTCTATACTTAGCTTTTAATGACATCGGTAATAATTTAATACTGTATTTTATATTAATATCCATAATTCTAGAAATTATAATTTATACATAATTCTACTTTATAATTATTCTTAATTCTATAAAAAGAAGGAAAATGTACTCTAATTTATTTAATATATTTTAATACATAATCATACCAGTAATTAAATGCTTATTAATGAATTATACTTTATTGTGTCATTAAAGAGCATGCAGTTAAAATAACTGTTTTAAAATTACCTTAATTGAACCAATTTCAGTTTTGATGACAATTTATTTTTTATTTTTGCATATAATAATTCTTTAAATCTTTTTAGGATATCGAAAGAAGGATAAAATAATAAGAAATAGAATAAAGAATAGTAAGAAATAAGTCTTATAAAAGCAAGGTTCACAATACCCAGTCCCTCAGTATTTGTTCATACATAGCAAAATGTTCGCTACGTAATCTTGGCCTATGTTTAGACTGATCACTGTCAGTAGACGTAAATTGGTAAGATTAGTTGAAACCAAACACAAGTCTGGATTTACATTCAATCGATGTATATTCAGACTCTACAGACTATTAAACATATATTACACTTTTTGAGGTTAGGTAGACGACAAACAAACAGTAAATTCATTATAACTATTGGAAACAAAGTAATATGAGAGCTGACGACTGCGATATTTTATATTTTTCGATGTTCTATTTCATTAAAATTCACATTAGTTCTCTGCAAAATTTTGTTTTAAGCTTTTCGTCGTATACAAATGAAAACGATCGTATCCAGCAACTTTATATGGAGATCGTATTATTCAAAATGAATGTTTGTAAAGAACTTATGGTAAAGATTTATCAAATGAATCCATTTTTTTGCATTACCCATCTAGTCACTAATTAAAAATTTTATCGGGAAAATTAGGATTAATTGTTTCGCGATAAAATTTAATGAGTGGATTTATTGGAATAAAATATATTTATTTTTGATGAAATTAAAGCAAATAGAATAAAAATCAACCGTCGTTATTTGTTTAAGTGTGACGAACATTTAAAATTTAACTATAAAGATAGCTTGACCTAATGTTAATATAACTATATCAATTAATATTATTAGACGGCGGAATGCTTCCCAGTGATGGCTCCGGTGGTTTTGTTGTATTCATATTCTTTGTGGCCGTTTTTGGACTCTCCTTCTTTGAGAAGACCTTTTTTGTCTCTAAAATGACAAACAATAATTTAATACTATAAACGTTTTAAGACATTGATATTTAAAAATACTAATAGCCTACTTAAAATATATTTATATTTTGATATTGATGTTATGTATGTTGTTATTTTACTTTATATATAATGGTTTTTGGCTTAACAGTTTTACATTCGTAAAAATTAACTATATAAATGATTACGATACCGGCTTAGTAACAACAGTATACGCTACAATATACTCTAAAAGTCTCAAAAGTTGTGTTTAAATGAAAAATATTTTAAAAATTAAGATAAAAAAAGCACTGACCTTGAGTTTAAACTTTCTTCCCGTACATTTTTCTTTTTCTTAATACAGCAATTGGCGATAATTCCTTGTCGTTTCCACAATAATAATAGTAAGTCTAACACCACAAGACCAAGAAACACTACTAATATTGATAAACCGATTAGTGCACCGGATGAGAGCTGAGGAGATTCTTCAGCTACGAACAAAAGATTTATGAGGAAGAAAAATCACTTTAATAACAAAGTTACCAAGGAATGGACTAAACTTAAAACTGTCTTATCCTAAGTTACAGATAAGTTTTTGATTTATTTTCATTTTGTAATATGTTTTCTATAGAAAAATCCTATATAATTATATTTTTTTATGATTGTACCAATTTAGGTACAGCCTGTCATTCATACATGAACTGATTAATTATCTTGTGTGAAATAGTTTATTAAATAATCAGCACTGAAAATTATTTTTAAATTAAAGACAAAATATTTCAATTGATATAACTATCACTCATTTTATTGTATTCCCTAATAAGATAATTATTTTTAGTACAGTTATAATAAGCAACCCTACGTTCCACTTGAGGAGTTTGGAAATACTTAAAATAATTTCTGGTCAATATTTTAATAACTTACCCGGAATTGTCACTATGATATGAGCAGCAGAAGAATTACCGATAGAATTGTGCGCTACCAGCTCAAAATAGTACGATATGTTGGATTCCATTTTACTAAGCTGAAACTCATTTGTAGGCTCCATCTGTTCTGATTCGCAAAGATCTTCATCTATCAAACCATTTGACATCTGGAATTTTTATATAAACAAGAACGCATGTCATATATGCCTGTATAAAATATATATTTTTAAAACCCTAATAAATTAATTAATAAAATTGATAGACTCACAGGACAATGACGTATTGCATAAAAATCAACAAGATCACTATTTTTCCATTTTAATACTTTATCCTTAGCAATTATTTCTTCCGCATCCACATCCCACTCGGGCTCGTCGGGTGATGATCTGAAATCAATTCTGAAATTGGTACTTTCTTAGTTTTATTTATATTCATTTAGTGTTAAGAGATTGTTCATCCTAAGGACAGACACCCTGAACTACAGCATCCTCGTGTACGATATAACTGTTGTAATGCGTTTTTATCGTTTGTAGCAAATTTTTTTTCACTAATAAATAACATATTTTTAATAGAAGTATCATACTTATTACTTATTCCATCTATATGTAATGTAATGTATGTAATTTCATGCACTAATTAATATAAATTTAACACACACATTAACAAATATATCGAACGCCGCTTTAACACAGCGCGGCTTGAGTTTAACATTTCATAGTTATTAAGACGAACCCAACACAAATTAAGCAAGCCGTAACAAAATAACAACAGTTCATTAATGTCTCTACATTAATATAATACAATAGTCTTTTTAAGCAGGTGGTTTTATGTTTAGGTACTTCATTAAATGTGTTTTGTTAAAATACACAAGAGATTTCCAAGTCACAAAACACACTTATTGGTATGTGGCCCTGTTTATTGAAATGAAGGTTTCGATTGCCACATAGGAAAATTGTTTGCGTTACCTGACTCACAGACGTGATCACGTAACTCGCTATATATTCTTACTAAATATAAATATTTTACTCTTACTTAATATTCCCTAATTAAAACAAATGTATTTGTCACCGGGCTACCGTGAATTTCAAATTCTACTTTTATAAATTGGTAATTGGGCCATCATTTTAAGAAACGCCGAATATTATGTGCAAAATACTTACTTTTCAAGTGTAACAAAATCTAGAATATCACTCCACGGTCCAATACCCACGTCATTGATGGCAGCAAATTTGATAAGATAACTAGTATTTGGTTTCAGTTTCTCTATTCTCAACGGCCGGTGGATCGACCAGGTTCTGTTAATATGTATGTCTGTTATATTGTAAGTGTCTATTTCGTCATATTCTGAGGTAAATCCGATTACATCCGGACCGGTGACCGCCGGCGGGTCTATGTTAAATGTTACTGACGATGATGTTACGTTTGCGAGACTTATCTGAAATTAAAGTTTCAGTCGGAGTGTATAATTTATAAAGTATAATAGTATAAGTTATAATAATATTCCAATAACATACAGTATTGACTGCTGTAGGTACAAATCCTTCTCTTAAAGTTATTATTTTCTTGGCCTCTCCAAACTCGTTCTTAGACGTGCATTCATAAACTCCATACAGCATCTTATTTCCAACCACAAGAGGACTCTTATGTAACTTAGGTGTCATTATTTTATTGATCTCAACTTGATCTTCTGATGATATGTCATTACCTTGATATCTGTAATATATATTAAATATAGTACAGATAAAGTATTTATGACTTTATAATAATTGACACACTAATAACCAAATTGTAAACTGATGAATGTCAAAATGTCAAAATTTTTAAAATAACGTGCGTGTTTAGATTTAAGTTCTTTAAAAAACTTTTTCTCAAAGTAGTAGTTTAATGTTTTAAGATTGTCGTACATTTGAAAATACTACCAAAGAAATTATTCGACACGGAAAAGCACCAGCATCCGTAGAGACACCGAAGATTTATATATTTTTTTCCACAAATTTCCAACACTATACTAGTGAAGGGTGATAAATTACTACAAGAATTACATTTATGTTTATTTATGATTGATATACACGGATACGGTAGCTCAGTTGGTAGAGCGACGGGACGGTTTCCCAGTAGTCGCGGGTTCGAATCCCTGCCCGTATCGGTTTATTTTTCAGTCTATATTTATATAAACTACCTTTACCTCCAAGTAATATCAGCAGGTGGATTGCTAAAATGGTCACAGCTTAAAGTAATATTTTTGTCTTTCCATGACCAAACATCCTCGAAGGGTGTTGTGAAGTAGGGCGGATACAGTACTGTGAGCTGACTTTCTTGTGTATCGGAATCCACTAAAATTAATATATCTATTTACATTATTCTAATAAAGAAAAATATAACTAAATATATGATTATTATTATGTGTATCATATATTTTTTAATAATATAAAATGCATTATTGAAAATATAATGAAGCTTATTTTATGTTAATTAACTGGGTACATTTTGTTTCCAATAATTAATTAACAATTTGTGCAATTTAATAAAGTTTCAGGGTAAATTATAAGTAAATGAAATTGTAATCCTTTTGAGAGAAATACAAAGTGGGTCAGCACATGAGGCTTTAACATTATTAATTATTTTAAATAATTATTATTTTGATTTGAAACAGATTATAAAATATGATACTTATAAAACTTAACGTTTTGAGGACTTATTTTGATTTAAATTCAATATTTTAAATACAACATGAATATATCTTTCTAGTGTATTTAAGCACACAAGGCATACTTAAATAAACCGTGTAAAGTACATAAGGTAGACCTTATATACTTAAATAAACTGGGGGATGGGATGGGCTGTTAAAAAACATTGTAGTGGTTTTCCAAAACAATGGTAAACAATGGTAAATGGTAAATGGTAAGTGGTAAAACATTGTAGTGGTTTTCGAAAACAATGGTAAACGGTTGTTTTTTCTGCGGTTTAATAACACAGATAATTAAAAAAAACAGAATTTAAATTACTTGGTTCATTCGTTACTGGTCCAGTTCGGTGAAGTGCTGTACGTGTTATGACGATAACACGTGGTATCGATAAAATCTGCTATGAACTTTGCAATTTTCACACATGACTTTGTAAAATGACATTCCGTTGGACGCATGTGATATTGGAAAATAACATTCCGTTCAAGTAAGTTATGATCCTAAGTTCGTATACACTTTATTAGATCCATAATTGGCCCAAACTTAAATGACTGAATATACTTGGGATAAGACGGTAAATGACACGGTACTCTTCATGGTAAGTGATAACCATTACGAGAAGGAAGATATACGGAGAGAAAGGGACGGGAAATGGCACTCTCTTATTCAACTTTATCTTCAGTGAGAAGGTAGTATTACCGGTCGGAACAGTTTGTATGAGCTGTCTTTTGACTACTAGGTATTAGCTTTTAATATTACAATCCTACCTACTTACCCTCGTTAGTCGCGTTACACATATATAGACCATCGTGAGATCTATTCACTTTCAGGAATGTCAAATAGAATTCCACTTCAGTGTCACTTACATTCCTTGTCTCCCACACTATGCTGGAAAATAAGTACATTTATGATTACTAATCTCGAGTGTGAAATCTAAACTATCTTTAATGCTTATCGATAATCGTAACCAATGTTTTAAAGTAGAAAAGATGGTTACGATTTTCCAAAGAAGCCTAATAGATGTCGCCGTTGACCCGAAAAGGACGACTACTTATACAATTCTAAATTCATGAAAGCAGGTAGCTCAATTTCCGGTTTCAAATTATGGGTTCGAATTTCTGCTCGTTTCGATTTATTTTTAATTCTATATTTATTTTTAAAACTTTAATATATATATGTTAAATAGCTTCTTTCAAAACCTTTAAGATTAAATAGCGACCTCACTTTCTTGACAATCAGTCACATTGGTCAACAGATCAGGGCCGTGATCAGGTTGATATAGTTTCATTTAATATTAATATTAATCTGAGATGGCAATTTATTCAGATAAAACGATCGGAAGATTTTATATCCACGTATACTATATAATGTATAGTGTAAAACTACCTTTGTTCGTCAGATTCTTCTCCTAAAAATAACATATTCATTTTTGGTATCGGCCGTCCTTTAGCTTTGCAAACTATCTGAGTGCTCGATCCTTCCACTGCTGTTACATTGTTGAACTCAGTTATGTTCGGTGACACCAGCACCTAAATAAAATAGATAGATAGTTATTATTCTCCAAATAATTTATTTAAAAATCAGACGGTATATGTTACAAATGAGTCTAATAAAGTTTTTAACCCCCGATCCAAAAGAGGGATGTTATGAGTTTAACGTGCATATCCGTGTGTCTGTCTGTGGCATCGTAGCACCCAACGAGTTGACGTATTCGCTTGCGGTTTTTTAAATCGGAATCCTGGTTTGTGTAAACAAGTGAAAATAAGTGTGTTGGTCGGTTCATTTAGAACAATATAGAAACCAGAACGTAACCAGAAACCAGAACGTAACTTTATTTTAATAAATAAAAAAAAAATGAATACAAAAAGACCTCTAAAGAGGATAACAATAATATTATTATACTGTATTATTATATAACATACATAATAATATTATTTATATCGGTATTTTTGTATCGGGGGTTTCTTAAACTTATAATTATTTTTTTGTAAAGACAATTCAAAAAATGAAAAAAAATGTTCTCTACTCATTTACACTCAATATTAAACATATATAACATTTTTGCTTATAAAAATCAAATAAATGGATGATATAATCTGTGTTAGGTGTGGGCGACTCCTGAAAGCATAGTTTAGGCAAAAATGTTATCTCTCAAAAGTTGTGATTTATCACGTCCTCAACCCATCATTAAAGTTAACAGTTGGTCTGACACTAAATCATCAAGAAAGGTAAAAATCATAGATTTAGTCAACTCTTGATCACAACAAATCATATAAGTACATATAATAAATAACTTTTAAAATTATCTAACCAATTCTACTTGCCTCTATATTAATGATCTTAGTAAAGTTCCCAGCGCTGTTGATCGCAGTACATTCGTACGCTCCTCTGTCTGTTTCGTTAACTTCATCAATCACAATTCTATTGTCTATCTGATGCCAGGTTACATTTCCATTTGATTTCTATAAATTATTTACTATTTATAATAGATAATTGTTGCATCAATAATAACTTCAGTCGAAATAATCATAAATATACTATAAACTTTTTACTTTAATGTTTTTATTCTTTTGTTACAACTTTTGCCAGCATTAAGGACTGAAACCTTTTGTGAAAACATACAACAGACCCGGAACAATAATAAGTAGAAATCGAACCCATAACTTTTGGTTTACAGTCGGAATTTAAATGCTTAGCTTAGTGGGCTGGGGAGCACTTTCGTACATTTAAATAATAATTTAGGAGTATCATTTCTTTTCGTCATTTCGTCAAGAGACATTTGATTTTAATATATAAAATGCAAACCACTAATATTCCAATATACAGACCGTAGAACCTATTTTCCTCCACGAGTATTCTGGATGTGGGTTTCCTTCAGCATTGCACTCTATGGCCAAGGTCTCGCCTTCAAACACTGTATTGTCCATACTCGCTATCAAGTCTGTGATCGTTGGTATCGAAATAACCTACAATATTATTATGATTTTGTCATGATTTGCAATGCGGCAATTTAAATACATACACATCATAAACAAAATGATTTACTAAATATTTATTAATTTATATATTTGAAATTGTCATTAAATATGTGGACCATATTATGCTTATAATTGAATTAATAATTAAAATCGAATAAAAAATGTCAACACAGGCAGGATAAAAACCTGCGACTTCTGGCGTTGTAGATCTAATGTTGATAATTTTATTCAATATTGTTTAATCCTTTTTTTTAATTTTTAATCATAAGGTTTTTAAAATTATCCATTCAAAATATGTTTTCAAAACAGTAGTAAACTAAATAAGGTAACTATTGACCTAAAGCAACAGAGCGTTTAACCTCAAACTATTAAAATCGTCATGTTTTATGATGGTAAATAATTTTCCTCTCAGATGTAATAGTTCGCTAGACCAGCAAATATTTAGTGGAACTAGGTCGAACGTTGATCGTTCACTTAAGGGTCTATTCATATTCATATTTTAATCACTAAAATGAAGGGATACTTTTATACTTTTAAGAGAAAATATGCTGAAGATAAAAGTTATATTTTTTAGAGTTTTAAAAGTATAAAAAACTAAGATTTTACTTTAAAAGATAAGAGTAATATTTTGGTAACATATAATATTTTTGATATAATAATTTGTTCAAATTTATATAAATATAAGTAAGCTTCACATGGCTATACATGTTTATAGATATTTTCAAAATTCTACAAAGTCAAATTGCTAGCAATCAAATTAATTGAAACATTACTTTTTAACAAGTTACTTATTTGAAAACTTCGGCAAGTCGAGATTAGTCTGGATTCTTGGAATTTCTAATAAAATTTGGGCGACCCAATAATAAATTTATTCCGAACTAGGTTTCCATCAGTTGCTATGTCCGTGAGTTTGTTTATTTTTCCAGCCCGTTTTGTTTCATTATTGCATAATTTTAGGGTTTTACTTTGACAATGACAAAACTTTTATTTTGTAATATATTTTATCCTCATATAAAAAACTGACAACATTCAATTACCTCCACACGTATATCTTGATCGATTCCTTCACCAGTCTCCAGATCGGACGCTGCACATTTGTAAATTCCATTGTCATCTTTTGTAATATCTTTTATCTTTAGTCCTTCTGGAGTAACTTCATATTTATCATCATCTGTGATCTAAAAATAAATACATTTTGCAGATTATTAAAAACAATAATATTATTATCTAAAAACTTTAGGCCATATAATAATTAAATCTTTTGCGATATTTTCATAAAACAGTATAAAATTACTTTATTCAATTCAATTTAAATTTTAAAACAAGTATAATTTATTCTACGAATACTATTACTATTATCTATATCGTAAACTAAACATTTATATTGTACCTCAACGAGACCATCGTTTTCTTTGTACCAGTTTATCAAAGGCTCGCTATCGCCTCGAGCCTCACATGATATCACGGCGTCTTTACCACTCACTACATATTGGTTAGGCTTTATGCTCACAAAATACGGTGGATCTATAATCATATTATAATTATTAATGGTAATACTAGTTTTTGCTTTTCTTGAACTGTGATGAATGGTAAATATATATTTATCCAGATAAGGAATTTTGAAACCATTCGGTGTTCCTGTAAGCAGCTCGTCATGATTCTCCATTCTTCGAGTTCATGAATGGGAAACCCGAATGGGTTCGAAACCAGTTCATAAAACTAATAAAATAGATAGAGTAAATACATACGGTTCATACTTCTTTTTTTTTTAATTAACTTAATTTCAATAAAATAAAAAAGAAAGTAATTTAAACAAATGAATAGATGATGTACAATCAGTAGGTAACTAGCAAAAATGATTTTTCTTCTCGAAAACACTCAAGTAGAGATTTTTAATCATAAAAGAACCTAGTCTATGATCTTAACGTTTTAAGAGAGAAAAAAAACTGTACTTGAAATTTTAATTATTTAAATAGTAAGAATTTAAACCCAAATAAAAACAAAAAGATCATAGCAGTTTACTATTTTAGTAACTTCCTTTTCTATCATCATCGTCACTGACGTCATTTTGTAAGATGCAACTTCGATTAAATTCCTATTTCTATTCCAAATCTCTACATTATAGTTAGCGATTAAATTTGATTATCTCTATTATACGCACCATATGCTTCAACGTTATAAATCATAGAGTATTGTTTGCCGTTGTGAACAGTCACGCACTTGTATGCTCCGGATATTGATTTGCTTATATTTGGAATATACACGCTGTATGTCGCCTTGTCAAGCCATTCGGTATAGACGTTTGATTTTGTACCTGGTCTTGTTAAGTTAATTATTACTTTAGGAAGAATGGTAGTAGTCATTCGTTGTATTTAGTAATCTTTTTCAGCAGATTTCAACTCTCGAAATAAGACGAGAATCCTATAGACAACTGTTAATCATTCTGCGTCTACACAGTACAAGTTATATGCATCTTAATATATGTTATGTCAAAGTTTGATAATCAATTATATATTATAGAAAACATATTCTTAACTACTCATATAAAACAATTTTTAAAGGTTATTCAAACAAATATAGATCTCGCTGGGATATCAGCCTCATTGTTACTCTATCAATGTAAAATATTCGGCATTTAATAATTTTTTATCTGAGCTATTTGTTATTTTTTATGATATGAAGCCGTCATACAGCGATGTTTAAATGATTCAACAATTGTTTTAAAATTTGTACATGCTATTGAAAATTTAAATGCAAATATTTTATATACTAATTTTATTTACTTTGAAATAGATATTTTAAATAAACTATTAACAAAGCTTACCTCAAAGACTGAATTTCGTGGTTGTTGGTGTCGAACCACTTTAGAGAATCTGATGTTCCAAGATCACATTTACACTCTTGATAAAATGAACTTCCGCTTTTAATTTTAGTAAATTCGACTTGATTGTCGGTGAAGCAAGTCTGGCTCTCTGTAAGAAAAAATATCATTGTCACCCACGCTTGCCCATCTATCAATTAAGTTTGGGCATCTACAATACTCGAAACTGGGGAACACCAGATAATGTCAGACACGTAATATATATTAATAGAACACAAAACGGTTTTACATTTTATTTAAAACTTTTAGTGAAGAAGTTGGAGTAAACATTAAAAAAAATAAAGTGTAATTTTTTATAAAAATATTTTTTCAGCCTTGCCATGCCATTCTAAATTAAACTGTTTTGAAGTTATCTATAAAGATCATATATAGAAACTTAATATATTACACTATAGTGTTTCACGGTTTCATCATCTCACAAATTAATTCTAAAATCACAAATCAAACTTACATTAAAAGGAAAAAAAAATTGTCATAGAAAAGTTTGGATAAGTTAGACAGATCGAAAATAAAGTTTTGTTTTGTTCTTCGTTTTCTTTGATGGATGGCCATGGACGTAAATTAAAAATAATTTGTTTTTTTCCATTAAGTTGTTGAATACTAAGAATAAATAACATTATATGTTTTGAGACTGTACTTTCTCTATACATATATAATAATAATAATAATAATAATATCAGGACAAATTACACACATTGATCTAACCCCTAAGTAAGCAAATTATTTGCTTGTGTTAAGGGTGTTAGACAACGATACAAATACATAGAAATACACATATAAATACTGAGAATATATTTAATAAACGACCAAACCCAGAAACACAGACATCTACGCTCATCACATAAATGCCTGTCTCCGCCGGGAATCGAACCCGAGCCCCATTGCGCCGTGACACGTTAGGCGTCTGCGCTAACCACTCGACCAACGGGGCGGTCGTATATATATATATATATATATATATATATATATATATATATATATATATTTACTAACACTAATTAATGGTCTACGAGTTCCCGTCTGCAGTTTGCCTAATTAGAAAAACTGATTATATATCACAGTACGAATTAGGCACTTCTTCACTTCTCATTAAACATAGTTACTGAAGTAATATATATGTAAGAGTAAACAAAACATGGACCCACATGTACTCAGCAGACAGGTTCTATAAATGTACCTGATTTATTACTGTCGATTTTAAAAAATATTTTATGAAAAATATTTTTATTTGCGATGTAATTGCTCATTAGAAAATTGTTTCAATTCTTACTTCAATAACTGGGACTCATGTAAATGTTTACGAATGCTATTTGTTACATCTGCGTCTTTTGATCTTTGTAAACAAATCCCTGAAGGCTGTGAGAGTTTTGGTAAAACAGGTATTTTCAAGATGTAATGTTTATTTTGCTATAGGTTATCATATTATTTTATGTAAGGAGTCGTACGCAAATAACATAAAATAATTTATTGTCTTTTATTTTTAAATATACATTTAATTGAATTTACTATTTATCCTGAATGTAATAGTTATTAATCGTGAATCCACATAACTCAAAAAATTAATAGTAATAACTGGAACAGCTTTTGTAAATATTGCCTTAATTTCATGCTCTTCATTAAATGTTTATGTTTTTAAATGTCATTTTTGTTGTGAACAATAAGGAGGTCAACCAATTACAACTAATTGTTTAACAGTAAATTTGGTCTTACCAAAGGTCAAACATTTTTAGTTTTGAATAAAAATATCTATCTATAATTATTAAAACATGTATATAATTTTAATAACTGTCTACTCTATTCATGCAATGTTGAATATAAGGAGATTAATATCAGTTTTAAGGTATAAAATTTACATAATAAATTCGAATACAGTCTCAAGAATTTTATTCCCTAGAGACATAATAGTTATGATTTAAACAGGAAGTTTACCGAGGATTGCTCCGGAAGGTACGTAGGTTCATAATTTGTCATTAAACTTGACTCACAGCTACGCTTTGTTTAATAGTCTGTAACCTTATCCAGATGAAAGAAACTTAAACGATATTTTAAAGAGATCCTGCCTATTATACTCTCGGTTTTTAACAACAAAGACTTAAATTATCTAATAAAATTGAGTTATATATTTAATTTTACTTCTTCTACTTAATAGTTACAAGGCTGTATTCATTTACCGTTTAAAAATATCATGTAATACATATACTGGCAATCATTTAGCACGCTAGAATTGTATTTTTTCCTATTAGATTTGATAAGCACAAAAGCATCGGAATAGTGCAAAAACACAATTTAGTGTTATTTCTCCCATGTGGAGGAATTAACACACAACTTTGGGGTAACAACCCTCGTCAATATCTTTTTACGTAGAAAATTGCGGTGTATCGGGGTACCGATGGAATTTGATGCATGTCTAACAATACCCCTTAAGGTATATAAAATGGATGAAGAGGGATCAAAGTAATAGAATTGCAAGAAATAGTCTGTGGCCATGTCAAATATAGTTCTTAAGCCGGTTATACATTGCATGTCATGGCAGGTCGCCAGATGAAGATAGTGTCTGACACCAATTGTATTTATACAAATCAGACCTACATATACACATACAAAAGGATGTTAAATAGTTAGCACGTCCTTCATAAATATAACAAATGAATTCACTCTTCACATCTGACATTGAGTGCAACCGCTAATCAGCGTCCATCTAAATAAAACAGGAATAGCTTACGTCATCGTATCAACACACTCATTTAATTGTTACAATACACAATACTGCGTAATCACGAACCCATAGAGCCGCAAATGTAGAGTTTGCAAAAATATTAATCATCCTATAGCTAATTAAATAAGGTGTGTTAACGAGCTTTTGGTTATACTATTAAATGTCAAATATATAACGCATTTGGACCGGGGTGTAGAATTAAGATTTTAATCTAAGAGCTATTGTTTTAAATGCTTGTTATTATAACCAAAACATTTAATTGATAATTGTAAATATTTCAGAATCAATAAAATTTTATATATCGTGTTTTGCATCACCAGATTTTTTTGTTTACAATATTTTTATGATCCGAGCATATATTAATTATGAAAAAAAAAATAACTGTAGCCATTAAAACCACATGCTGTGGTTGTGCTTCTTCGTCGTCCCGAACAGATTTAAAAATATTAAATTCCAAGGATCGTAACATAGGAATGTATAATTCATGTGTATTAATAATGTCACTAAGCGTAATAAGACTTCTTGAAATTTGCACGTATTAAACAGTCTGTTTATTTTTATATTGTTATAGATATTTTCACAAAATACAATTTTTTAATCTTTAGCTTTGTAGATTTGTTTGTCCATATAGGTATATTATAATTAACGAACTATTGCCAGTGACTTCGTTTGCCCCTGCCGCCCTCTTCCAATTAAAATTATAAACCATCTTTAATCACTTAAAAATTATACAAATCAATAATTTATGGGTTTTTATTATTATTGAAGCACACAAGTTTCGTATCTTCCCGTAAAAACATAGATTAAATTCCTGAACGAATTCCTTTTGGTGTCTTATGTCGTATTTGAATGTACATATATAGTGCATTTTCTTATATTATAGTATTGTAGTTATACAAATATTCTAGGGTAAGAAGTATTTTATATGTCAACTGGAGTAATTTCATCATAATGTATCTTGTGTATTTTGCGTGATGTGCGAATAAACAAAAATATAAAAAAAAACTAATGATTTCAATGCTACATAAGGAGCAGGTAACAATTTTTTTTTCAAAAATATAACTGTAAAAATTATTTCTAGTTTCTAATTTTAATACATATATAAATACTAGCTTTTTAAAACCATCATAATCGTATATAAGCTAAATATAAATATAAGGGGCTCTCAGATGTACTAGCTCTTATGCGAATTAAATCTAAATATGAATCTTCCTCTAGGAAATCTATACAAATTTAGCTGCATGACCTAGTCTACTAGTAATTTATATGAACTACTCCCTTGTGTTATTATTATACGAGTATATTTCTTAATATAATGGTCAGTAGATAAAACATAAAAAATTAAAATTTTTATTTAAAAGAATTGCAAAGTAGCGTAGTAGTAGCGTCTAATTGTATCCATTTTTGAATGCTTCATCATAACATTAATGATACTACAAAAAAAATTTAATGCATAAAATTCAGTAAACCTTTCTGCTTAAACACTTTAAATTGTTTAGTAAATCTGTTTAGAATGAACACAATTTATAGCTTTACAAGTAACAAATAAAAATAACCACACAATGAGGCTATAATATATCCTTATTAGTTGAATGACCCCACATATATCACCCCGATAGGACAGTGGCTATGTTTCCAATATTAATTGGAACTTATTGGTTCGTCTTGCTTTCTTCCATCTTCACTTAGACTTCATATTGATGTCATTTATTTCCTTATTCATTCCATATTTGAATGAACTCTCGGGTTACTAATATAGACTCACAGATAAATAATATTAAGAGATAATGAAGATCGCTCAAGCGGTACTATATCTAGGATTGATCTCAGGTTACTACGCTTGTTCACGGTCAGAACTAATCTATTGGATTACTTGGTTTATATATAATTATTAATTTCTTATTCCAGATAAAATATATTTGTTGTAAACGTCAGGTTTTCAATACAAGGCTCAGTCAGTGGAAGTAATTTAATTTAATTCATTAACGGCTCGCAATCGAAATGTTGTGATTTTAACTTTACACCCGTTTTCATTTTATTTATCTTTTCAGTATTTTTTTTTTCGGTATTTATACTATCTACGTAATTACTTAGTATTGTATACAGTATTTAGTGAGTAATGTCTTTTTAATTTAATCATTTAAATGGGTCTTGTTATATTGTTCCAAGAGAATAACAAAACAATATATTGTACTGTTTTATGTAGAGATTATTAATAAACATAAGACATTTTTGTAATAAAATCTACTTCTACTGCATTCCAGAAGTCTAAGGTTAAGGTTTTACTCATGCTTATGGCTTTTAATTTGTTCTAAAACAATATAAAAAGCGCATAACAAGACTCACAGGTTAAAAATGGAATTATTTAATTTAACAAAATATCGCTTTACAAATTTATAACAGCATTTAACATTTTATTTTTAAATTGAAATGTATCCAATGACACAAATTAAACGAATGAAATAAAGTAAATTTTGTTGAAACAGCAACGTTTTATTCAAGTCATTTTTGGCACGACTTTTTATTAACGTTTTCAACTTTTTGTGCTTATTTCAACACCTAAAGTGTGAGAGGAGTTGTGGACAGACTTAATTAATTCTAAAAGTCATTTAAATGGTGAAAATAATTTGATAAAACATTGCGATTTTAGGTTTATTATAACCACATAAACTCTTTATAACGATTAATTAAATATAACAAATTTAACATTTATTTAGATGTGAGGCCACTAAAAAACAAACTCAAATTAAGATTTAATATAAGAAGAAATACCATGAATATAGATTATCTAATTAGTATAAATCATTCATTCTTTCTCATTTATTGGAATAGTAATAATAATAATATTAATAGTAGGACAAATTACACACATTGATCTAACCCCTAAGTAAGCAAATTATTTGCTTGTGTTAAGGGTGTTAGACAACGATACAAATACATAGAAATACACGTATAAATACTGAGAATATATTTAATAAACGACCAAACCCAGAAACACAGACATCTATGCTCATCACATAAATGCCTGTCTCTGCCGGGAATCGAACCCTATCCCTATTTAACCGTGACACGTTAGGCGTCTGCGCTAACCACTCGACAAACGGGGCGGCGAAAATAGCATAATATTTATTTGTAGTTCTTATCTAAACCAATCTAGAATACAATAAGAACTTACATCACCAGTTAAAACCCATCAACCTAAATATTCGAAGTAGTTAATTCCACATCATGACACCAATACGGAACATAATTTTAGGAATGTACCAGCCTTTAACGAACTCAACTAGCTGGTGACCGAACGCGTTATTGTTTGATATTGTGTTACTCTTTTTAATAACCAGCAACAATTATATAAGCGACAAGGCCTTGAAGTTGATGGTGAAGAATGAAATACTTGAGTGATATCAATTTATTAGAAATTCATCTAAACCCGCAATTCTCAAATACGATTAAGGGAGATTTATACACGATTCAGATGGAGTCTAGTAGATTAAATACAATAAATTATTTATTTGCCATAAATACTTCTTGTAGCAATCGATGCATAAATTACTGTTTCTTCGAATTATTCTTTAATAACACTTATCTTTGTGTGTGTTATGTACGTGGTTAAACATAGTCACCTTGAATTGCTAGATTGCAATTTGCAATTGATATTGACTGTATTTAATAGGATATTACTTCTGGTTGGAATTGAGAGACTTCTGTAGAGCAATCAAGACCGGTGAATTGCTTTCAATTTAAATAATATTTGTTATTATTTAAAACGAAATAAATTAAATTATATAATTTATTATTTTAGGTTAATGTCACTAACATTGACAATTGAAAAGAACTGAATACGTAATTGAATGAAGTCGATAGAGATTGATCGATTGTGTCACATCCGTGGCTATTTATACATTTGTACCCATTTAGTACGGTATTAATAGTATTTATTATGTGGTTTCGTTATTTAAAAATTAAACATTAAAAAATAACTATTAGGGATAAAACTAAAAGTTCACTTATTACTTGTTAAGTATTATTTAATTACTTTACCCAGAAACATCTAGTTGCTTTTGTTGAAGTATTAGAGTAGGTTTACACTGGTAAAATAATTATTCAAATTATGTTATAATTAAATTCGAATTAATTATAGTTTGAACTTTATTATATTTAAAATATAATAACGTCAAAACGAAATTGGATCCTTGCATTAATTATTACTAACATTATAGAAAAGAAACATTTAAATATATTGAACTCAAATGAAATAAAAATAACTGACACTCACCTGACACAAAAACACTGACAGAAAAGGTAATAACAAAAAAAAAATCTTTGTTATATTTCATTTTTACTTTTCAGACTTTTTCTAATAAATACATGAAAACAAATAATTACAAGTGACTACATCAACACCGCAAGATCTCGAAAAAAAAAAACGAATTTGAAATTTAAAATTAGAATATGCGTTCCGAAACGCGTTGTAATTGATTTGTGCGGCTGTCTCCATGCATGCGGGCGACTAGGCATAACACGACTGACGTTAGTTACTTCATACTTGTGCTTCTGTGACTATGAAACAGGACGCATATTGAAGTAAACATCACGCTTATTTTTAGAGCCCTTTGAATAGACTTTGCTGTGGAATGGAATGTCATTTTTAATAGCGAAAGGTACCGAAGCATTTGCTTTAAAGACTTGTAAGAGAATAGCCACAAATAGACAAAGGAAGCCAATTACATTTTTGCTATGCCTGTTTGTGAATCATCACTTTGGTATAATTAGTCGTAATAACGGGTAACGTGTCTGATTTATTTTGATAAATTTTACAATTTTGTTTTGTTATTTGAAATTTGGCGCGTATTGTGTAGATAATGGGATGGTATTTTTTAGGAGAACCCTTCCAAGAATCTTTGAAGATTATAATAGAGGGCAATGAACAAGCAATGTGCTTTTCCCCCACTTAAATAAATCACTTTTCTGTACTGAAAAGAATAGCATTAGTAACAAGAAAGCGTTTCTCAAGAAAGGGTGGAAAAACTGCAACGTTGCTTAATCATTTGTTTGAATTTACTAAATTTATATTAACTGTGTATCTTCAATTTAAATCAAATATTTGGATCTTCGAATGAACCCGCATTGTGTACCCTATGAATATGTCTCTAGTTATCTGTTTAGGTCTAATGTAAACACAATTACACTTGCGGTTAGAAGTGAGAGTGGAGCTTATATAATAATTAAGTGATATAAAAGATATCACATTATAATATGTAGATTTATTGTAAACATAAATAACATTTAGTAACATTATGTCTCAGATGCGAAGAAGTATTTTCCACAAAAGGGTTGCCTGTTACCTAGATAATTTAGACTTTATTTATTTAAATAAAAAATGGCTATATCACTTTAGTTGTTATTGTTTTCGAAGTTATAATTAACGAGGTTTTTTGTTTCGGACTAATGGACTCGCTTTATTATATTTTTTTATCTCACATTTATTAATTATTTTTAATAATGTGTATTATTAAGAAAATAACAAAAATAAATAATTTCTGCTTTTTAACGCTACGTAAAATGAAGAGTTAAAATGTACGTTTTGTTTTCAAGTCTAATAGCCATCATTAGGACAACCACGGGAGAGAATACTTTAAATTGAAAAATATATCAAATTGCATTAATTGTATTAATTTTTGCAGCTGATACGTGTATAAAACAAAATAAGTAAAAGTGTCTCTTAAATTTATATAAATATAGAATGAAATATAGAATTAACGAAATATAGGCGGACAGCGATGAGGTAGCTTAGTTGGTAGAGCGACGGGACGGCTTCCCAGTATTCGCGGGTTCGAATCCCTGCCCGTACCGGTTTATTTTTCATTCTATATTTATATAAATTTAAATAAGATTAACATGGCTATACATGTTTATAGATATTTTCACACAAAAATGTCTCTTCTTCGTCTATAATAATGTTATTATTTAATATTATATTATCATAATAAAAAATATACTTTTAGTAAATTTTGGAACCTGCTTTGAAAGTTGTACTCAGATATTATGTGAATGATGTTACAGCCATCTATTCTATGACGAGCGAGCAATTAAGACTTAAAAGAATAATCTTCTTATGCCCAATTGCGCCAAAATTGCAAATGGAATGGAAATACAGATAATATGGCTCTACAGGAAAATTACGTTCAAACCAAGGGTTGTTCCAACCATGGTTCCACCCTCTGATTGTGGATAAACGGCGTAAGGGATTGTCTGTACGCAAACATACATATATATGTAACCATATGGTAAAATTATTATTACAATTATTTGTTACGAAATTTATTATAAGGAGTTGTGAACCCAAACTTATCCGACGACTGGGGCTTATGTTAGTGTTAGATCTTATCCAATTATGGTTCAATTACGTAACATATTAAGTTGCTTCAAGGTGGGTAACCGTTTTATTTTATTTGTGTAATGTAAATTTGAACAGGTATTCACGGTTAACAGTCGGACAAATAAAAATATAACATACACATATTTTATCATGGTTTAGAATCGAACCTTGACCAGTCTATTCAAATACAAGTCAATGTTTGGAAATACATATGTGTAATAACCGTGAAGAAATATAGTAGTTAAAAACCTATACCAATGTGTACAGTAGTAGAATAATATGGTCAAAATATTAATACTATAGTTAATCCGAAAATATAATATAAATCAAACCTTCATAGTTACACATTTCAATTCACTATTTAATTTAATTATCCCTATATTATTTAATTTAATTATACCAATCAAACCAATCAAACTATGCTAAAATAACTAATAACCCTGGCATAGTTAGACTTTGCTAACTACCCATTAACATTAACTGGATCCCATCGGTAGTTAAATAGGTTAAACTGAGTCCTTTACCGCAAGTCCTTAAAGTACTGTATCAATTCCCAGCAGCTGTCTACTAGCAAGCGGAGTACAAAGTGCCCTCCGGATTCAGCAACTTTGTCATTCCCGTTATAGCTTACCATCTTATGTATTCATCAACTAAACTAAGTTTAAACAACTTTTTATTATATTCTTTTAGTGTTATAAACATGTCGGATACATATACATACATGGGTTGAAAAGAGACACATAGATGTGACTCTTAAATGTTTATTATATATCTTTATATAAAACTATTATTACGTTTATTTTATTATAATTTTATCATCTGATTTACTAACAGACATCTCTCATGGTCTTCTAGGGAAAAGGTTTTTTTTAATATATTTAAAAAGTTTAAAGGAAAGTTGAATATTTTAAAAACAGATTTATTTAAATATGAACCATTCATGAAAATTTTGGAAAATACTGTTTTGTTGTTAGTTTATTCTCAAGTGTACATAAGCTCAACATTAAATGAATATGAAATTATCTTATTTAGACAGAACCAAATAATTCAGACATATTCAAAATGATTTTATATGAAACACGACTGCGACTTAGTACGTATAGATTTCGAACTCGATAAAACGTACCCGTTCAAAGTTTCATGAAATTCCGGCAAGCAGTTCTTGCGTGTAGTATTTCTAGTTTGTTTTTATAAAAATATACTAGAAACACTAATATATTTAATCACACATATTTTTTACAGAGGAGGTAGTCCAATTTCGTATTCTTTTTATTGAAAAGGATATTATTATTCCCTGGAGGACCACAATTAAAAAAAAGGTCTTGCCGAAATGATACGATAAAAGAAATTATTAAATTCTTTATTTTTTAACCGATTTAAATAAAAAGAAACACTAAATGTAAAGTGAATATATTCGAAATATATTCACTTTACATTTAGTGTTTCTTTTTATTTAAATCGCCAATGCCAATATATTCGAAAACTTCATCCAAACCGGTTAAACCGTTTCTGAGATTAACGTGCACAAAAATACAGACACTCATATATATATACAGACATACAGACATACAAACATATAGAAGAACGGACAAAATGAAAAGTATTGTTTTAGGTTCTCTTGTTTTTGTAAATATTTTCCATGTGCAGCGATCAGTAACGGTTGTATTATACTTCACATAATATATATTTCTTCACACGTATCCCTGTATATTTTTATATTTAAAATGTACAAAAACTACTCCTCTACAGATTTGTTACATGTATAAAAGACGATTTGTTTGGTACCTATTACGTGATTGCCATAATTTTTTTTTTATTCCTTAAACGATTTAAAAGAAATAAACCCTAAATGTTAAGTGAAGACTGTGCCAATATATTCCTGAAAACTGCATTTCAATTGGTCGAACCGTTTTTGAGATTAGCATGTATAAACATACAGACATACAGAGATACAGACATACAGAGATACAGACATACAGACAAACTGAAAACTCATCGTTTTGGGTTTATAAAAAGAAAAATAAAAGCACTCAACACTTCTCAAAGTCTTTCGTGATTGCATTAGTTATGTAAAAACTTTCTGAAACTCGCTCGTAGCCAAATTAACGATAGAAGTTACGTATGAATAAACGAAGCCCAAAGTGAGAAATGTACAAAGTATTTGTCAAAACTTTCAATTTTGTACAGTGTTTACTTATAATTAATATACATATAAATATATCTAATCTTTTATTATCTTTTATACTTTAGAATATAATTGCTTCCCGGAATGTTGGGTATGTTCACGTTTGAAATGTTTTCTCGCTTCGCTTTTCTTATCTGTTTTCTCATTTAATACGAAATGTTTTGCAATACAATCATGTTTGCTTTTATCAAATGATAAGTCCCGTACATTATTCGATAAAAATAAATAAAATTGACTAAAACATTATTACACAAAATCAGATTCAATCGGATTCGTTTTAAGATCTGACGGAAGGTAAACGGAAATAAAATTTTGATGAAATAAATATTCCGAGAAAAGTATCTTAGCATTTATAACATATTCTATATGTGGATACGTTTCCATCACAGATCAGGACAGGCGTCTATGATGTCGAGATAAATATTTTTCAATCTCTATTTCCATTTCGAAAGTTACAAATAACATAGTAACTTTATTTAAAAGCTATTTCGATAATGTTTTCGCATGGTCGACTCTTTTACGCCATTCCCATAGGAAATTAGTACTATAAAAGTAATCCAGTGTAAACTGGGATATTGTGAATTTTGAATACCATTCGATTTGTACTGTTATGTTCCATACTAATTTTCCATATTCATATTCCAAATAACTTATTTTTTCCACGATAGAAGATAACATATTTCACATAATATATTATCAACAGCATAACATAAAAAGATAATGTTTTTTTATGATTTGTCGATTTATTGTTCAAAAGAAAATCATGGATCAGAAATAAAACTATTTTTAAGGATTTAACTCGCGTATATTGAATTAAATTTTAAATTTACATTTTCAATCTAACCCGACGTTTCGAATGCTTTGCAGCAATCGTGTTCACGGTAAGACGAGATGGAGGTGTCTGTCAGTGAGTCAGTTAATTAATTGACTTTAATTCAATATACGAGAGTTAAATCAGTAAAAATAGTTTTATTTCAATGTGTAGTACTCGTGAAAGCCTTAGAAAACACCATCATTGATCAGATTATTACGATTTTTTAAATCTTAAATGTAACGTGTGACTTCGGACATTTCCTAAGTCACTCATAAGTCACACCAAAATTATAATTATAATATTTTAGAAATACCTGAAATATAAAATAATTAATATATTTTTATCCTTTCTCTAATATATTCTATAATCTTTCAAATTTGATAAATTGAAACATTATACTCAAATAAAAGCTATACAAAGTGTAACTTATTACATAACCCAAGTTCAAAAATGCCTGGATCACTTAATGAAAGGCCTGACGATGATTGATTGAATGAAAATGAGATTCCCTATGGCCAGGAGGTGCATTGCGGTTACACAAAATTGCTTTTATATTAAAAGCAACCAGCACATTGACTGACGCGCAACTCTCTGGAGAGTTATAATCAGGGACTCAATTTTGTTCCGTATCTACCGCCGCGCTCGTGGGAGTGTTATGACATCTTCTATAGTACCTATCGCCTGTCAGATGTATGTCGGTTTGTTGAAATAAGTGTCCTTATAGTTTAGTATGTCGGTGTTTTTTTAATTTATTCCACTCCAATTAAGCATGATAACAAAATAATATGTTGTTCATATTCATTTATTATCTAGCTAAGAAACTGCTTAGCATCATTCACTTTATTTAAACCTTAATATTCTAAACTTTTACCTAAGTACTTTTATTATTACTTTTATAATCTTGTATTATTAAAGTAGAAATAAATTATAATATTTCTATTTATTGCTTCATAATCTGTTGGTTTTTAATTACATCCATATGTTTAATGTTAATTAAAGTTCCTGTGCAAGTTTTAATCGCTTCATTGATTCTTCAAGTTCTCAAACAGAATAGCCACAGCTGGCTGTGTTGTTGTGACCTCAGTAGGGGACCGATAAGAGCAGGCAAATCGATAATCAATAAAGTATTTTTTATCAACACCATGTAACATTTGAGCTCATTTTTATTTTATTTTATTCCCATTTGTCGTCTGATTGCACTTTGACATTAACTTTCAATTATTGTATCGGAAAATAAATTGTTTCATTTTAAAATATCTCTGCTAAAATGTGTACATTTTTATTTCTGGCTGTATGATTAAAACAAAATATTTAAAACATTATGTTAAAGTTTAAGCGAGTATCAAAAGTCAGGCAGGAAGCTAATTTAAAATACAAACTATTAGTGCCGTATTTCCTAATGTTATACAAACAAACAATTATATAAACTTCCGTGTTATACGTATTATATAGTTATAAGTAATTATGGACCAGACTATATTGGTATAATTTAAAAGATATATGTTTAACACGACGTCATACAAAAACACGATTTTAAAACATAGTGAGTTCATTGATGGATTAATACTTTTTTATGAGTGACTTTCTTGTAACTTAATTTCTTTGATATACTATTAACCAAAATTAATTCTCCGTAAAGAAAATTTCCCGCCTTATCTTGTAAATATGTATATTGTTCGAAAAATGAAATCTACCAACGCTGGTTTCCATCCTGAAGGAATATGAATCAATAAAGAAATTACCCTAACTGCAATAAAGACTGGTACTACCCAGTACCAGCTTTTGTTAAATGGTTACATTTAGCATCTATGACCTTTGAAGTTTACCTTATTATTATTAATAAAATATTATAAACACACCCTAACTATTAAATCATGTATATATAATGTTTTCAGAGTACAGATAAGATTAATACAATTAAGAGAAATTCATTTATAAGTAAGTAATAGCAGGTCAGATGAGATAAACGAATCACTTCCAAAGTAACAGCTGGATAGAACATTGCCTTAGTCCAATTTTACCCAACTTTATGTGCAAGCGTGATGGTTCGATGTAGGTATTAGTTTTCGTATAAAGGAAGTAAATAATGAAAATTTCCTGATATTGTAATAACGTTCCATATAAATAAATGAGTTTAAAATTAAATTTATTATGCATGAGATAAAATATTTTATATTTATGGCCTAGCAACGCGTCACTGAAAGCCGTTTTATTATCGATGAAAACTTATTGATCTCGTTGTACAATAACATTCATTTTCACTTTTAGCAAAAAATATGATAGCCATTAAATAAATTAATTGTGTTTTAATTCTTTTCCATTAATTTATTTTAAATCTATCTAATTTATTGTTAATTAATCAGTCTTTGTTGTGTTTGCACTCGAGAGGTATCGATTAGAACTATCAGAGACATAAATTGGAGAGTTGCCAATACTTTCCACTTGGTAACAAAGGAAAGAAATATCTTGTTTCTGAAGTGCATTGTATTAATCTATTTTGCTTGCAACTAAATTAGAAATTTTCTTTGGGCTATGTATTTTGAGAGGCTTTGTTTGAGAAATGTAAACTGATGATTTGTGTTTAATTTATACTCAATTTATTTACATAATATTAAAACAATTTTTATATGTGTATGTGCATATTTATAATGTGTTTAACCTACGTTGGAGGATAACTGGGAGAGAACTCTTAAAGAGATAAGTTCATCCTTTGTACATTTTTTTTTATATACATTTATATTTTGTAAGTTTTGTTGGTAAATGATAAATAATCATTTTTAGTTTTTTCTTACATTAAACACAATTCATCCGTTAATATTGCCCAAATAAAGCCTTTCAAAACACATAACCTAAAACTATACCATGGTATAGTTCAATGGTGCAGTCATAGTTTTCAAATTACCAAGAAAGATAAATTATTTCTTGTTCATTATGGTGTAGAAGTTTATCATCTTAAATTTGTTACAGGTACTCTGATGTTATCTCCGGTATTGCCATATAGTCGAGTCATCGGAAGCAGATAATAAATCTCCTAAGTGATGGCAACTATTTATCACACAATGCAATTTAGCTACTCATTTCCATGTCATCGTAATCTATCAATATCTGGTGCATGTCTCGTGAATGTAACCTCGACAATAGAAGTAGAATTTGAAGGAAATGTTTCTAAAAATAAGGTTAACGTGACTTCCAATATTTAATTTGATATTGTTAAAATTTAAATTCAACCACAAATATTCTATGTTAATCCCTGGATTGCTTTTTATTTTCTACTAAGTAATTCGATACACGTTACCGATTTGTAAGTTTACTTTGCATGTCTGTATAAATTTGTTCCATTTTTTACTCGATGTTATGTAATCTGCTTAGTTCCTAACCCGGTAAGGAGATTATTGCGGTGTTGTTGACCGCATTTTTCACATAAGCTACAATCCGTTTAAATAGCTTTTTCATAGACACGGTTTAAGTGGAAAATGTTGCCTTTTATTCCGTTTATAGTATTAAGTATACGTACAATACTTGTTCAAATAATCATTCAATATGTATTTACAATAATAATTAAGCAACATTTTAAATTTTGTATTATTGTGACAACATAATATAAAGTTATTTTATAATACTAATAATACAGGGCTAATAAATGAAAAAAAATGATGTTCATTCAGTCTGGTCTCTTTTTAATAAGTCGTTGAACTTTTATAGAACCTTCTATATGAAGGGCATAGTGTATCGTGGGTACAAGAATACCGTCTGATACAAGTAAACAATGTTCCTAAAGTCCCTTTGATCCTTCCTTCATAGTGTAATCTGCTTATAACGACTGAGTTGTTCTCAGAACGGTTACAATATGCAAAATTTAAAATTTTATCATATTTTAATACTTTTGTGTGCGTTAGTAAAGAAACATAACTAATAAATACAATGTATAAGTTTTATTTGTTCATTTATACTCAAAAATATGGTAAAATATCATTTGTTAGTATAATAATATAATAAATTGTTCTGTAGACGATTACTGATGATGCGTTATTGGTGACATTATTTACAAGTAATATTGTAGGACGGCCGTAGCTGATGTTAACAAATGGTCGGCTATCCATCAAGAAAATAACTTTATTCTTGTTACCCGACAGAACATTAATATTCCTGAAAATAGCATAAATCTCAATATCTTGCACAGGCTTTTTATTCTTATCTATTTCTATTCTTAAGTGCTAGCTTACCTTATTTCTATATTTACCTTATTTTTTATATTTTGGGTTCTATATATATTTTATAAAATAACTACGTTAAAAAAAATTGACTTTAAAACTAAAAAGTAATAAATAATGAAGATTTAATATTTATTATAGTAAATAGGACATATAAATAATAGGTAGTATCTATTATTTATATGTCCTATTTACTAATAGGTTTGAAGTCGGTGCCAAGCATTAAACAAATAATTATATTTAATCACAATGAACTGCCTACTTTAATGATTAAGATACGTAAATAAATATAACATAGTTAGTTCAAATTTGAACAAAATGCTCATAAAATTAAAACTAATGGGCCTACCTGAATAAAATTTTTATGGGACCAATTCGAAACTATTCCGCATCAAACAAAAAGAGAGTTACGTAAATCGGTTCAGAACTTCGGAGAAATCGGTGTACATACATAAAAAAAAATATATACCGGCCGAATTGAGAACCTCCTCCTTTTTGAAGGAGTCGGTTAAAAAGATTTTTTGTTTTTTATAAACATTTGAGTGTAAATAATGATAAAATGAAATTAAATAACTGTTAATGTTAGCTAAAGAAAAAATATGAAACGAAATCATAATAAAGTATCACTGAACTTTGAAATTGCACCAATTTTGTAAGTGTTAAAATATTTTTACAAACTTACAAAGCTTGCCCTGGCTTTAAAAAAAAAATAACCAAACCCATTAATTATTTGTAACAGCCATGAGATATCATTTAGCACCCATTAGTGTGATAAGCTATATCCATAAGTATCAGGAGGTCAGCAAACCCGAGGAGGTTATTAATGTAGGGAGGTTGCCACGCGACGGGAGAGGCGACGCTACGGCGCGACGACATGGCGCGTCGTGATGCGTTACGCATCCGCCTTCAAGCCTTTTAGCTGTAGTCCTTTGTAAGACTCTGTAAATTAAAAAAAATATACACATATTCCAATTCCATACACCCAAGCGCACCCTTGTTCACTCTTATTCTCGAAAGTAACAGAACATAAACAATAATTTCATTAATAAATAAATTAATATGCAGATAAAAATATATTTCGTAAACGGGACAGTTTTCCAGAGGTCGCGGGTTTGAATCCCTACCCGTGTTGTATTTTTCATTCTATATTTACATTAAATTTAAATAAGCTTAGCATGGCTATACAAGTTTATAGATATTAGCAAACATAATACACTTAATTGTATGTAAATTAAAAAAAAACAAACAAATAACTTAAAATAGTTTTGTATACATATAACTCATATAACTCATACAAAAAGATTACTCATACTATATTGATCAATACTAAAATATTTTACTGGTCAAATTGTTGAAATACCATTTTCATATTAAGTTTTCCCATATGGTAATGCATGACGGTGTCTGCGGAAGACATTCTATTATAGTTCACATTTTGCGTCATACATGTACGAAGTTGAAAATCCTATTTATATTTTAATGATGAAGTTATCGTAACGATACGTGCTTCGGATACTTCTTAACACATATTGAACATATATTCAGAATATGTTAAATAAATCTTGCTAACATTTTTGTTAGTTCATTATCATAATCACAAAATTTGGTTCATCAAACAGCTTAAAACTTTTATAATTAAAAATAATTTTAAGTGAGATGGGAAAAAGAAGTCTCCCTGATATAAAAATAAAACATGAAAATTAAGTTCCAAATTTAGACAAGACGTTACGACATTATTCAAAAAGTAACTCTTTATATTTAAGATTTTATCTAGAAAATTTTGCCTACTCTTAATTAAGTTAAGATGAAGTCAACAGAGAGGTTCGCTGACACCGCACTGATTTTATTATTTAAGAACATTTCATTGTTTTACTTTATAATTTTAACGTTTCAGAATTATCATTTATAATTTTACAAAATACATTACATACTTAAACATAATAATTTAAAAACTATAATAATAAAAAATATTTACATACTTATCAAATATTCGTAATTTGATATTCATAGTGTTGACAATGATTGCCTTTAAACTAATTTAAGGTGTGTCTAAACACACCCTGGATCACAAACATTAACTATGTAATCATTGTAGGTACTATAATAGTCCGCATAACATCTTCAATATTTTTTTTTTCTTAAGGACAGGACTCTTTTTCTTTAAGGAGTCTTTTAAACAAAGATTAGTTTATTTAGGATAAAGCGATTTACAATTTTTAAAAAAAGATATCAAAATATTTAAAAAACTAGTAGCTATAATTTTGTTTCAGTTTCCTGGACCGTGCCGACTTAAAATAGTTTTGTATTTAAGTTTATTATACTGATTCTCAGGCTGTTGCCAGCGACTTCGTCTGCCCTTTCCACCCTCCCCTCTCACCCCTTGTTCTCAGAACTCAGATCATAAGCCATCGATATTTTACTTACCGTCTATACAAACCTATACATTTTTAGTCTTATTGTAATAATAGTTCAAACCAAATTTTGTATTTTACTCTGATAGTGATAGAATTTTCTAGAGTGCGAGCATCTTTTACGTTGATTTAGATAAAACGCAAACATCACACGTTCATCAAACTAATACTTTGATGGTATTGTAATTGTAATGAAAATCTATTTTTGTGTTAGTATCAAAATAGAAAATTGTAAAAAAAATTATACAAGTTGCTTCACATTACGCATTTTCAAGGTATTATTTATTTTCAATGTTAGGCCAAAAATAAGACTTTATGTGTGACGGGTATTGACTGTTTAAAGTATACAAAAGAAGTAAGTTTAGTACCAATCTAATTGTTTTTTTTCCTAAACACACAAACTATAATTGACACGTGCGATTTGAAGTGACCTTACGTAGAGATCGGTAAGAGCAGATACGTGCTCCAAGCTTTATCTTAAGCCTCTTATTGAGCTGATACAGCTTCCTGTTACTTTAAATGTACAACGCACGAGAGATTTTATATCCAAGTGGTTTTAACTCTTGTCAGAGGGGTGTTCGTTAAAAATGATTACATACATGATTTGAAGCGTTTGTTAGAGAGCACCAGTATTCTGTCGCACCAAGTAAGTTCAATATTTTTAATATGTATTTCTATGTATTTGTATCGTTGTTTGAAAATATTTTTAAATATGTATAGCCATGTTAAGCTTATATAAATTTATACAAATAAAGAATGAAAAATAAACCGATACGGGCAGGGATTCGAACCCGCGACTACTGGGAAACCGTCCCGTCGCTCTACCAACTGAGCTACCGTATCGCTGTCCGTCTCGGTGAATTAAGCATTCTATATGTAATCGTCTTTATCGGGACGGTGGTGACATCTATTAGGTTTCTTTCGAAAATCCTAAACAATGTTTCTAACTTTGCAGTATAGATAAACATTGAAAAGATGCCACTACCGAAATTAATGTTTGAAAATATCTTTAAACATGTATAGCCATGTTAAGCTTATATAAATTTATACAAATAAAGAATGAAAAATAAACCGATACGGGCAGGAATTCGAACCCGCGACTACTGGGAAACCGTCCCGTCGCTCTACCAACTGAGCTACCGTATCGCTGTCCGTCTCGGTGAATTAAGCATTCTATATGTAATCGTCTTTATCGGGACGGTGGTGACATCTATTAGGTTTCTTTCGAAAATCCTAACCAATGTTTCTAACTTTGCAGTATAGATAAACCTTGAAAAGATGCCACTACCGAAATTAATGTTTGAAAATATCTTTAAACATGTATAGCCATGTTAACCTTATATAAATTTATACAAATAAAGAATGAAAAATAAACCGATACGGGCAGGGATTCGAACCCGCGACTACTGGGAAACCGTCCCGTCGCTCTACCAACTGAGCTACGGTATCGCTGTCCGTCTCGGTGAATTAAGCATTCTATATACCGAAATTTCGGTAGTGGCATCTTTTCAATGTTTATCTATACTGCAAAGTTAGAAACATTGGTTAGGATTTTCGAAAGAAACCTAATAGATGTCACCACCGTCCCGATAAAGACGATTACATATAGAATGCTTAATTCACCGAGACGGACAGCGATACGGTAGCTCAGTTGGTAGAGCGACGGGACGGTTTCCCAGTAGTCGCGGGTTCGAACCCCTGCCCGTATCGGTTTATTTTTCATTCTTTATTTGTATAAATTTGTATCGTTGTCTAACACCCTTAACACAAGCAAACTAATTTGCTTACTTATTAGATCAATGTGTGTAATTTATCAAGTAATAAAAAAAAAATATTATATTAAAAAGTTACCAAGCGAAAACTTTTTAATTAGTTTAAAAAAATTAGAATGTGGTATAAAAAAAATATTTCGTAAAAATAATTATTAAATTATACTTTATAATAATCAAAACTTAAATTTAAGTAGCTAATACAATTATAAAAATAATCTCTTTCTATTTAAATTATATATTAAACTTCTACGTACTTAAAGTTAACCAGATAAAAGAAATGAGGTTTTATCACTGTCTGTATTCTACAAAATACGAAACAAAATCTTTTGTAAACAGGTTTTCAAGTAACTAATTTAAGTAGTAGTTACAGTTAGTTGAACACAATGTTCTTAACAGCGTTATGCAAGTAGGTCAAAGTTAAAAATTTAAATTTGAACCATTTTGTACTAGGTACGTTCTGTATGGATTGTTAGAAGTTGTTTTTTGCAGGTTATGTTATAGATAATATGAAAGATTGGTACTATACTACTTTATACAAGTACTATACTGATATTACACTGGATAGATTTGTATGAATGTTTGTATGTATAGTAATTTTAAATTCAAGATCTCAATTATTGCAATGTTTTCTTACACATGTAAGTTCCCAAGCCAGTCCCATAAGCAGACTTAGTTTTAAAGCATTATACTTAGTGCTTTGTAGAAATGAATGCAACCTCAAACTGACTCAAGCGTCCGTGACCGATTTTTAGTTCCAGTTAACAAAAAAGAAACACAAACAAAATATTATGCTAAGAGAACTGAAAATGAACACAAAGCGTTTTGTGTGAATATTAGTACAAAATACCAAATACTAAATATCTACAGACCCTACTAACTTTTTTTTGGATATTATTATAACATCAAAAATGATTATGCATGAGTGTGTTTCAATTGTTTGTGTAATTTTAATAATTCAATAAAAAAAACAATCTAAAATCCAAGTTAACAAAATAACATTTGTTTTTGCGGTATTTTTTTTACACACATGTAACAAAATGTACAACACAAACAACTTAATATTGTTAATGATCTAATTTAAAACCTTCAGTTATTGAAAGTCGACATTGCATTACAAGCAAGTTTGGTAAATTCCTAAAAATAAATTTTTTAAATAAAATATTGTATAATGTTAATTAAATTTAGTAACATATTGTTAAGTTTAAAAACAAACTTTATTAAAATAAATTATGACTGTTACCGATTATATGTTATATATTTTTTTATAGAACACACACACAGCAGTTGGGATTTAAGTATTGCATTCTGTCACAACAGCCGTTTTAAAAAAAATAAGCAAAGTATGTGTAAGTACCAGGTTTTATCAAACTTTATATGACCTGCAATAAATTAAAAAAAAAAATAACTTGCTATTAAACGCAGAGATGAATGAAGAATCAACACATTTTACACTCTCATCTTGTTACAGAGATTTGGAGTACAGGAACATAGTATGCTAAGATATCTTAGGGTCGATGGTTAATTGGATGCTAGTGTAGACCGAATACTAAATCCAATACACTGTCTGTTCATTTCGATTGACTTACATGCATGTGACAGTCGAGGGTCGAATCAACCCCGGGTCTACTGCCTTTATAATTAATCTATGTCTCAGAAGGTCCACTATACCGAATTTCATTATCCGTCATAACTTTCTGGTAATAAAAGCTATCTCGGAACAGTTATCTGACAATATAATAATTAACGTTATATGAAAAAGTAAAAAAACATTGAAACTTTTTAACAGTTGTTATTGACAAAATAGGCGATTATAGACTTTTTATTTAGCTTAATAAACTAAATCGGAGCCAAAATGTAATGAACTGAATGAAGGAAGGGTTGATACGCGAGAAGAATAGATAATTTCTGTTGAAACATTGATTTGTAATACTCCGTGCATACTAAATAGCGGACCAATTGATTTACGTTCTTTGGATAATTGTAGGGGGCATTACAAATCCTTCCGAACTTTTCTTATGCTAATTTTTAGATGAAATTACTGTCTTTATTTAATGAAGAAAATAGTGAACTAATGTAATTGAATGAAGTTCAAAACTAGTGATTGAAGTAGGTTTTTAAATACGATATAGTTCAACTATGCAACATATTGAATGTAAAACTTTTGTGGTTATTAATGACATGCCAGGAACAAATACGAAACTGTTAAAAAACCTAAAATAGAGATGAATTTCCAATCCAGTGAAGTTTTTGTATGGACAGTGAACACGCCACAGGCACCCGCTACAAAGCCGGCATCCGTTTACTAAAACTGTAACATGTTAACTTTTGTTTAACTTTATTTTTATATATGTATTGGTAAATTGTTGGACGTCTGTCAGTTAATTGAACAATAAAAAAGTTTATCAAAACCCATATTCAAAATCTTATTAATATCAAGTCTGTTTAAAAGCTTATTATAATTGTAAGAAATGAAATAAATATTGAATGAATATTTTTAGGTATATAACAAAATCAACACAATCAATTCACACCGGAATAAGGACATCTATTTCGTTATTCCAAAGTGGACAGAACGTTGGTCAACGTCGGTGCAATTAAAGGGCCCGCCCTGTCCCCTCAGTACAATCACGAAATGCTTTTATTTTTTCAGTCCTCGTTCATTGCCTCATCAGCGGTGGTTATGGTTGGGGCACTACAATTTACGCACGTTTTCTCTACTTTTATGTATGTATAACTTAAGGTATATGTGGAAAAACAACGGATGTTTTGAAGTCCATATAGATCAAACATATATATATATATATATATATATATATATATGTCAGAGAAGCATCATTTGTTACAGTCTTTGAGCGTCATTGGAATAGAGTGTAAGCACAAAAGACAAAATCACAGTTTTACACGTTTATATATGGATTAGAATTGTTAACCTTTAATTTTGTATCGAGCAGCGGGTTCGGGGAACCGATTTTGGTATTGTCTTTCATTTTACAATCATCCAAATCAATCACTCATTCAATATCTGATCACTTAAAAATACAGAGAAAACCCAAATGTTACAAGCGTCGTCAGCATCTCACTTTTCAAACATGGCGCCTCGTCCCCGCTCGAGACGCGTCCTATGCTCTGATTGGTCGGTTCGAAAATTACTATTAATGAACTTATAACCTTTTTTAAAATGATAAAATAATTTAACAAAATAAATAAAATTAAATAAAGAGTTTGAAAGCAGTTGGAATTTAAACAAATAAAACAATAATATGGTACTTTCTAATAATAATCAATTCTATTGAATTGACTCGCTCCGACATATATATTGATATTTTATAAGATATTCGTAAATTGGGTTTATTATTGATTTCAAACACCAATAGTTACAATTAAGACAAATTAATTATTAATTTAGTCACCACATCCGCAAGGAGATAGTAACATAATTGTGTTCTGTCATAGTTCGGAACGTCGTTAATTAGACGTCAAACACAAGCAAAGCTAGATATTTCCATATTTCCATCTATAACTCCAATTCAATACTGTATTTATTATATTATTACGAGGATTGCTACAAATTCTCATTATCAGCCATAACGGTAGAATTAATTGGAGGAAATTTGATATTGAATAAATAATATTAATGAAACACTCCCATAAACTACGAGCGTTTATCAATTCATTTATCTCGAAATGATTTTATCATAGTAACCGGACGGACGGATATTCCTACCGTCATAATTGGCACTTGTTAATAAGGGTCATGAATAGAAAGGGGAAGTAAATAGGAAAAACTTCACGCCACACAATAATTCATGGTTATTGCGTTCAAATTTCGATATCTCACTGCGTCCCCTCACTAGCAGACATTGGATGAGATGGCCTTACTCAGAGTGGCCAAACTACTTATAATCTCAGCATGGTTCTGCAGTCGAAGAAATAAATTCTATAAGTCCCGTTGCGGTGTGATATATGTTCCATATTTATATTTTTTATATTCTCATAACGTAACAATTTGGCAATGTAATATTTTAACAAGCATATCTATATTTTTTCATATGATGCTTTTACATATGAAACTGTATGATCGATTTTGATATATTTTTTTGGTTTGTTTGAACTGGTTGGATGGTTTAGATTTAATATTCATAAACCGATTGCAGGATTTTTTATTTTCACGTTGACAAGATTTTGGAAACTCTTTTATTTGTACATACATAGATATATATATACAAAAATATTAAAAGTTACAAAATAAAAACACCATCATTAGGCATCCTCCAAATAGCATTGCCAAGCATGTCGGGTAACGGTAAGTAATTAAAAATAAAATATTTTAATTTTATTCATTAAAAAAACCTTTAGAAAGTACGAGTAGAAACTAATAATGAATAAATCGATCCATTTTCTACTTAAAATACATATTTCTATATTTTCCAATATGTTGAGATTTTCTTAATTTGTGTTTATATAATAAACACATTTGTGTCCAAACATAACAAGAAAGGACCAAGGTGCACGACAAATTAAATAAGAGAAGTGGACTTCTCCTCAGTGATTCATAGTTAGTGCCTTCAAACGATAGCACGGGACTTCCCCTTGTAAACAAAGATTGGTCGAGACGACCAAATTTACTTAGACGCCTGTAGATGCTCTACGCTCGCTACGCGTTTCAACATTCAGTACAGTCGAGCGAAACAGAAATTAAATGTATTTTATTTAACAGCATTTTAACTTTTTTTCCTTCAACTAAAAACAACACTAAAAATCCACTTTGTGATATAAACCAGAAAACTGTCAGTCTTATGAAGAATGTTATTTAACTTCATAGTTTTAAATCTCGAAACTTCAGGATATAATAAATGAGTTATGCATGAACTAAACTTTCCATCTGTTGTTCGAGAACTTCTCACTTTATACTTAAGTTCAAATTAAAGTTTTTTAATTTCATTTTGTTTTTACTCCTAACAAAGTTATGTTACGTTTCTGGCAATTAAAATATAATTTTTGACTTGTATCTATGACTTGTGTGTATATATAATTCATCATAAACTTTGGATATATATTAAAGCACTTTGTCGCTTGACTGTCCGTTTTCTAACTTCGAGGGTTTGAACAAACATAGCAGATGAATCATAAATCCCCCAATACTTTACGAGAGCGGCCAATTTTATGGAAACATCTTTTTGATAAAGATTTTATCTTTTGTCTTATCTTTAATAGTCCTATTATTTTCATTCACTTATAATAGGTAAATAGTAATATGATAATTTTAAATATACAAATACGTGGAACAAAATACGTGACGATTGTGTATTTATAAAATGTGAGTATACCGTTTCAGCGGTTTAGAGCCCTTTGGAAGACTGTAATCCCCGGTAATGCTGGCAAAACGACGAGACAAAGGGTTGGGTTAGCTTAATTCCAATAAAACTGAAAACGTGAAAGGAATTGCGATTTTAACATAAATAATCCTTTACCTAACGAATTAAGATTAGCCATCCTTGGGCACGTTTTTTTTAGATTTTTGGGGTGAAATTTTTTTTTGGGAGAATATTCTTATTTTTCTTTACTTACTTGATTATTTGAATAGACTATGAACTTTTTGTAACAATCAATAATTTTCAACTTGCTTCCTCTATTTTTATCTATTTACTCATACAAACCGTATTGTATGTTTTAAAAGTTATATATAAGTCTAATCACATGAATTCGTGTCTCTGAGGCTTAATAAAAAACCGATCTAAAACTAAATTATACATAGTCCAAGTTACTGCATCTAGTTTAAAGTCTGTGCCACGAGTTTAGCATTTTAGCCCTTATTATTAAGATAATAAGATCTGTAGGTGCAAACTTTAAAACTGTATGAATCTATACTGACGTACAAGCTGTAATGAAATGCCAGCAACGCATGCCCCTGCCGCTACGGTCGCGGAATACTGATATCCTGCAAATTTGGAAATGCCTCCACACCAGGGCGGCGAGGGGAAACCGGGTGTCAACAGAAATCGTATACATTGTAAATAGTATATGTGTTAAAGTCTGCGACAGTTTTTATCGAGTTAGTCGAAAATTTTACTCACTTTGTAGTTATTTTAGAAAGAAAAAGCAAAATGTATTATTATGTAAATGTTGCGATGATGTTGAACAGGACATAGAATTCAATATATTTGTAGAGATGTAGAAAATATGTTCTTTTTATAACTTCTATTCAAACTCATAACGTTTTGTCAATAAACAAAACAGGTATCTACTTTATATATTCTGTTAAAAATACATTTTATAACATAATATTTAAAACTCAAATCCATCTGTCTGATATTATTGTTACAAATAAAGTGTGTCTGGAGGTTTACAATATAAATTTCAATATTTTGTTATAGTACCAATAGTTTCAAGACAACTTCAATAATTTTGTCACAGAGTGCCACTTATTATTTAATCTGTTAAATAAAATAATAATATAATTTTGTTCTAAGTATATTTTATTTTAATTTTATTTATAAATTTTCCGTCGAAAATAACGTTAAGTCAAGAATTCTAAAGTGGCAGATGTCGGGATATTAATTCGTCTAATTAGCTGACGAGGCTTTTCCAATTAAATGTTTTGTAGAACAGTTGAAATTAATTAAAGTGCTACGATATCGTCGATTTTAGAAATACTGACGCTTCAAATGAATCACTTTGCAATTTCAATATTAATCCTTTCTCCTAAATGACATTTATTCAGCAATTCTGAACTGATACTTGTGAAGACAAATTAGGTATTCATTTATTAATTTACTAATGTTTATTTATTTATTTAATTCTTTATTGCACAAAAACAAAATAATATACAAAAGGCGGGCTTAATGCCACTTAGACATTCTTTACCAGCCAACCTTAGGAAGTACAGGAGAGGTTGTAATAATTATAATCAAAAAACAACAGTAAAGCACAACAAAATTCTTAAGAAAAGTAATAAAATAATAATAATAAAATATATAATTATTATAAAAATACGGATACAAATAAATATAACGCGTAAGGATAATTAATTCGATACAATATTAAAGTTACAATTTTAAGATACTAGTGCATATTACTACGGTAAGAGTACCGTAGTAGTAGTATAGATAGAGATCTATCTTCCTTCTTGCGATGTACGTTGTCGAAACTAAGAGACTATTTAAAAAAGAACTTCATGAATTTGCCATATTATGTTTTTCTTTAATTTTTTTTAGTGTGTTCATCTATTTTTCTTCCACATGGGAGGAGGGAATCTGTGTTAGAGAAAATCATTTCTTCAGGTATGTAATTTTTTTTATGTTATGTGGGTGTATACTGTGGAGTATCTATTGATGTTGAATCTGAATCTGTTGAATCTATTGATGTTGAACGTGTGGCAGCTGTTTCATTTGTCTATATTCTAATGTTATCTATTTATTCATTGTTATTTTATAATTTTATTGTGCTACGTTTTTTATTTAATTATATCCTTATATTATGTTTGATTGTTATAAAATAGCTGCCTCACATTAAGATGTGTTTCTTATCATAAAGTTAATTTATATTTTAGAATTATCCTCTGACACATTATATTTGAGGCATTTATGAGTGCCTTCATAGAAAGGAGTATACATTACATTAGCATCACATTTTTGGACTTAATAATGTGTATTACAATTTTCCAATATACATTCAGACCGAAACAAAGGTTACTACATATATTATTAACAACATCAGTGGACTACTCTTAAAGTTAGCACATTAGAGGAATAGGAAACATATTTATTACAATACATATTATATGTTTAAATTAATATCAACGTAAGTTTTTAAATCATTTCAAGTAATTGTTCTCATAATTCTGACAGATATACAATTCCTTAATTATCCCAAAATAGCGCAGATAAATTATATATAATGTATATTTGAGGAAATAAGTAGTTTAAATTCTTATAAAATACATCGAACCGTAGCATATATATTGTAACATTCCAATTACAATTAATTCCTCGAACATTGGCATTTCATGAATATTACGAATATACATCATACGAAAAGCTAATATTATTTTATATTTATGTTAACATATTGTTATCGCGTTATACCAATTTTATCGTCATAATACAAAAGGCGGTTTCCCGAGAAATTGTCTCAAAGATTTGTTGCTCATGGAAATACAATAAAATGCATAAGGAATATTTATTGTTTTATAGCAATACGACATTTATAGTGTATGTGATTTACCGACAAATGATTTAGGGCGGTTACGGGGTGTCCGCCATTTCCGATTTTACGCTCCGCTACATATGTTCTGATATATGCTCTAACTTTTAAAACTTTTTATACTTTCTTTGTCTTTTAACTTTAATTCTAAGAAATATTTAATGCCTTTACTGCTGCTGCTGCAACTGCTTATAAGATCCAATCTGGATAGGATTTAATATCTCTTAGAAAGAATTTATTAACGAAAGCTTTCCTTTTTAGTTAAAACATAGAGCTTCATTTCGCATAAGTTATAAATAATATGAACCTTTTCCTCAAGTACGATCTTGTTAAGCTTTAAAGGAAGCTATCAAGATAGAAGTATGTATCATTCTTCAAAAATCTCTCTAGTGAATACTTTATAAGTACAAGTTGGGTTTGTAAACAGGTCTTGCGGTGTAAGGTTGAGCTTTATTATTCCCTAAGTAACCGTTTTAAGTCCGGAAAAACATAAAATAAAATTGAAATATAAAATAATACTATAAATAACAGACTTGGCCGTGCTTTTACTTGATCCTTTCATTCTATATTTTTAACATAAAAATTAGATACAAATTAATCTATGGTTCGATTTTAAAGTTTATCGCTACAGCGAAGTAAACGTTCGTCACATGGAGTATTAATTTATTAAATTTTTTAATAAGATATATTATATAAATGTAAATTTATATAATATAAAATAATACAGAATAATGTTGTCTCTTTCATAAAATACTAGTCACATAAACCTATAAATACACCTGAGCAATCTTAGCCTTCCCTTCCGAAATAAAAGATACTGTTGTCAGTTACATCAGCTGGTGTCTCGAGGGATGGGGTCGTTCACCTTGGTTACAGACTACGGTATGTGTCTGCCTTTTATTGAGTAAAGTGTAGTCTTAGCCTTATATTCATGTTTTTGATAAAATAGAATAGGATGAGAAAAGTTTAAAATTGTGACGACATTATAAAAGAAAGAATAAAGAAATAAGAAATGGTGTATTTTTTTAACTTTATAATATCTGCGAAAGCTAGAGAAGTATAGTTTTGAAACAAAATGCATCGAATATTTTTGAAATAGATTTCAAATAGTCAAAAAGGCAGATGAAAGGTCAGATGCCAAGTTGGATGGAAGTTACATATTAAGTAAAAATACAAAGGACGTAAAACTATTCCCAAAGGGCAAAAGGGCAGTACCTGTATCCCTAAATAAATACTCCATTACTGACAGATACCTTATTGTAACCTTTGATACATTTATAAATGTTTTTGTCACAAGGATAATTCCTAAAACCAAATTTATCTTTTGCAACCCTCAAAAATATTTCGTTTTAAGAAATGGTAACGTTAGAAAAATATATTGTATTAAATAAATCTATAAAATAAAATCTTGTAATATCTTATCATTACAATATTATTACCAATTTTCTTATTAACCATTTGATTTAAAGTAAATTGTATCGGACGGATACAATTTATTAATTAACGGGCTATAATACGCCGCCGGAGGGACTGATACAATTATTGAGGTCATTTAGATATTATTAACAGAGTATCTAGCAATTGTCGAATACATTAGGGGATGTATTGGAATTAAAAATTAAAATTAATATTAAAAGGTTTGAGTCTTTTTGAGAAATTAAACGATACATTTCTATTAAATTTATATTTATTTTGGTCAACCACCATATTATTTTATTTGCCCTATAATTTGATTTTTTACATCATATAAATTGTCTAACAGATTTTTTTCGTTCCCAAAAGAAACAGCACCTGTACCGTAAACAGGGATAATGGGAAAAAATGAAAAAAATCTTCTAGACATTATGCAAAATAGATAATCATCCCCAAAAAGAAAGCTATAAATAAGGTTAATAAAACCGCCGCTACACGAAATGAAATGAAGGACCTACAAAGAATAATATTCTCTTACTGTTTCATAGATGGGAATTTTTCTACTGAGATAACTGTCTCCGTAACAAATCATACCATTGTGATATAAAGAACCCCTCACATTTTCCACTCCATAAAATTAAATATTGTGCTTGGAAAAGTATAATTTCATTGTATTTCACTAACTTTAATATTCACAATTTATTTTCATCGTTTATAAGGCTGTAGTATTGTGTGGGTGCTTAAATAACAGATTATAATTCTACCGCGGCATGCATGATAATTTCAAACAATGTTGTGAAATAAAAATCCTATTACTCTCTCGAGAATTTTTCATAAAAATAAAAGGATGTGTGAAATAGATTGTTCTGTATTATTTTGTAACATTCAAAACAGTCTAAGATAATATTATAATATAAACAATGAATGAAACTGCGTCGTCACGATAAGCGCCTTTAACTTTACAAACGCAATGTCATAGTCCATAGCAGCGTAAGTTTTCCATTAGGCGCTCGCTTTTGCACAAACTCGACCGCGCTAATGATATCATCTTTTAATGCATATTGTACCAACTTCAAGCTTCCTGTTTAATGTTGCGAAGGATGTTGCTTAGAAAATTAGTTAGTGATAATGCATATGCAGCGAAGATGCTTAGAGCGGCTTGTATATTAAAGTAGTCGGTCCCCTCCGGACTCAGCTGTGAGGTCGAGTCTTGAGTAGATGTTGCCATTTGCGTAAATAACAAGCACTCGCCGATGGTCTTTTATAATACCCAGAACCTGTATTACCTTAGACATTTATTTCCCTTAGTACTTTATTTATTGTTGCAAGCGTTGGCTCGTTGTTAGGATTCCGCAACCAAAAGGTAAAAACGGAACACTATTATTGAGACTTCGCTGTCTGCCTGTCCGTCTGTCTATATACCATCTCATGAACCGTGATGTCTAGAAACTGAATTTTTCACAAATGATATATTTCTGTTGCAAAAACCAATTTAAAACAAAATAAAATAAATATTCAAGGTTGGTTCTATTACAGCAAAAGTGTATTTTTGCCTTTTTTTTAGATAATGGTACAGAACACTTAATACAATAGAGGCACTTGGTAGGTTTTCATAATTGGACAATATATAATAATGACTTAGATATCTAGTAGAATCAAGGGCTTTCAATTATAATTCAATAAACCTTCTTTCTTATGTTTCTATTATATATATTAAATTATTTTATTAAATAGTACGAAACATATTGTTATGATCTCTTATCTATTAAGTTTGTGTAAATAAAAATGAAACAAAATGTTTAAACAAATCTCCCTGTAGTAGTAAATGTAACAGTAATAGGCTGGTGTTATAATTACTATTCTTATGTATGGGAGAGTAAATACAATATGAGTTTCCGACGTGTAACTTTGTGCAATGTCGGGATGCGGTTGCATCTACTCTGTTTCAAGTTCTATCATTAGTGATTATTCACCGGACTAGCATATATAAGCTTATATCTTACTAGACATGTCTAAATATTTTTTTCTTAATTAATAATAATAATAAATGTTTATTTATTTGTTTCTATGAAAAAGGCTGTCAAGGGGTAACTGGAATGGTCTGGTCGTTATCAGCTTTGCTGAATATATCTAATTTATTTATTGTTTTTGTTTTTACCGTCACGTAACCAGGAGAAAGATAACGACTCCTGCGGGTGTTATAATTAAATTATAAACTTTTGTAACCCGACCCACGCCGAAGGGTCAACTTGCTTGAAGTAAATGCCGTATCATAAAACTTTATTACGTGCCAAATAAAGGGGTTGTAAACTTTTACATTTGTTTTAAGAGCTAGATTGTAAATATCTAACGAATTAATTGTCTGGGATTGTACAATGGGCATAACATTATCTTTTATTTGTTTAATTATAACCGAATATTGCACGCCTGTTATGTTACAGCAAAAGCTACAAAATGGAAATCGTGATTTCTACATTACTTGTATTTTATATATGTACTAGCTATCCTGACCCGATTTTGATTGTAATTCAATCTATTGTTTTCTCTTAGTAGCCGTAAGATGACAATTTTAACTCTTAACGCGTATTTGAAACACATATTTTCTTGGATTTAATGAGTATTTAAAATATTGTAAAAAAAATACGAGTTTTTATTTCCTATTAAAATTTTAAGAGGAAGAAATTTTATAATGTATTTACAGATCATATAACAAACCACCAAATTAAGTTAAAGTTAACTTTGACTCTTTGTTAACATGATACAGTCACAGACATAATATAATTCAATTCGAGAACTTGCAAGACCCTCTGCTAAATACTGAAAAACTTCAGTACGTGACCTCATCAAACTTCTCGGCTTTACGTTTGCTACATTTTCTATTCCGTCAGGGTACACTGTTTTATTACTCGCGTTATTTGAAGGATTCCTTTTTACGTGAAGAGATTCGCTTAAACTATGTTTGAGATTTAGCGGTCATTGTATTTACAGAACTGACCGCGGTTTAGTATTTATACATGACGTTTATTTATTTTTAAAAATAAAAATAAACCTCTTTTGTAAAAGGGCTTTGTAAAAAAAGCTTTGTTCTGTAATGACACTGATATAATACATGTTTTATATGTTAATAAAACTTTAAGTTTTATTTTAATAAAGGATATAGGAGCAGGAAGTGATGGTGATAATTTAGAGGTATTTTTTCATGGAAATAATAAAAATAAATAAAGTTTGTCTGTCAATCTATGTTTTTATTCCTAACTGATTTTAATATATTTTAAATGTGAGCAGTATATTACGAGAGTTTTCTGACTCAGGCTTTAAATATTTATATATCTCTACTCTTTCGGATACATTTAACAGGACGGCCTATTTTGGTACCATACTTAGGTTAAAGTAGTGTTTAAGTTTCAAACCACTCTAAAAAAAAATATTATTTGTGTAGTGCAATGTATTCCAATTCATTTTGTAAAATGAATACAATTAGCTGTTTTATTGAAAAGAAAGTGTTTATTTTGGTTTGTAAATTGTTAAATCATTCTATTAAAGTAAAATAAAAAAAATCATCGAAACGTCCTAAATAGGGACTCGATCTATTTTAGATTCTTTGCCATTTAATGTTAGGTTGCTATTATGTACATACTATGATTTTATTAACATTTGTTTGGTGGTCATCATGATATATCATAGTTTAATATCAGTATTCATTGTAAATTTCAGTTTACAATGACATTGTTGCTAGATTATAGAACATGCCAAAGACCATTTGCTGTATTATATAACGGTTAGTAGCAGATTAGGTATGGAATTGTAGGGTCAGCAACCTATTTTAAACTAAATGTTAATGTAAAATTATTAACGTAGGCAACTAAAATATATTCTGAGAATACAATAACTTTATACAAATATTCCATATTCTATGTCAATTTTAATATTTAACATGCACACAAATAAATCGTTTCAATTACGGCTAACAATTTCATTTAATATTTATAATTCAATGTTTTTGGGGACCGTACTTTAATAATCTATATGGATATTCAATATAATAGACAGTTTCTATTGTATGACCTCGTTACCTGAAAGTAATAAACTAAGATATATACATAAATATAACTATCTCCTAATAGTTGCAATAGCTATTATTAAAATACATTATATAACCATTATTCAAGAATAATAATGTTATCGTATTTAACTACGGCTAGATGAGATGAGCTAACGGGCAACTTAATGATAAGCAGTTACAGTCGCCCGTGTGAAGGCTGTGGAAGATAAAGCCTTTTCACCATTTGGAATACAACTTCAATACTACTTTATGTCGATCTAATGTGAGAGTGGTATTAGTGAGTGAGTGAGAGGGAGATATTATACCGATGGGCTCAGTTGATGTGCGAGCTACATTCAAAGCTAGGTTTAATCCCACAAAATAATATTTTTTTAATATTTATATTAAATTTATATAAATATAGAATGAAAATAAACCAATACGGGCAGGGACTTGAACTCGCGGCTACTGGAAAACCGTCCCGTCGCTCTACTAACTAAGCTACCGTATCCCTGCCCGTATCGATTAATTTTGATACGGTACCTCAGTTGGTAGAGCGACGGGACGGTTAAATTTAAGTAAGCTTAACATGGCTATACATGTCTATAAATATTTTCAAACATATTTATTAGAAATTATGTCATAGTTACCATGTTATGTTTACAAGAATAAATGTATGACAAGTGATGAATGTGGATAGGACTCAAATCTTTGGACCTTCAGATTTGTTTTCTTTTTTACCTACGCTTTGTAATAAACTATATCTCTATGGGTGGCATCGTCTACGATATTGTATATTACCCGGGATAAAAAGAAGACATGTGATAGAGCAGTAGCCGATAATCGATTGCTGCTAATTACGTTGGATAATTATTCTCATTTCTCCATTGCCTCGGATACCACTTACTATCAGGTTAATGCCTCGTTTGAATACATAAAACATTAAAATAAAAAGGATTCCTCTCCCTTTTCTTTCCTGGCCTTCTAACTCCAAAAACGTAAAAAGTAAATTGCATAATCAATTTAAATTTCTTAGATATGTTTTAAACATATTCTGCACTTATAACAGCCAATTAAGAAATAAAACCATATATTAGGAACGCCAACCTAGGAAAGATTCAATATATACGTAAGAGAGAAATTGTTTGTAGAAAAGTCGAATTGAAATTCTGATCTTGAGATTCAATACCACATAGTGCTCTTGTCGCCAAATAACACTGCACGATCCTTTTATTATATTATTACCGGATGTCTCGATTCAAACCACAATTACGAACTTTAGTTGCTAGTAAACTTTCAGTAATCAAATAAATCCCAATGTTTTAACATAAACTAGGTTTGTGTTAAACTTTTTAAATTATTCAGTCTGAGTAGTGTAAATGAAGCTGCATTAATTTTTAATATCTCTACTGTAAATAGGTTTGGAAGGTTGGGTCTAGGAGGTATTTTTTTAAAGTATTTATCTTATTTCAAAAATTATATCGTCAATATCGACCGTTAGTGTTAATAAATGCTTATGTAATATTATAGCGTTGTAATATAAGCCCCTTATATCGATATTATTATTAAAATTTTAAAAAAGGCTTTCCACAAACATTACCTTCGGTTGTCTTAATAGCCAGCAACAGATAATAAAAAATAAAAAAAATATTATTAATATTTTTAAATATCATATAAATATAGAATGAAAAATAAACCGACACGGGCAGGGATTCGAATAGCTCAATTGGTAGAGCGACAGCACGGTTTCCCAAAGGTCGCAGGTTCGAATCCCTGCCCGTATCGGTTTATTTTTCATTCTATATTGATATAAATTAAAAAAAGCTTAACATGGCTATATCTACATGTTAAAAGATATTTTCAAACACTAATATTTTTTAGTTAACTGTAGACGCTAATAACTTAAGTGCCTGTATTTTATTACTAATTAATTTAAAACGTTAACTATAAAAAAGTGTTATTGAAAAGATTAGGTCAGTGGTATGAAATTTGTTTCACTAAAAAAAAAAACAATTTAATAATATTCTTCTATAAATGTCTAAATTACATATAATACAAAAATAAATATACATACATATTTTACTTAAAGACATTATCACTAATTATGAAATATTATGTATATACAAGTATATTATGTATATACCAAGTTTAATGGTCTAAGACTTGTATATAACGAAAATATGAACTTTCACACCCTGTATACTCATAAAGGGGCTATATAGGTATATGATAGAGAAAGATACCAAGTGATGTGTGAACAGGGAGAATATCGAAGTTTTAGATTCAACCTTTCCAGTAGTAAAGATAAATTTATATTAAAATATAAAATAGTAAGAGGCGACATGACCTACCATATTTAGGTTATATAAGATATAAAAAGTAGATTTAATAATAATAAGTGAGTAATTTACAATTCTCTATTATCCATATATTTATTTAACACACAATAGACACACAAACATCTGTTGTTCACCATATTAGGTGAGATTTAGGCTATTACGGTCAATCGGTAGACCATCTGCGTTGGAACGGTTTACACAGCAATAAATGCTCGGTCACGGTTGTTTTATTTTCAAGTCTTTTGAATTTATATCACCACATTTGAAAGGTGTGATAAATTTCTTTATTTTTATAGAGTTTTATACCCGAAATCTTTAGAACAATTTCATTTTAAAATCGATGTCTTAAAGATAATAAAAATGTTATAAATGTCAAAACGACCATCGAAATGAATCAGTCAATTTGACTATGGAGATTTTAAGATTTGTATTTATTGTAGAATCCTTTAAAACGATGTAAATAATGAAAGCTTATTTCTTAATGCCTGCTATCGATAAGCTTAAAATGGATTAATCAAACCCTTAATCAAAATGCATCAACACGAAACAAGGGGTGGTTCTTGCTAAATATCAGTGACAATTAGAGTAACGTTATAATCCCTCCCCGTGTTTGTTTAAGCCTGACGTGTTTCAGGGTCCGCGATGTACAAACAGTCTAATATAATTAGTTTAATATGGTCTTTGTCCGTTTGATCCTTCATCCACAAAAGCTTTTAAATTAACTTACATAAATGAAAACAACCTAAAAGATTTCAATGCAAAATGAGGGCTTTTAGAAACAAAAAAAATAAAAAAAATTGATCAATAAATAAGGCAGAACTCGAGCCTGTGACTTCTAGGACAATCCCACATTCCTCCAATCAATAAACTATCGTGTCTTAACTTAATAAATTGTTATTCACTTATTTTCAAAAAGTATTTATTTATAGTTCATAAATAACTTGAATTAAATGCATTCGAATGCATATAATGAATTTAATGCATTCGAAGTTCTCACCAATCTGCAGTTTATATTTAATTGATTTTCAGAAACAGAAACATGAACTTTATATAATTATACTTTAATAAACGAATCTAGGAGACAAAGCTGTTATATTTTATCCATGGCCGGACATGCAAGATGGCGCTATCCCTCTCATTCAGTAACTGCGCTCAGCTGTACAGAAAAGTTTAATCTTTGCTGAGTGATGAGTGCAACACTTGCGTCTGACGGGAAACACAATGTTGTAAATACTAATATTTTATAATTAGTCAAGTATTGATATATTGGTATTTACAAATGGAGAGGAACTATATAAACGTATTTCATATATATGGTACTAAATTTATGAATACTTTATTTTGGTAAAAAATATGATTGGTTAAAAACATATTGTTTCAAGGTGTGTGATTTATACAAAAATATTGTAGATACAACTTTTACAAATTAATGCTATTGACTTTAAAATAACATACATTTATTTTATTATCAAAATGTATTCTACAATGTTTTTGACTTTGAGTGAAATTAAACCTTGTAAACGTTTTTTATAATATTTTATAGGATATTATGATTTTCTCATAATGAATTCATTGCAGGTTTCATTACAGTGCTAAGATTTCCCTCAGGAGTTTCTTTTTATTACTTCCCATAAATTTGTCATAGCTTGCTCTATAAATTTTTGATATCGGTTGGAGCTCACTGACCGCGTTTTTATTATTGCCAATCTTTTATTCATTATTGCTTCTATTTTAACCAATAAAATGCATTAAAAAATCTTCTATTTCTTCAGTGCTTTTTTTTTTTTTTTTTTTTTTTTTCTTCATTTTTAAATCATTACAAATCTTTATTGTATACATACATCTTCAAGTATATATTTTAGGATACGTTAAGTTTATTTTATAGAACCAGTATTTAATCTACTATTTAATTTAAGGTAATAAAATACTTTAATAAATTACATAATAATGAGATGTTAATTAGTTTATTAGTTTTTTTTATAAAAGTAAGTTTTACATAACATAATCTCTACATAACATAATCTCTACATAATTCTCTACATTATATACACGGGTGTGATGCAAAGGGTATTTTATCACCCTTCTTGATGGATAGCGTTATGCTGTCAGGATGTCAATAACTAAATTGATAGAGCACGAAGCCCTACTACAAGGTAATAATTATATAATATACGCCTAGAAAATCCAAGCTACAAGGTAAGTAAGTACCTACTCAATAAGCTACTGATTATATAAAATGCAGACGCTTACAATATCCAAGCTTCAAGTTAAGATCATTTTTATTAAAGGCACTAAAATTATGATGCGATGGTTACCTCAAGCTTGAATTTATGGCCTAGTTAGTAAATAAAAATAATTTCTCTTAATAACTGTCTTACAATATTCCGGAAAACGATGTCATTGCAAATGAAAAGAATGCTAGAAGTAGTCTCTGTTGTAAGAGCAAGACTTATGCTTAAGACACTACTTGAGTAACACACACATACATATTCATTAAATAAATGAAATATGCTTTTTGAAATATGTTATAGTTTGAAATATGATAAAAGCATATTTAGAGAATATTTTCAGTCGTTTTATAAAATGTACCAAACATTTAAATGTAAAATACGTAAAAGCTCTCGAGATTGTTTTATTATTTTCGAAATCAATGAACATTTAAAACGAACGCAATACATTCATAATAAATTAAAATAAAAAGAAGTTTTTTGAAAGTATGTTTGAGATGCATTTGTAAAAAACATATGTTTTACAAACGTGATGTAAGAAATTTTATTCATTTAAAAAAACAAATTTTAATAAAAATTTATTAAAAACAACTTCATTGTTTGAATGTAATTGTAATTGATATGTATCATACCAAATTCGCTGCCCTAGCCTATTTATTATACGTGTGGCCCCATATATATTATACACATTTTATTTCATAGTATATTAAAGGGCACGGCGGTAATCCCTGTCATCTGCTCGAAGGTAATTATTTAAAGGGAGCAGACGTAATCTCAGGCGCGTGTCGAACCCTAATTGTTGGGCACGATAACCAATAAGGGTCTGTATAGTACTAAATTAGACTGGACAAGTTTGAAAACTTTGTCATAATATATGCTCTGAGTTTGTTAATTACTTTATTAAGTATTATTTTATGAGCTGGGTAAATATGTTGATATCTATATTGTCATGTATGTATTATGAATTACAAATCAATTTCAACTCGTATTTTAGGATCGCTGGATCGCTAGACGCAATTGACAAATATCACATAAATCGATAGTATCTACCATTCTATCCAATCTACCCTGATATGTGGTAACACATTTCAGTTTTATAGCAGTTTTACCATTTTTCACGCTAACCAAGAGATATGGCACGTAGTTTGTAGTGAAAATATAAATAACGTGACACGGGGTGTCATTGTCCGTCCCTCGAAATATATTAAACCGCAGCGATTGACTGCGTCCCCAGTCGAGAAAATAGTGACGCATACTTTACAAAACAGTGGTGTTACAAATATCGATAATATATTTATTACATTTTATTAACTATATTTGTAATAATCATATAAATATCTTTAACACTGTCTTCATTGGGTAATCGTTAATGCCAATAAAAGGGCAGATATTCATAGAAATATTATTTAATTTCATATCAATTATAATATTCATGGGTATATACACAATGTTTTTATCGATAGTTACTGTCCAAACCCATCACTAATATTAATAAGTGAGTAAGTGTTGTTGCCCAACAATGTGCTATTGTTGCTAATACGGGCTCGTCTGCTCACACGCATCCCCTAGGAGATTACAATGTAATAGGAGCCGCGATTAAAAAGCGTAATACATTGTATTGTAACTTTTTGTTCGGTTAATGAGGATAAATAGCTGTTGTATTTATTGCTTCTTCAAATTTCATTCACCGTAAAGAATATTGTGTGCAAACAGACATAGTCGCTAATACGTTTGGATGGAGATGACACATAGTAGTATATAGTATTGGTTACTTAATTCAAATGTTATAGATTAATCTAGTATTTTAGATAAGCTTACAATAAATACTGTATGTATTTAAAATATAGTTATTAAAACTGAAACTAAAGCTGTTGTTCTTGTTTTAAGACAGAAACGTTTTCCATTTTCATACAAAAGTTTAATCTGTAAGTCTTAATACAAGTATTGTAATCAAACTAAAACCTTGTTACAGTTACTTTAATAAAAGTATAGTAGTATTTATAAGTAATTATAAATAAGAAAAGAGTATTTATAAGTAATTATAAAAAAGAAAATCCAAAAACTTGCAGTAATCTATACAAAAACGTATATACAGTATTTAACTTTAACTGCAAATGGAAACTGAACATTAAGCTGTCCCCGTAACTTTTTGCATCACTGCAACTATTGCCAACTTCGTGAGAACTCTGGTGAATATAAAATATAAAATAAAAATATGGTTTTATATTAAAGACATTTATTTTATAAAATGCGCATTTATTTTGTTACAATGTAATCTCAAGCGTACAATTTTACGAGAATATACCTATAAAGCTTGATACTATATTGATATCAATTAAATGTGTCCAAAAGCTTTTCTTAGGTGGCGGCAGTAAACTTTAAATTGACTTTATATAAAAATAGCCAATATTATACATCCTAATAACTTTTTTTAAGATATTCGTATATTAAATTTTGTTCCAAAAATGTTATATGTTTACAGTAATACAATGATATTATATACTTTCCTTATTAAAATAAATTATATAAATGGAATATAACTTATTCATCATAAGTACAACAATATTTTCCTACTCACCCAAAATAATACTGGAGTTCAGAGAACTTTACCTTTGAATTTGAACTTCGATCGAATGAAATGTTCAAAAGTTAGAAACCATTAATTCGAACTTGAATACAATTTTGGTAAAGTTGTTCACTTTAAAACAGAAGAGACACTTAGCTACCACCAGATATATTATTTCATCCGGCAGTTTATCCCTCTGTCTATAAATTTGACAGTTCTGCAACCAAGTGATACGGGACTTACGAAAACGAGCGGTACTCGCTACATTTACATTATTCCTTCAGTATACAGTCAAAAATTATTAAGCTCATATTGAGCTATTAGTTTGACCATTATTTTTGATGTTTAATATAAACTTACATTAAAGTAAACAGTTTAATCTAAAAAACGTACATTGATAACATTAAGACAGTGAATAGAGATCTTGTTACAGACACTTATAATATCGAAAGCATAATCTGACAAATGCAAATATGCAAAATGACATAGATAAAGATAGTATTTACAAAATTATAAATTATTTATTTACATCGCTTATAAATATTAATGATAGTGCGTCTGATATCAGTGTCTGATAAAAATATTTATCTTACAATAAGTTTAAACTATAACATGGATTTCTAATGCTTTTTTAAATGTATGACATTTTCTGTTAGAAGATTTTAGAAAGAAATGAAAACATAACTTTTAATATAAAGTTTGTTTAACGGTTATATTAATTTCAATTATAAAAAAGCGCATCTATGTTATAATAGAAACTTAGTTAATAGTAACTTAACGTAACTTAAATAAACCTAATAACTTTTATATTCTAAAAAGTGATGTAACAACAATGTTTAAATTACTACCAGTGTAAACTATACTATTAGTGTAAAACGGACTATAAATGACAAAATGACTGGAGGACTATTAGACTTAAATGTCTTATATTTGTGACTATACTATTTGTAACGTGTAAATGATATATACAATCTAGACTATTCTATGAATACCCTCATGAAAGTACCTAAAATCTCTTAAAAGGTAAAAGGCACCATTTGTACCTCTTCAAGCTGTGATTAAAAGATTACGATCAAAAATAAATCTTAACATTGCAATGTAACATATTAAATAGTGTCAGGTAAGATTTATGCTGTATTTTATGAACTATGATTTATTTTTCACATACATCGGATAACCCAGCTGTGATAATATAGATTAATACTAATTATAGCAAGACGCCATCAAGCTGATTACGCTAAATAACAAACGCTATATTTAGTTCTTCTTTTGGCATTGGCATTTTTGAATACTGATTGCGTATCACAAATACACAAGCATATAATCGCAATTATCTTTATTTAGGAAACAATTTTTATTAAGTGTGGAAATTGTTTGTTTCGTATAACGGTAGAAGTTAGTAAGTTAGTTTAAACCGCAGAATTCTTGCCAATTATAGTTCCGCTAGTAGCGTAAACTCGGCGACCATCGAACTCTACCGATGAGTTTCGTTTGATGGCATCTTCTCCAGTCTCTTTGAGAGGTTCCTTTTCGTCTCTGTGAATAACAAACTTAATTTTTTACTTTGCAATGTAATATATAAATTCAATCACCGCTAAAATTGTTCAAGTGAATAATATAATACAGTTGGTTTTATTTACATAACAGCAGACAATTCTATTAGGAATGCAATTAAATTGTTCGAGCGCTAAATCATAAAAATAAGCACATATTAACAGCATAAATAATAAAATGTAATAAGCTTTAACGCATTTGAAATACAATAATATCTTAGTATATCTTACACTGGCGTAGTTGGGATATAACTACAAGTGACCGGAATGTGGCAGCGTGGGAAAGATAGTAAATATGATTATTAGTAGATCTTGTGCAAAGAATACAATTCATTTTTAGGTATATTATAAATTAATATATACAGGTATACACATCAAGAGGAAAAACAAATAAAAACTTGGGATGTAATGCATAGCTTTTTAAATATTCATTGTCGTAAGAGATGTTCCGGATAGAAGAAAAACCGTTCTTTTCTGAATATTATTACAGCGGCAAGTATTTTAATATTAGGTACCCGGTTTAAGTTTAATTAGGTCGAAAAATAAAATTCTAGTCAATGTATCCAAGAAACGTATCTACACTACAAAAATTACAAAATCAAATCAACAGCATCAGTCTATTGCATTATGTACAGAGGCAGCTTGAAGCTTACACGCTGAACTCATATTTACAAATGGCCGGTCCAGCGAAAAGCAATTTTCATCACCATCTTTGTATATCACAATGGCCATCAAGATTTCATCACTAGTACTATATACTAGGGCCAGAGCAAGCATCACACAAGCATGCTTTTTGCCTTACGTAGGGGTCGGCACGAGCTTGACGGGCGGCGGCAGGGGCGCGGGGGAAGGCGGCGCGCGCGGCTTCGTGCTGCAATAAGGGAGCGGGAAGCGCCAACCGTACAGACTAGCGGGCAGAAACATCTCTCATCGACACTCATTTTTCATGGATCGGGAGAGGAAAGGTGATCCAACAAAATAGGTAGGATGTCGATGATCGTGAGGACTGAATTAACACTTGTATAAGATTATAAATTTGCGTACATATATATGATGGAAACGCTGATAACTGGTTATGTGTACTTAATTAATTATGGTTACCTTCCTAACTTCGCTTCGTCGTCGGAATGCTTCTTGACCCGCCTGCCACAGATTGTAGCTATGACGCCTTGTCTTCTGAAGCATAGCAGAAGGAGGTCCACTATGATGAGGCAAATAAAAACGCCAGCCAACGCCACCCCTATAATGGCTCCACTTGAAAGAAGTTTAGGCGGTGCAAATCCAGAACGTTCGACACCTGTTGAGAGTTAAATATTTTAGTTTATTTTTACTTTAAAATGAAGAAGAGCAGTAAATTAAGATGCACAATTCGATAAATGAATAAATCAATAATTTAAAACATCATAATTAACTGCTCCTATTAAAGTTAGTTTTATGCATCATATTGAAGAAGCTGAATATTAAGTGATGACAGAGATTGTAACAAATGCATTGCTAGTGCGTGTGATGTTAATTTCTGTGAAAAAGATTCATGAATTCAAAATAATAATTAGAGACATTTATTACAATCAGTAACGGTGAAACAGGAGTGCTTTCAGAACAACATAATCGTGCACCCAATCACCAGAATATTGGCAGAATACAAAACAAGGACTTAATCTAAATAAATTTGTTTAATATGAAAGCCCTCCATCTGAATGAAATGGGGTTTGAATGGAAATGAAATGGTATAGAATGTTGGCAGCGCAAGTAATGATGCATAAACGCAAGTCTTATAGTTAACAACAAAAGTAAGAAAGATAAGCCGTCAAGATGCAAACATTCCAAATAATTTTATATAGACGCAACATAAATTTTCAAACCCCATGACAAAATTCTGTATTTATAATAAGCGAATATGGAGATCTAGGAACATAGGATAACTATAATAAACCTGATGGACGCCAGAAAACCACAACCGCAGTAAAAATTCGGACCCTTATCACTACCAACAGCATATCAGGGGCTTTATTTGTAGTTTGAAATTAATAAAGCATTAAATTATACGCTTAAAACCCAAGTATCAATTTTGTATTCAAACTACAAATAATATAATTAGCTCTACTTAAAATTAAATAAGATACTCTCCGAAAACCTTTGGATTGATTGAATAAGTAAACCCTTATAATTGCCAGATGACAAATTGCTTTTTAGACACCAAAAGAGCACTATACATGCTGAGGTAAAAATAATTAGATATAAATAATCATTGTCTACTTAATTATGATAATACGTATAGTTTAGCTATACACGACTAAACTAAGGGGAAGTACTAATGAAATGAGACAACTGTATTCCTTTATGTAGTTGTATTATGTGAAGACCATGCTAAGGTTTGAATTATTATAATGTCAGTGGATAGGAAACACTAATCTATAATCGAGAAGGACATGCAATAAGTAATTAGTTCATTCCAAAGGAAATATAGCAGGATTATTCTATATAACATTATTATTAATATAAAATATATTTACCCATAATTCGATCAGGGTGTCACATACACTTGACAAAATCATTCAAAGGGAATTATAGGACTCTTGATAAGCATCTTGACAGCTTTCTTTATGGGGATTATATTACAGACATTGGTCATTGTTATATCATGGAATTTTCGGAATTTTTAGTTGTAAGGATATTTCAAAATAAAATAAATGAAGCTTATTCTAATATATAATATGTTACAAATGTTCTTACTAGAAAATGCAATATTTTAAGTTCAAAGCTCCATATATTTTATTATCTTTGTTGAAATTACAAACGTTTTTAATTTTCGCAATATTTATTTTTTCACATTGGTCATATTCTCTTTCCAATCTCATCACAATTAAAACTTGACACTTAGAACTTTCTACCTAACTACAGTTACTTAAATTCTCTTAACAGGTCGGCAATTACATTATCAACCATCCCCTATCCGTTCATTACTCCACTGGACGATACTCTCGTTACATAACACTATATTGAAAGTCACTAAAACGAATAAAATAGTCATCAAAAATTCGTACACAATTCTTAATCTACCTCGAGATAACTTATTACATATCAACAAAAATCTTACTTTCTGGCAGTGTAAATTTATATGCCCATTTTAATTTTAATTCAATGTTTTAAATTTAACATCATAAACTTGCCATCAATTCTACACTAGTGGGAATAAAATTGATTTAATGTTGAAATTTTTTTATCTAGGTATATTAGTTAGGAGTTTATATCATTTTATGATGACTTTTTTATGTTGAAGTGTTATACCTATTTATACAACAACAAATATTATCACATAAATCCCTAAATAACAGTCGTCTTTGGACTTATTTAATTTTAATTGATTATTATTTCTAATATGACAAATTTATATAAAGACATATATTGCAACTAATGTAATTAAGATGTCCATATTAGTGTGAGCGCATTGGAAAATACTTGTACTTCCACTTGGGTTACCTAAAAATATATTTAAATGCATAAATATTTATAATGATACAACGAAGATGGATATTTTATACAACTGTTAGGTATCTACATTGATAAATGAATCATACTTAATTAAAATATAAGCAATAAAACTTACCATTAAAATTAAATAACTCGAACGCAAAATAAATGATTGCTGTGAACTATGTTGTAAAATATGTTGATGCCGATAGATAATTAACTATAATTGATGACAAAATTAAAGGTGTTACATAAAACACATGCGCAAAAGCAAATACAGAAACACTTACTTACGAACTGCATTGATTTCGTAACTGTAACGACAACTTAAAGAAAATAATTAAAATGATAAGAAAATTTAAAATTAAACAAACATTTTTAAATGAAACGAGTATTAATGATAAGATAGCTTGACGTTACAGTCTCATCAACGGATAAGTGTAAAAATGAATTTAATAGGGCAAGATTCCATAACTGTCACATTAAATGCAAAGCCTTTTTAGATTTTAACTAAATACAAAATAATACAAAAAATGAAAAAAATACAATGACTTGTTAATGAATATCTTAATCTAACATAAAATTGTACTTTAACATAAAATAAACATAGGTAAAGAGTCTAAAACACATAAACCACTTCACAAAAACAAATGATGAACGAAAGTAAAACGAACGACGATTTAGTTTGGTACGCAAGCGAATGGGGTTCTGGAGCGGTATATACGTCGTAGAAACCGGCCCGGAGTGTGTTATGTTCGCGACTGTACTCACCGAGCGCGGTCTGTACGTAGAGCTGTGCTGGCAGCGAGTATCCCAGCACGTTGTGAGCACGCACATGCATCCTATAGCGTGTGTCTGGACGGAGACCACGGATCTCGTAATTAATCGCTTCGTAAGATTTCAGTTCTTCGATAATGCAATCAGAATCATCTGATACACGCCATTCTCCACTTACTTTTAGAACCTTTGGACAAATATAATTAGTTATTGCAGGTCCGGCTGAACCATAAATCAAACATGGCGCCTTAGTAATAAATAAGAATTGTTCTATCCGAAAATTAACCCGACTAACCTACCTTGTTAGTTTCGACCTAATCGATGTTTGTTACTTTACATACATATGATATTGCTTTTCAGTTAATAATGATATTTAATTTGAATTTGATTTAAAATTCTTTTCACGGTAATTATCTTATAATTACAATGCATTTGATTTTTCTATGAATGCCGCTATTTCGATACAGTTTGTAAAAGTCATAATCACTATTATTTGAAATAAAAGTAAAACTAAATATCATTATTAATTTAACACAATGACATTAAATTCATTTAATTACTTATACACATATAAAAAGTACGGTTAAAATTAATAACGAAACTTTTATTATAAATATTTACCGGGCAATAACTAATCTCATACAGATCGATAGGTTCTCCGTTATGGGCGGGAACTTTCCACTGCAATTCATACTTGTCAGCGTATTTGCCATGAATTAAAGATTCGGAACTGACTGCATCTCTCCACTTTGGTTGCTCAGGAGGTGACCTAAAAAGAATTAGAAATTAGAAAATTCCTTACAAAGCATACTTCATACATAAATTAATGTTATACCTTCTTGGCATAATAACAGTGATGGGAGCACCCCAGCTGCCAACACCAACTTGGTTTACAGCCGCAAATCTAAAGTCGTAAGTAAACATTGGCCTTAAATTCTCGACAATATAGGGAGAATTGACAGACCACGTTCGGTTCATAGCAAGATTCCAATCGAAATTTCCATTTTCTTTATATTGGCTGGTGTAAGCCAATATTGGAGGTCCTAATTCTTCAGCAGGGCCTACTATATTGAATGATACCGATGTTGCTGTAATAGTTTCTTGTCTTGCCTGAAAAAAACCGATAGAAATTTTAAATTTATTAGATAAAATAGACAAGCATTACAAACTTCTTTTTGTTTTTATTTCAAAATAGTACATTAAGTATCCACAATATTACATATATTTAAATATGTGTATATTATATATAATGAAGCTATTAGTTATTTAACCTGTACAACTGGGCCCGGTGCAAATGCTTCTCTGAAGTGAATGACATGTTCTGCTTCTCCAAGTGTATTGGTAGCAATACATTTATATATACCATAGAGACTACGATCAACTGGTATGATGGTCACGTAACTAATAGGCCCTGAACCGTATATTTTCACATGAGGAGACTCAACAAGATCATATTCGTGGAATCTAGAACAAGAGTGAGATATAAATATATATTTACTAGTAAAACTAAGTTTACTTAAATTAATCTACTTACTTCCATTTGATAGTAGCATTTGGAATACTTTCAGCTATACAACTTATATTAACGGGTTGCGAATTCCAACTCCATATAGGTACATTATTCATATGTGCTAATGAAGGTCTGAATTGTACAGTAAGATGTCCATTTTTTCTTGCTTCACCACCTATTCATATATTACGGTGAAATATCAAGGAGAAAAAATATATCAATCTTTATCAATTGATCAGCGCATTAACAATAACTTACCTTCGTTTTCAGCAACGCACTCATATAGTCCATCATCTGTTCTATTCAAACGTGAAATAGATATAACTGCACTAGATTGCATTTGATCTCCAGTTTGCCGGCTGCTAGTTTCGATGGTAATCCTTTCACAGAAAGAAAATCTTGTAAGCAAATTTTTTTTTTCATATTTATATTTTATTATTAATCAAAATATTATTACCTTCCATCATCATTTGGTCCATTTAAAAATCGATCGTTACTGCTTAGTTTTCTGAAGCTTATACGGGGAGCGGGTCGTCCAGATGCCTTACATTCTAATCTACCCTCGGTATTTTCTGCTGTAGTCGTATTGAGTAGTTCGAATATTTTCGGTTTTACAAGGACTTCAACTTCAATTTCAGTTTCATTGTGACCGGCTTGATTAACAGCACTGCAGATATATTTACCATAATCACCAGCTTCAACTCTATCAAAAGTTAATAATCCTGTGTTTTCATTAACACTAAACCGAGATGTCGTAGCCAAATTCTGAAATTAAAATTTAAATCATTAAAAATATATCAGATATTTAGAGACTTTTATGGGTAATATAAAATAGGAACCTCTCGAGTAGAAGCTTTAATCCAAGAATATGTTGGTGGAGGTTTCCCTCTTGCTTTGCAAGTAATCGCTGCGGTTTCGCCTTCTTTAATCTCAACTCTTTGTTCCCTTTCTTCCATTTCAGGTGCTGTGTACACCTTAAAATAAAACATTGCAATATATAGATAATATTTATAATATATGCTTATAAATGTTTTTGTTAATTACTTTTATGTTATAATTTACCTCTAGTTTTATGTTTCTCTCTGCCAATTCTCCAGTTTGTATAACCACAGCTCGGCAAGTGTACGTTCCATCGTCACTTTCTTCAATGCTTTTTATTAACAGGCCATTTGCATGAATAACATATCTATCGCCAGTTAAAATCTACAGTAAAAAAGTATTTACAGAATTAAATGTATAATACACAAGCACAATATTATAAGAACTTCTATATTTTTTATAAATTACTTACAGGCGTCCCTTCTTTAAACCAATCAACTGACGGCGCTGGTTCAGCAGTCACTTCACACATCACTTTAAAATCTTTACCCTTAGTCGCATATTGATTTTCATTTGCATTAGTCCAGGTGATGGCGACTGCAATATAATATTATGTATGTTATATAAGTCCAGCATAGTGAGTAAAATTTGATCAAACCCAAACAATTCGACGACAAACTTTATTATAACAATTAATATGCAAAGCCAATACCGAAAGTGTCCAAAACAACGCTGGCGCTTAAAGGCATGTTGGTGTATGTCGCTTCGCACGTGTAATTGCCTGCCATTGCAGTGGTGATAGACGATATGTATAGCAATTGAAGCTGTTTTGCCGGCATCGGCTCCGTGTAGATCTCGGGTCTGGTTCCAGCTCTGTTAAAAAAAAACCATACTATTATATAGTAGACTAAAAATATTAAATAATAACATGATTCTAAGAAAATATGTAAAAGTTATCATTAATGTAGTTTAGTTTAATTAATTCTAGTAAATATACTAACGCAGCTTCGTTTATAATCAATCCTTTAGGGTCACGCCATTGTGGTTGCGTGACGAGCGCCGGGTCTGGAGCGTCAGCCTGGCATGTTAATACCACCGACTTGCCGACCGCTACCGTCTGCTGCTTTTGTATGGGGAATATTCTGAGAGTTTGCGATGTACATCCTGACGACAAAATATATATGTATTAAATTTCAATATATTCAATATTAGAAGCATATTTTAAATTACTAGCTTATATAATAATATAATATGTTTTTGGGTCTGAAGAATCGTTCTAGTAAAATGTATTTGTACTCTTTTAAAAAATGTTATTTTTTTAACTGCACTTAAATATAATAATAGTATAAAATTTAATTGTACTATTATTTCTCAGAAATACATGACAATAAAAAAGAAACAATATTGTGGTCACGAAAATCAAAAACAACATTCATATCTTACTTTCATTTTTACAAGTTCTGGAAATAACTAAAGTAGAAAACATATAATGCTAAGAAATCAGCAAAAAAATCCAGAAACTATTTTATTTGCCTGTTAGCCTATGCTAGTGTTACAAATAAAAATAACAAATTTATTTTCTAAAAGAGAGTGGATGATGGAAGAACTGTTTAATTAAATTTATCGCAATTTATTCGGAGGCACGCAACAAAAACTCATTTATAGTCATAAAGAGTAAAACTTTCATCAGGTCAGGGAAGCAATGTACGATCAATATCGTAAGCTTATTCATTCAATCAAGAAACAATAATTTCATTAGTTTCACTTTTCAAACTCTCTTCTATGATAAAATCAATTTTAGAGATGGTTATTAGTAAAATGAATTTTATTTTGTCTCTTATGAACAAGTGTAATCTTATTTCTAACAATCTAAAGCTTTTGTGCTCATTAGCAAGGTTATCAAGCGAGCTTATCTAATCTTAGCAACGTTGCTGCAGTTTCGTTTTAATTTACTTTTAAGGGATAAATTTTAATTTAAAAAGTAATCAGGAAGTACCGTTATTTAAGATAATGTTATTTAAATAAGATCTATCCAGTTACCAATATCAGATAGAGAAATATATAAAAAACTAAAAAATCCCGCATTTTTGAAGTTTTAAATACATATTGGCCTACTGACTACCGATATTATATTATATATATATATATAGAAAAATGAAAAACAAACATAACATGTTTAGTAATCTAAACCAGGTCTACCGCATCGACGCATGACTTACAATGTAACACATCAGTATGAAAGATGGATTCTTATTCTAACACAATACATGTCTGTCATACAACTCAAATATAATCTGGTACACGTGTCGATAAAGTTTTGCCTTTATGTCGCAAATCAAACCTTATATCTAAGGCCGTAACTGAAGGTTTATTTCGTCCTCTGCAGTTTTATTTTTTGAGGCACACAGAATTTTTTACCACTTTTTAGGTATGCAGTAAGCGTACTGGGACCCTTCCTTATCCTCGAGTTTTTCCCAACAAACTGCGCTCGTTGCATTTTATACGAAACGTACGCTTTATGGAAGGGAATATACTATGCCGGATTTCCACGAAGCACATTTCAGTAAGAGAATTACTAATGTAAGAATACTTTATAACAGGAAGTTTTATAGCGGCTTGGTTCAAAATGCGCGTAAAGCAGTCATAAATCTGCTGTAGAACATAGTAGTAAATGAATTCTATTTTAAAGTAGAACATTCTAACATAACCTAAACAATAAAAACTATCCCGTAGTTTATCGCATGTCTGTGATACTGATGAGAAGAAGAAGAGAACAAACTTCAAAATTTAATTATTTCACTACCTCTTATAATAGTAATGTTAATAATATGAGACAGTACCTCAAACTGAGGAAGAAATTATTTTCTGTACCTCATTAATTATTTTAGTTTAGACACATTATAACAACAAATAACCCATCAATAGCTTACAACGAAGTCTATTCAGGCAGAGCTCCGAAATTATATCAAAAGGGGAGGCTTGGGGGCTGTGGACAATTTCGTCAACGAGGGTAAGAACTTTGTATGCAGATACAAAAAAACGTTGTAAATTCACCCTTGTTACAATATATTTAAGATATAAAAATCCCACTGTGTTCCGTACAATTGAAATAAGCAAGCGGTGGATTAAAGGGTTTGAGGAAAATTTGTACGCTTCATAACGAGACCGCCACTACTGATCCCCACGCGGTTTTGAATTACCAATTACTCTCATTCTGGTTCCTAACAAGGCTTTTGAATCCATTAATAATGGTGACAGTCCAACAAATAAGCGGTTTTGTTTGTGGTTGCTATTAATTAATTATTAGAGAGGTGTACAGTTTCTTAGTAGAGTCAAAAAGTGTTTTAAATATAGAGTGTAAATTTAAAACAGTGAAAACATATTTTAAAAACGGCTATAATTACTAAATTATTAACAATTATTCTTAAGTTTAAACTTAATAACACCTTCAATATACTTTAAGTCTATGCTAGGAATAAAAAAATACCTATTAATACCTGTATATCTTAATATATGAAACAAAACTAAGTCTCAATAACATAAGTATCAATCGTGCTCAATCCTCCCAACAAATAAGTTATTTAGCTCTTTACCTATACGACCCAAACAACGATTTCATCAAAAGGAATTTTTGAAACGTAAAGGGTAAGCATGAAACTTGCTAAAGGTTCTTTTCAATCCACCTTTAAGCTAACAACAATAAGCCAATCGTAACACGAATCAAATGAAACGGAACAGTTTCAGGTCTACCGGAGACCTCTGGGTCCCACGTCCCAGTGGAAATTAGTCATACGGTAGGTACAAACGATCACAGAGTAGCCACAGATAGAGTAAGAAATATTATTCATCTGAAATATTTCTTGTATTGTACAAATGGAAATTCATATGTTGTTTATACTTTATGATACATCTACAATTTAACTATTTATTTCAAATATATTTTTTTACTTTTTTTAAATAGTAAGTAAACATTAAGAAAAAAAAAAGATTGTGGTAGTTTGTCAATTGCAGCTAAATGCATTTTATTTTACAAATGAGATAATAAGGTGTGATTTAACAAGTACAGCATTAAGATCCTATGTTTTGTTATAGAAGAGTCATGTTCAAACTTTTTATTACTCCTATTTTCAGGCTTATACTTTGTATACATTTATGCTCAGACATTATTAATGCAAATTTAACTGCACTCTTCGTAAAACACTCAAGCGAGGCATAGATAGACATTTTGATTAATTACTGAGGCATTATTTCCCAATTAAGCCCACCTTCCCCTAACTTTCCGTCGCCAGAGGGAACGTCGAGACATGGGTTGCCTTTATAAACGAAAACAAGAAAATCTGTTGTATTAACGCTTAAACTCGGATTAAGGATACAAAGGTGGAATATACGTAATCCAGTGAGAATGAATATGCCCCTGTTTGAGTTATCATGCTTTTGTTTAAGTAAACATGTACGGATTACCAGAGCCGAGAGTGAGAATTAGGTATGACGTGCCTTATAATTCTATCTGTATGTACCACATCACAAACGACTTAGGTTGCCTCGCACGAGTTACTGTATTTATGACAAAACAACATTCTATCTACAACATTTTAAATATGTTCTGTTGTATATATAATTGTTTTACTGTTGTTATGATGAGTTAATCATAGTTTAAAGTGTAATTTGATATCACTTATTTTATTTCGCCAAGCTGTGTGGATATCCGCAATTACAAGGACTATGGTCCAAAATATCAAGTAACTTATTAAAACCGAAATATCAAAAGTTATATCAAGGACAAAATTGAGGAAAATGATATAAATTGCTTAAGCGAAATGTCTGTAAAGAAAAGTTTAAATTTCTCATAGTAATCATGAAATTGTACTGCTGCAAATGAAAACAAAATAAAACAAAAAATTGTACATTTAAGCAATTATCTTTCGAACCGAGTATTTTTCTTAACATTGCTATAAAAAGATCGTTATACTTTAACAATATCGATGAATGAAACTATTTGCTTTATATTTTATTTATTATTTTACGAGTATAAGGTACAACAGTTTAATTTAATAAATATCTACAAACTTTACGCTCCGAAAAAAACACCCCAGTATTTGAATGTTTTTTCAATCACTTAATATGTTTTTATCACATAGTCACGGGGTAGCAAATTTTATAAAAAACATACCCGAGACAATATCTCTTCTTCCATTAACAAGAGGATTCTGCTAAGGGAGGGTAAACTTCTTTTAACTTAAATATATTTTTCTTAGCATTATTTAGAAAAATATGACTAAGATTTTTTTTGAGATATGAGAAGAAAATATTTCTTGAATATTGCCCTATAATATTTTTTGGCATCTTTCCACACGCTATCTAAATTAGTATTCATTTAACATTTTGCTCTTAAATTCATCTTTTAAAGCGGTTTTAAATTTTATATAAAATATACAATCCATCTAATTTTTAACACCAGGTGCTTAGGTATTTGGGATCACCATTAACATCGCCATTACGAGTAATGAAAATCGTTTCTCTACCAGCAATAAATTGCAGTACACGTTAACTACGAAATATCCAGACTCCCTCCACTTTCATTATCAGTTAGACAAGGGTTCTTCTTACAAAAAAACATTAAAAGCTATCTACAAGCTCAAGTGCAGGGGCGTAACGAAGTGGAATCTTAAAACAATAGCTAAATACGAGGGTCAGCCTTTTCATCGCATGCTACTTAAAACTTGAGATCACTCAATATATGCTGAATTCAGAGAATTTTTATGGATAACGTTTTAGACCGCTTTATTGTATTTCAAATTTATACCATCCCACGGGTGCTATAAATTTTTGTTGAATTTTGTAGAAAACAATTCCCTGCAATCTATTATTGTAACCACATGTAAATGTGCTTTTGTAGAGGGGAAGAATTTAAAATATTCTTCTTATTTCAATACTAGGTATTTTCTGCGCATTTTTTCTTTGTATTCACTTAAACTTATTTTATATTTTTAATACTTATTTGCTACTAAAGACAGCCAATCTAATAAACATATGTTTTACAATCTATGTTATTCAGATAAAACCCGTAAATCCAATTCCTAATCTGCTATTTCCATTAATTAGTTTTGTTTACCAATACTACCCTTTAAGTGGGGAATTGATCTAATTTCACCCGAGTCTCCCCGCAGACCATTAATTACGCCTTGAAGCCGGGCCATGCCTCTGTAAGCCTATTTCTCCGTTTATAACCCGCAAACAAACCGACATGATTGCACCCGCGTTTATTTATTACTTTTCCTCGCAAATGACATTCTTGGAAAGTAAATGGAATCTATGGAATTAGAAAACCCTTTCGAACTTATCTTCTTTCTCTTATTATATTTTTAGTAAAGTAATAAATACAAATCTTACCTATTTTGAAGATTTTCAAGACACTTAAATTATTTTATTACTTTCTTACAAATTCTTTAAAAGTTTGTGTCTAGGATCATAAAATAGTTGGCTAACCTTTATATTTATTATATTCTCATTTTAGGTACAAACGGGACCGTCGTACACAATTTAAATATATCTACAATTTAAATCTATCAGGAAGCTAGTCTAAAGTGCAAAGTTCAATGATTGTTAATCTTATAAATCGTCACCTACGCGCTTATTACTTCCAATTCACTGCGTCATTCACATAAGTAGGTACTGCTCGTTTATAACACTATACCTAAGTGTTGGTAATGAACCCAAATATTTGATATTTCTACCTTTAACACCTTAATATAATCTTAGTATACTTATTATGATTCATACTAAATACAAAATATTGTTATCTTATACTTTAGATTCCATTTTTTTAATTATAATTAATTAAACGAAGCGTTACAATTTTATAGATAAAGCTGTACAAACTGGTTTGTACAACTTACAATATCCAGTGAATTTCAACTCGTTGAGCGACATCCGGTATACTAACAATTTACGGAAGATGAGCCTTTATTCAAATTTTCATGTCGTTCTGTTGTGGACGCTAAAGCCTTTTATGCTTAACTGTCTAGAAATTGCATGAAAATTATATTAACGAAACCTGAAGCGGGAAACTTAATGCAATCAAACTGTTTTAAATTAAAGCTGTTCGTTAAATATTTGAAAACCTGAACTATTTCTTTAGTATACATTGTTATATGTTATCCGTTTAAGTTTAAGAAATATGTAATAAATATATATTTATTAAAACCAATATTCATATGTATAATTTTATTACTATTTGAAATTTGATCTAAATATAACATAATATATTGTATACAATATATATATTTTGTAAAACATAGTCTATGCTTAGATAGCGATGCGTAATAATCACGTCGGCGACAATCATGATTTGTATTCTGTAGGTCGAGCCATCCGTCTGGCCAGATTAATTATCAACCGCTGCGCCTCATGTTTGCAAATCAGCCTGACTTCATAATCTCCAATAAGATTCAAATTTAGGGGACATAACTCCACATTCCCTGCTCATTCACAATCAAATCTTTTTGTCTTTGAAAAATTAAATGTTACATTATGGAAATATGTAAAAACGAAATAAGAAAAATACCACACACCATAATGTGTTGTCGGTAAAACTAATGTGAGAGTGTTTTATAATATAATCAAAATGTCTCCATCTTGATTTTATCACATTGAAAAGGGTTGTTCGTCTTAACGAAACCGTCAACAATATCGTCATGTGTATCAACGTGGGGACTGAAAGCCTGTAGGTTCTGCTTCGATCACGCACTGTTTGCGAATGTTTGAAGAGTTTCTACGTGATATGTATGCCAGTTAAAATATTAAGAGATACTTCGAAGTAGCAAGTTTGGATTTATCTAATGCGCGCTGAACATGAAGTTGTAAACAAAACACTTAACTCGCAAATCCTCAACAGAGCTTGATACTCGCTTAATTTAATATAAAAGAGCTTATTCTGGCCTTAAACATTATATTAACACAGCTTTGAATAATTGTTAATCTAAATAAAAAAGCCACAGTAAAATTGTATGCAGTAATCAAGGCGAAATGAAAATAATGATATTTGTAATTTAAACTTGGTATTTAGGATTAATATTAATACCTAACATAGAAGTATCTTTGTTTATGACAAAGAATATGAATGTTTGTATTTGCAGAAACATCACTTTGTATCACCCGCTGTGTACTATTATGAGATGAAAAATTGAACATTGACATGTGAGATGCATTAGAAAAATATTATCAGAAATATTGTGTACAATACTGGATGTCGTTGCATCTCTGGCTATATAAATATTTCATATTAAAAAAGAAATATACACTCATATATATTATTACAGAAAATAAAACGTTTTTTACAAGTACCTCACTAAACTTACAAATTTAAAAAAGGAATAGACCATCATAAATATTCCATAGGATACCCAGTCTTTACTTTCAATTTAAAGTTCAAGATAGCTGGCTGCAGGCACTCAACCTAATGCTCTAATGCGCTTCGTAACGGGAAAGTGGCGAACCTGAATAATTTTCCAATTATATTTCCCTCCCAATTTCCAAGGTGTCGCCCGCGGCTCTCGTCAAATGCAGCCGTGAACTTATTATACAGAACCAGTGACAGTCCCTTAATTCAGGAGGTATAAAGACTAATGTCCTTTGACAACTTCACCCCCCGAGGTTTACATTACTGAGTAGGTTTTTGACGGTTTCCATAAGTGTAAGCAAAACTCAAAAGTTATTCGTGCGTTGGGTAGCTTATTCATTTTTTTTGACTTGACAACTTCATTAACATTTTTGGCCATTAACTTTTCTACCTATTCATTTTACGTTCTGGAATAATAAAATTGTCGAAATTTATAACTGAACAAAAATAAAGAAAATGATTACATAAAGGATTTGATGAACAAGGCGAGATTTATTCAACCCTATACTTTTCGGTTACTGTCAGTGCGGTGGCCGGCAGTCATGTGTACAGGATTCACATAAAAGGATTGTACTCAAAGCCAATTTAAGACAAAAATGTTTGCAATATATTTATCGACGGTACAATTTCTGTAGTCAATTGACTTGACATTCATGTTTTGTGATATTTTATTATCATTCCATTCATAAACTTGAATAAAACCATTAAAGATAATTATTCAAAACTAGGGATGGAGGGTGAATTATTAATTAAATGTAAATAATTGTAAAAATAAATTAATCTAAGCCACAATTGCTAAAGCAACATAATTTGTTATAATTAAGGCAATTCAATGGATGTAATGAGGAATAATTACTATTATTTAGTGCCGTCAGGAAGTTCGTTTATTAAACCAAATTATTAGTTACCCAGGCTTTCTCTTATATTGATAAAGAGATCATGATTTGTTGTTACTTAGATTACTCCAGGAAATTAAACATGGTAATCAAAAATATTTTCTGACTAATCTTTAAGAAGTATTACAGTTTAAAAAAAAATATAGAAAATTTGATTTGTAAAAAACCCGATCTTATCAGCATCAAATTCCAGAATGCTAAAATTTAATCATATTCTTCGTCACAAAAGTGATCGCTTAAACAGGGAATCCGCAAATTCAATTCGAGTTCGATCGACAATAGGATAAAAAGGCTCATTAGTAAGCTTCGAGCGTTCTTCCAAATGAATTCTAATAAAGTTAGTAGCAAATGGAAGCTTCGTACCCCCTTTTTAATTTATTTACAAAAGGCCCTCAAGCTACTCGATGATAGCTTTTATTGCTTTTTTTAAATGGGTCAACGGTTTTGTTTTTTATTTTCATTATTAAAAATTTCTTTTGAAGCTCACCTCGACAAAGGGATTCAATTAATTAGCAAAGCATGTACAACGCACTCAGTTATAAACAGACGGCTTATCACCTATTAACTTTATAATTATTCCGACTATCTACCTGAAATCTCATTTGAAGAGGACGCTTTATTTCTTCTTTATCATTATACATTTAATTTAGTTTCATATTAATATTAATTAATAATAAATTTGCTATTACTACTTCTCAAAGATAACCTCTAAGTAAAGCTATAGTCCCTGCTCCAGGCGTCACGTGCCGAATAATGAGCTGGCGTGCACGTGACTTGTCTGGAGTCTCCGAGAGTTTCCTTATCCAAATATATGCATTGAAACAAATCATATTTCTAACGTTAGTGTTATTAATCCGTGGCTTTACTGTCTTAGTATTTACGGAGTTGGCCATGCTAATTCAATCTGAAACTTATCTTTAGTTAAATGATAAATGTAAGAAGAAACTGTCAAAAATATATACTTTCAAATTTGTGATATTGGTTCAGTTATTGGTGATAGGTATTACCTTAGACAAAATAATATAATAATAATAAAATAATATTTCAATAATAAAATAATAATATAAAATATATTTTAAAACTTTCTTTCTAAATATTACAAGTCTCTGATTTATCTTTTTATGTAAAATAACACACCTTCATGAGAACTATAACACCTAAAGATAAACTTTCAAAGATATTTCGAAGTGGCATTGCTTTTTTAAACCCGTGTTTAAATTATAGAAAGTAAAGTACTTAATCCCCAACTTAAATTATATATTGCCTTTTCCCAAAGTGAAAGTAGTTGGGATATAAATTATTAAGACAGGTGAGAGCAAATCACTATACAATACCTTTATCTCAAGCTTAAGATCTTAATAACTTTTATAAACAACTACATTTTTGCAAGTGAAAACATCTCGCACTAGAATAAGGTATTTATATTTATATTTACGTATCTACACGTCAGTTGTATATTTGAGAATTTCAAGACTCGTAGAAATCATTTAAACAATTCTTACTCGTGCCATTCTATGTGGACTATTCATAAAAGAAGACCGTGGAGATAAAATTCTATTTGATGAACAAAGTGACCCTATTCCTCGCTCGACTGTGAATACTCAGGAAATGCTACAGGTAGCTGGGATGCAGACTTCTGTGCAATGTATGTGCGATTTCATTGTACCTGGCTGTCACGTAAGATAAAGTATTAAACGTCAAGGCGTCTACAGTATGATAGTGTTTTATTTTTTCCTATGTTTCAGTGTTTATATAAAATATCATGTTGCTTATTAAAATATAAGGTATGTAAGCGTACAATTCAAATTCAAATTCCAATTCAAAATATCTTTATTCAAGTAGGCATTTACACGCACTTTTGAATCATCAACGATTACATTAAATTGTTCGGAAAAGCTGGCCAGAAACTCAACAGTTGCTCTTTTAAAATGAAATTTAACAATGTTAGACTTACACATTATAATATCAACCCTGCAAATGAGTCAAGTTAAGTTCCACACATTTCGATCAACCAAAAATTCTTAAATGTTATAATAAGTTTATTTAATAATATACTTTTAATTTTAGATTTAATAAATTAAAAGATGGATGAAATTTAATATAAATAAATCTTTACAATGTACATTTTTTTTTAAATATTATAAAATATCCTAACAGTATAATATCATAGTCCAAAATAGTCGACAGAATATGACAGATACGAGTAAGCTCACAAAGTGGTACACATAATCCTTCGTAGTAAAGCTGGTGTCAGATGTGGCACATGTTGAGGACTCAGGTGGTCTTACTAATTTGTCAGTTGATACTCACCCTTAGACCAGAATTTATAGGCATTTCTTAATCGTTATTTTGTATGTAATAAATTTATTATCTGTATTATATGATTTAGTTCTGTTCATTTTTTTACCATCAAATTGCAAAATATGAACTATGAAATATATGAAGTATATTTATAATTATTCGCATAATCACGATTTTTTTTTAAACATTTCAAATGAATTTTTATAGATGATGATAGATATATTTGGCACTGATCGTTTTTTTTGTTATAACGGATATTCTGAACGCTCTCACGAGTAAGGTCTGTTTCATGTCATTTTTTGTTAAGCTTCCGTTTAAAATGCCATCGCGTTCAGCTGTACACTCCTAGCACATCATGTTTCAACCAGAGACAAACTATTATTGATAGGAATAGATAACAGGAACAGGCAGATACCATAGACGCCACCTGTCTTTTAAAAATGACAGTTTGTCATTATTTTAAGTCAGGCTTGTAAAACTCTTTCCGCACACCTAACATTTTTTTTAATATTAAAACCATTAAACAAGCATATTTTACTCAGAACAATAACTAAAGCATTAGTTATTATTCTGATATATTTTTTCATAACAATCATTGGTTTAATGTATCAAATATCTAGTTTCTGATTTTTATCCATTTTATAGATGCCTTCGTTAGTAATAGCCAGTAATGGCTGTTGCACGTTTCGTATCATCAAATGGGGATCGAACAAAATATTGCTACTTTAGGCATTGAGCACAGCTGTTGATAATGATAACGAAAAAGTGCCAGCATATTAGGCAAAATGGCTTCATGATAAGATATTTTCAAAATATATAATACTTAATGCTTTAACCTTAATAAAATATACATTATTAGCAAAAAAAATTGTCCAATTTGTTCTTTGTCTTATTTACAAAATCTATGAATACTGGTATTTTATATAAAATAAGAAAAAGGTAATAACCAATTTATAGATTATCTTGTTTTCTCTCGTCTGTCTATGGTCGTTAGCGTTGCGTGAAATTAAACCGGGAAATGTAAACATTGTTTAACGGGAATTTGACAGCTTGATAAATTGGGAAGAACAGCTTCCTGGCGATTTTCAAGTCCTTCTATTTTGTAAGCATAATTAAAAGATTTTATCTTATTTTCTTTTCAGATTTTGTTTTTTTAAGTACGGTTCGAGTTAGAATGCTAAAATAATATAATTTATTATTATACAATACTTGGAATCTACTTGTTATGCAAGAGATTTTAAAAGAATTTGTGAAACAAATATACCAACGTTTTTAATAATATAATAGTAAAAATTACTCGGATAATTTATAATAATTACATATTGTTTTAATTTACAGATCATAACGTAATGAAACAATTACGTTTTGAACAACGCACATTATATTCAGAACGGTTAGTTATAAATATATTTAAATAAGAAAATAAGACCAATGAAACACTTACTACAATTTCGTACTGACTTTTACCTAAAGGGTACTTCATGAGTTGTTTGTTAGTTAAGATTAGGTATGGAAAAGCCTTATATACTTAACAATATATCAGGTCTATTGTTTACGAAAGCTCGAAACATAGATGAAACGGCGGTTAAACAAGGCTGCCAGGAGTGACAAACTGCGGGTCGGTCCAAGCATGAGTAATACGAGACCCGGGAAGTAACAAGACCGTATTAAATCACCGGCTTTGAATTCACTTCGGCTCGTCAGGTGCATGTAATGGCAGTCTAAAATTTGAATAAGTTTACCTGTTGTTTTCATTGAGTTTGTTTACATAGTTGTTTAATTGTTTATATAAATATTCAATATATAATCAAGAAGTCAGTAAGAAGGAATGGTTACCAAATAGAGATATAATATCATTATATGGTATTGTCACTGAACTTTTTTAACAAAAGTTATATATTATGTAATATATATATTTGTATGTAATGGGATCCAATATCATGTCAACTAAAATATAAAATAAAATAATACAAGGAAAATATATCACGAATAACGAAGACAATAATATTCTGATACCTGGGGTTAAAACAAATTTTCTATTAAGTTCACCAGACCCAAATAAGCTGAAAGGGGAGAGCATTTATGCAATCAGGAAAGCAATATACCCTATTTATTACGAATACCCACAAAGATGAGCATTTGAACAATCCTTTGTTCATTTGTACTAACATAAAATAAATCGCATGAAATGTGTACCGTCAAAATAAACATTGAAATGAGAACATTTAAGTGTTTTATACAGTTTCGCCAGACTAATTAATAATTAATTAACGTGTTTTGATTGTGTTGTTCAGTTTGCTTTAGATAATTATGGTCGTAGAGGCCCATTAGTCTAGTATTTAAAATTGAATTATGCTGAAACAAAATGGTATAGGCATGAAATATTTTGTTCAAATTATTAAGATCTATTCTGTATCTTAAATAAGTAATTAAAAAAACACTTGATAAGAAAATGCCATTTATTACAATATGAATTTAAATAGCTGTAGTCGTTAAAACCCCTAATGATCCGTACGTTAATTCAGCGACACTGGACAATATCAGCAAAAGGATAAAAAGCTATTAAGTGAGTGAGCACGTTTAGTAATAAATTCTAATAAAGTTAATTAAGTCGTGGGATGACATTATCTCTTTTAAAATTTTGCCTCTAAATAAAACCGCGCTTTTACAATGATGACAAAGGGGCTATGTCTACGTGACTTGAGACTCAAAAATAACATTATTTGCTAATAGAGCCTTAAATATGGTGTAGCGTTTTATATTGGGATGAATATTAAATAAAAATTTCTGGAATCTTTTTATCAGCAATATCAAAATGAAATATGATTATGTTTTTGTCTGTCTGTCTGTATGTCTTCAGTGGGATGTATATGTATTCCTTTATTATTTTTTGTAAGTAAACAACAGAATATAGGGTGACTTTTTCCAACAATAATAATTTTTTGCACCTGCTTCTAATATTCTTTAGAAATTATGAGCCGTAAAAATGTAACAAGGTTGAGAGATTAAAGAGGGAGTCTAATGGTATAGACAATATTTTAATGGGTATAAGTTATAAAAATAGCAATTATATGAAAAGTGTTCCTGGTACACGGTCAGGATGATGGTTTTAGGTTTACAAAATCATTATAATCAAAAAAGAAGAACAAAAGCAAAATGAATGTATTTTTGTAACAACTGCCTGATTAAAAAAAAAAACCCTACAAATAATACGTGACAACTTCAAGGCTTTTAAAACAGACAAACAAGATATTGTAAGATAAACAACCACCGCTACTTACTACTTCACAATATCCAAACTCGAAATATTTTTATTTTACAGAAATATACATTACGATAGTAACCAATTTCTGTAATATTTTATTTACTAAATAGATTACCGAACACTATATATGAAGACGCTCGTAAAACAAAAGTCTAAATCATTTACATAATTTTGTAACAATATCTAACCTAACAAAAGGTATTGAATGAACAAACCGCAGGGACAGCTCAGTTTCTATATAAATACATCTGACCTTAAGACTACCACTTCATTGTAATACCCGGAAGTTTGGTTATATGACACAAGACTACCAAAAACAAGAGTAGGTATTATGTATATACTAAAACAATACCCATATTTTAACAATAGTATATAAATATATATAAATTTTTAAGTCAATAGAACAATGACTATTTTTTGATTTATATAAAAAATATTTATATAATGTAAAAATTAAAATTATTAAATGATTTAAATGCATCACTAATTCGAGAGCTTCTTTTGTTAAGGTTTTAATAAACTTAAAACTCGTACTGACATTTCCTAAATTAATTAGTAAATTTCAACAAAGGTTTAAACGTTGAAACGAGTAACTTTATATACTGAAAATAATATCCTTTTTAATTAACAGCGTCCCACTTTTTAGCGTTGGAAGTTTAGCATTACGTATAAAATGAACGCCCGTGGGAGAGTAAACATTTTAATGGAGCAGAAGATTTAGCCAGGATAACATCACTGTTAAAGTACTTGAAAATCTCTACAAATAAAATGCACTTTGAATAGCTTAATTAATAAATACACATTATATTATTTCTTAAACGAGACAATTCCAAAATAGTTATGTTACACTTTCAATGTATATATGTATACATTGAAAGTGTATCATAACTAAATAATTATAATATGACTATATTATATTATGTACTTTTTATAAATATTAAACATTTTTCTAAAGTAATATAAATACTACAAAAAACAAGCTAATATTAAACATGGAGTAAACTCGTGTTATAAATAAAGTCATGGACTTAACTCAAGAATGCTCCTGTTTTAGTTACTCTGTAATATATGCAGCGCAGGTACAGGCAGGTCCATTGTTTTTATTGTTTGGACTACACTTTCATAAGCTAACTCCCCGTCTTCAGTACACAGTTTAAGCACATTATGTTACGGCAATGTTTGCGAAATTTAATAATTTAGTATTTTATAAATTTCCCGCACAGATCTTGTTTTATTTTCACTTAAATCTTTTGTTACGACTTACGACGGATATTAACTTTGATATTTTAAGTAAGATTTTTCATGTAATATATATTTTAATTTGTGTTTCACTAGTTTATATAATATGGAGAAACCGCTGTCATTAAAGCACGCTATCGAAATAACAAATTACAACAAGTTATTTACAGTTCATCAGTCTGTTTCATTACTGGATACGTCCCGTCTAATCAAACGTAATCTAGTTAAAACTTTTCCAATAAGCCACCCCTCATTCCTGTAGGAAAGCAATCGTAAAACGAAACCAAATGTCATAAGTAAACTGGGTTGTGATAAGATTTCATATCTCCTTTATCGTTGTAACGTGAGATAATTAAAAATAGCACGAAATAAAACGCGACTCTCCTTTCATTTCAATGATTTAATGATAAAATCACAAACGGTTTTATCATGAGACCTAGTTTATATTTTGCTTATATTATTATATAAATACCTACTTTTAAAGAAATTACAAACTTAAATGACATAAAGCCCTCCTGTTTCCGCACCATTAAACTAATAGGATAAATCTTGGTACGATTTTTACCCTAAGCAAGAAAGCGTAATCTGTCAATCTTCTAATGACAATTGGGAATATAAGCTGCAATTATCGTAGCGATTCCTGTCTGTATTTGGATTGTTGCCGTTCATGATATTAGACAGTTGAGAATGTAAAAAAAAACTTTATTGTATAAATAATTATGAATTAGCAATATTACTTTCAATATATGGTATGTGTGTATAATCTAGTTCTAAAGTATAAATTCTCTATATTTTCCTTTTTTGTAATTTTATCGTAAAACTGTATTCAAAGAACTTCAAACGTAATACAAACACAAGGAGTAAAAGGGTTAAATATCTAAAAAGTTAAATTAAGTTTAGATTTCGTTGAACATAAGATAGGTATCTTCATTCAAATTACTTCTGCCCTACGAGCAAAGGTAATGGAATGAAAAAGCTCAAAAATGTTAGCTATTTTCCTCACAGAAGATATATCATGAGATAATAAATGCCAGGATATTTCTCAGGCATTATAACAGAAAATATATTATATGGTGGAACTACTTTTATATCATATAAAAAAACAACCTTTTCTATGTATAACTTATATAGCAATTATTTTGTAGCGTATGTTAGTATGAGATTTCTTAATTATATAAGTCATGCTTCACACAGAATAATTTTATATTATTCGACAAAAACCATATCGGATCGTTTGGTTACGCCACAACAATCTGTGTAAGTCAGTAGGAGGGAGAATAAGACATTAACCGTATTGTTACTACGCACTCTACAAGTCATCTTAAATGATGCGCGACACATAAAAATATTGTTTTACTTCTTTTGTACATTCCTTTGATATTATTAATATAGGTAGCATGGATATTATAAGAAAATAGAAAATAACATACGTTGTAAAAATAACTTTTCATGAAAATAAACTTATACGTTTATATACGAGTCACTATGTATGTTTTTGTCTCATCTTAGGGTTGGCTGGTAGTCATTGCCTTTTATCACTAGATACGATAAGATTTCTACGTCGTTTGTTTGTATGCTATATTAATTAAATAAATAAATAAACATTAAAAGTCATTGAACGCAAGAAACAAAGCGTTGTAAATTAATTTGAGCAATATAAAAAGCTTTAATAAAGTAATTGAAACTTCCGGCAGTGCATCATGTTGCAGTTGACGTGTAGAGCGCCCGCACGCGGTTCAAGAGCTCATTGTTATAGCTAGACTGATTGTGTCATTGGCCATTTACTGCAAGTATCAAAACTTTTTTTAGTCTAGTTGGATGAACGGCACTTTAAATCCCAATTCATCACACTGTATATCAAAACATATACGGTATATGATAGTATTCAGGTAGGATATTATACCTAGAAGTAGCTGGCCACAAACCTGGCTTAACGTAATGCTTGGAATTTAAACCTTCTTACCTATCCATCATTTTCTGTAACATTCCATTCTCACTGGAAAAATTCCTTTATGAATAGGTGAATAATAATAAAATATGTATCAAACGTAGACCCTGTGTAATATTTAGTGTAAGGAATTTGTTTGTTATATATTAAATATTGAAATAAGTACCTAAACAATATAGCAACAAAGTTATATTAATTAATTATCCACCACTAATTAATTATCTATTATTAAAAATGCTTGATCGCGGGTAAAACCGAAATAGACGGTTAAAAATCTAAACCAAGAGTAATCCTAGCCGAGAATAACGGTCCATTAAAAAGTTTAGTGGCTTTCTTAGCTTAATTCAATTTTATATATCTCTGGATTCTGTAAGATTCACTTTACTTCACAAGGATGAAATGTGTAAGATAAGAAAGTATACAGTTAATGACAAATCGTATTAGAGTTAGTGGTTCCGTTCCAAATATTAGCATAAATTTGATGTACGCTCAGAAAATGGAGCATTATAACCATCTGCGAGTTCTAGTAATAATACTTTCGTGAGAATAATTAGAAGAGTATGGTCCGGGGTACTATTATTTGGCATCAAGCCAGGATTGGGGCAATCGTTTTCTAGAATTACTTGAATTCTTAATAGCAAAATTAAGAAACTTATGTTTTTTTGCACTACTCAAATTCAAGTACTAGTATTAAACTACTATATGAATAAAAAAATAACAATAATGACATATTAATCCGATATTTAACAGAAGCTTACGTTATTAGTCAGTCTAATACCGGAAAATCTGGGATTAGCGAGATTAATCGACAAACGACAGATGAGTGAGGAGAGCGATGCTGTGGTCACCTGACTTGAGTGATGACCCCATCAATGTTGGTACGGTGAATGCTGATGCAGATATATTTATGCGTTAATGTTTGAATGCCCGATCTGCTACGACTGCCACTGTGGCCGCTCTCACTCGTGTGTCGAATTTGATGGATTATTCTAATAGCGTTTTTATGGTTCTAAAAGTATTTGTATTTTTTTTACTTGTTTAAGATTTATTAGACAAGAATGCAGTACGCTTAGTAAAAACATATCAAAAATAAAGACGCTAAAAATAATTTAAGAAATTTATAACTTTCGTATTAAGAAAAATAAAGAACACTTAAAATTATAATTAAATATGGAAGTATAATATAAAAATCTCAGTATTCCCTCTTATTGTAGATACAATACATACAGAAATGTAACTACACATAAACATACATATAAATACTGGGTTATTTTTGATATTCATATTATGAAAAAAATAATATATTTTTCAATTTATCTACTATCTATATTATTAGGAGTTCACGACTAGCAGTTATGTGTAAATGAAACTAGAGAATTTAATAAGAAAATAAATACGTCATATAATATTTCAAAAAATTGTCTATTAGGTAAGCTATGTTCATGTAAATAAATTTAAAATAAATAAAGATTGTCAAATTTATTGATAATTGAGTTGTTCAGGATTCGAAATCATGACCTACTTAAAACCATCAGGACTTAGCGTACCTACGAGACGATTTCGCAGAAGTCGCAGTTTATATCTTTATTCAATATTAATTTAATAAAAGGTCAAATAATATTAATATAAATGGATTTTATACCTTAGCTTTTATAAACAATTATGCCTAAAAATGATAACACTTTATTCAAACACAATTCATTTATTTATCTCCTCTTTCAAGATGTACTACAATACCCATCACTTGTTCCTGACAGGTGTTATCATTATCACATTGACTTATGTCTGATTCTTCCGGTAAAATATTTGGCATTACATTCTACACCATGTCCTCAGTGAATAAAGTTCCAATTCCTTTAATAAATATATCACCAGCTACATACAAAATCGAAGCTTTACAAATCGTGTCTAGTGGTTTTGGCAATTTGTATGGAATATATATATTTTTTAGTTAAGACCAAAATCAACTGACAGAAAGTATTATGTTATGTCATAAGACAAGAAGTTTTTTTTTATTTATGTCAAAGAAAAAAAAATATCCCTTCCCTTTTGTAGCTTTTGATTTAATTGTACGATTTTTTTGTTATTTGAATAAAATAAAACAACATCTCAATGTTGAGATAAACGTCGAATTAGCTTTTTTTGCTTTAAATGCCACATTTTATCATCCTTTGTCTAAGTAAAATTCACCGTTATACTAAATAGACTGGAACGTAGTTGCTTTCTTGTTTTCTTGGATGAACAAAGATATAAAACAGACTACTTTTAATAATAATAAGAAGAAATTAATCTCACTAGAAAGTAAACATTAATCTAGATTTTACAAATAAGCTAGTATAGTATCGATTAAACATTGAATTACCCTGAAAAAGCTGAAAATCTCACTTTAATTAAAACAGCTTCGTGATAAAAAATATGAATGAAAATCTACTATGTGTGGTAAAACTCATCATGAGGTATTTTTTTGGCAACAATGTTGGTTCTAATATCCAACATTACTAGAGGAATAATATTACTTTGAAAAGAGCTTCATCGTACGCTCCTACACAATTTTAAAAAGTTAGTTATTACAGAGTGTATTACCTCGGTGTATCTAAATGTGTATTCGCGTAAAAAAGCAAATAGTGAGTCAGGTTAAACCGACTTGTCTGTATGTGCGCGAAATAAACAGAGGTTACTCTAAACAGCGTTTATGTTTTAATAAGTAAGATAAAAAGAATACTTAAATCTACACTTTATATGGTATACATTTTGCTTTTAATATTAACATTTACTTGATATTATGATATTTCAGCTCAAAGAACCTCTTTACAGGAATAATGATATCTAAGTAATTACTATAAATATTACAATTCTTTAAGAATGTTCATATTTAAACTATAAGAGACAATGGACGGCGTTATTAAGTTAATTGTTATTATTTGTTATTCAACTGTATTTTAATTTCGAAACAACAATGGCGGATTGTAATCGCAAATGTGGCGCTACAGTTTATTAGCAATTAGCTTATTTAGATAATTTAATTTTAATTTTCTTGAGTATTGTTATTAAAACCTAAATAATATAAATTCTAATATAATCTCGTATTTTCATGTTTCATTTCATTTTCATGTTTTCATGTTTGTCCAACTTCTCATTATATTATGAGAAAAAGCTTTAGCTTTTATTATTTTATAAAAATAATAACAGGATTACAACTAATATCATCTAATGTTAAGTTTTTTGATTCATTGTTTACATATACTGAGATTCGAGCAAAGATATTTATTTACAACATAATATTACAAAAACGACAATATGATATCGGCGATAAACATAAAAAAATCTATATCTACCAGTACCGGTACTTCATTAAATTGCCTCTAGAACTTTCTATAGAGGTAGCTTATACAAAAGAATTTCGGTCGGAATCCAAAATTACAATAGCTCTCGGAAACCACTCAATACCCTGTTCTAATAAAAACCGGATACCGGATACGATGGATGAGATCGCCTCTAAACGGAGCTCTTCACAAAATAACATAAAGTACCGTTAACATGTCATCAAGCTTTATTATATTATACACTTTTATATTGAAACGCGTAAACTTAATAATAATTTTGTATTAAAAAAAAAATTAATATAATTTTAATACCTTGTTAGAAAGGAATATATTGTTTTTGATGAAACTATTATCGATAAATATAATATTTTACTATATTTCTTATGGTTTTGTTGTTTTAGTTTAGCGTTAATCTTGAAGAGTCGATACTAATACTCACAAAAGCCGAACGTTGTCTCCGAGTAAACAACCCCAATTCTAATAGAAAACAAATTGACATTTCCATGATACCCGCCTAAGGCCCAGTCATTTGCAATTCAAAGAACCGCTTCAATATCATGCCAACGTATGGAAATAAGTGCGTTTTGAAAGGATCTGATTTTCAAATAGATACCACTTGGTATGTATTTCAATAACGACGATACAAACTATTCATAACTGCATAATACAACCACAGTTGCTTAGAACTATCTCAAAGTTAAATTCACTTGAGCTATGAATGTGAAAACTTTGTTTAATACTTTTTTGTTCATGTACTTTGATATTATATTAAATTTATACGCAAAGTACGGATTATATTATATGACAAAATATACGAGACTAATATATACATTCTTCGTTGATAAAACATAAAATTATTAGAGTGAAATGATTTTCAAAAATTTTTTACATTTAATTTTTGAAAATTGTTGAAAAGCGTTAGATAAGAATAATAACGAGATGATTTTTGTCTTCGATTCTGAGAGATAAAACGGTACAAATGACTTATTCAATGGCAGCCGACAATGGTCCGTTAGAACAAATCATTTGACTCAGCCACGGAGATAAAACCTGTCCGCTGAATACATTTCAGAAGATATTTCAGTCCTTTAAACGTTACGTTAGTCACTGTGCTATACATTTTGGGATAGAATTTTAAATTTAGGTTTCAGTTGACTAAAACTAGATCTCAAAATTATATGTCCATTATATCAAAAACACAAAGGATAATGCTATTGAAGAACAGAAACATTCCTTCTGGATAATGATTTAGGTTATTTAGAATAACAAGCATATTTATCTTACGAAATAACCGCTATTAAACTTCTATTTTTGCACCACAATGTTACACTATGTATGTGTTACAGTGACACCAAACTGTAAAAACTTTTACTATTTATTTGAAAAACAAAATTGAGTCTTAAATTAAATGATAGTGAAATAAATGTTAAGTTTACATTAAAGCTTTACAAAATCATAATACATTTCTCATAATATCCCATTACCCCGTAGGCGTATAATATGCGACTAGCAAAGTGCATTAAAAGGAACATTGCTTGCCCTAATAAATGTATATACCCCGTGGCGTAAAAGCCCCAAAGTTTGTCAAGGCATAAATTATCGCTCCATATATGTTTACCTGAATTGCGCTTTATTATTAGCCTGAAACCTAGTAGGGTTGAACATATTATTATAAATAAATTAACAATACTTATTTATGAAAATTAATTTAAAAAAACACAGTCAGTCCTACTAGAAAACGCATAATTAAACAATCCTTAAAGATTAATATAGACACTCTAAACTCTAAACAAACAAAGAAAAGTAAAAAGGAACTAAAACTCAATGAACATTTGTCTCATATAAATCTTAAAGCGGAATACATTAAAAGTGTCAACAACTCAAACTATACTCATGTGGTCTACATTAATAAAAGCCATCGTTTTTCAAAAGTAAATGTGAAAGTATAACACTGCATTGTGACGTCACTCCTTTGTAAAGTTTCATGTGACAAATGACCCTTTTAAGAGTTGGGTCGTGTACTCAATGAATTAAAACTGGCACTCAGACCATAATAATTTTAGAGTTTGATTAGTTGAAAGTGCTTCAGGGTAAATTCTAACAGTAACAAATTAACTGATTCAAAAGTATGAAAGATATCTGATGTTAAAATAAATATACTTTAGAGTACACAAACTGCAGTAAGTAGAGTAAAAACAAACGAAGAAGTACATTGAAATCCCAACATTTGTGTCGTATTACGCAAGTCGCACATGTAGGTACATTTACAATGGGGTCGCCATGTGCTGAGAAAAATCTATTGCCGAATTCGTTCCCAGCTCATTTTACAATCCAAACAATAATGGCTATAAACCGACTTATTTTATTGTCTAAACTGAGCAGAGATAAAAAATAATGGTGTTGTTGCCTAAAAGCATTCAGAAATAAGATCGGTAATTTATTTTTTTACTCAATAGTTAAATAAATTCAATATTACTTTTTGGTATGCAACAAAATAAAAAATTCGCAATGGTATTCCAATATTTTAAAGATGCATTATTATATGTATACAAAACTTTTAACTAATGTAATATAATATAATTAATCCGCAACTGATATACAATATGTATGGGTTGCCAAATTACATTTTAAGGAGACTTAACATTACTAAACTGTAAATATATTAAGCGAATAGCAATACCATATTGAAGTTACCAAATAGTTTTATAACATTAAATACTGTTAATAAGATTTTTTTTGATTCAGCAGGATTCGTTACACGTGCGTAACGAGCTCATGTGTAAGGCTCTTTGAAGACAATGACGTAACACAAACCAAAATTAGAAAATAGGACGGCTTTGTTATTAAAAAAATCATATTTAAATTTGAACGATAACAATAGGGCCTTTGACATCAGAGCAAAACGTTTATGGCTGGTAAAGTAGTTTTGGGGGCGATCCAATTTTTATTGACCGTAAGGAACTATTTCTTTGTTTAGTTTTTATGGCTGTTCGAATAATTGATTGATGTTTCAAATAATGATTTCACTGAATCCTGTTTTTGACATGTGTACTAAATACAGTTGTTTTCATTGTTCCCTGAATAAGTATTTTCAAGTATGAAATTGCTCTAAACTGCATCCATTATGGAATAAAATATACCAAAATTATAAAGAGTTTTAATTAAAATATTTTACAACTTAATTTTGTCGGACAAATGGCTTTCATTAAAAGAGCCGACGGTTTCCTGTTTACTCTTAACGTAATGACATATTCATGACTGATATTGGGGTGTTAAGTTTTGAGTTTATTGGGATGACGTCAATGTATATACATATAAAAATGCAATAAGCGTTTCTACGCATATTAAGATATATTGATATTTATGCTGTAAATACCAATTTAAAAATGAGAAAAGATATTTTAAATTTTTTTCTGTAATCACTAACATACAGACAAACAATATACAAAAACTAAACGTAGTATTTAATGAAGAAATGTTAGAAGCTTAGTATATATTTCGTTCGAATAAATTATATTGATTATAATTAATAATCTATCACAGCCTTCTAAATCACACGCTACAATAGCAATATATTAGGAGAGTAAATAAAAAAAAAACCCTGATGTAATTAAGGATACAAAAAGAATAACTTCAATGAATTGAACCAGGGTTCTCGTGAGCAGGCAGGAGTGACTGGCAACACTTCCACGCTCAGGCAACATCATTATATTTGAGAAGACCATTTTCAGTATAGTATTATGCAATATTTTATCAAACTAATTTGTCCATTGTCGAACAACGATTATCAGAATAACAATCCTTTTGAATATACAATAATTAAAAAACTTACATGATAACTAGAACACCAACATACCTGCAAAAAGAATGAATTTATTAAAAAACAGTATTTGAAAAATGATACCATTGATAGTTTAATATATATAAATTATTTACCGATAAATATATACATTTACAACTATTTATTAAATAGAATACAAATAGGAAAACCGTTGATTTGATAGAGTTTTTCACATTTAGAAACTCCCTTGAAGAACCTTACTGATAAAGATTTGCTTGAGTTTTATTGCGATTAACTACTATCGATAAAGCCGCCCCTGCACTGCCCTTTCCAATTACTTACACGGAGACGTGAGGATGCTTTATCTAAATTTCATCTAAAGAAGTTAAGCTCGCACGAGATAGTCCGCGAAGATCAACAACAATGTAATTCTATTTTATATCGACACATAACTCGATAAGAATAAATCATTGTTGATTTCATCTATCGATATTGCATCTTGAATGACAAAGACAAGTTTCAATTCTGTGAAATAATATCGAAAGTATCCATTATCGCGTTCGTTCAATCGAAAAAATATATATTTATTAAGACTCAGATTGCTGCAATCTTTCTGCAATATCATGACTTATAATTTTTATTTTAGTGAACCGCATTCTCAATTTAAATGTTTTTTGTTTCGGTTTCATCATTTTACCCTATACCAAGATCAAGGAACGGTTATTAGGGTAGAAACAAAATGGCAGTGTTCATTTAAATTTAACATCGTTTGATCTGTGTTAGTTTGAAATGTAACAGGTACAGCATCAGAGCGGATTTCAATTTTACGCTTGATTAACCTTGGGATGATTTAGATAAAGATGCAGGGGAGCAAACGCGAATGTTGACCGTGATAAATGAATCCTAAGACTTTTCTTCCCTTCATTTGTTACATCTAACATTTAAAATGGTTTGTATTTCTAAATCAAATTAAAATTGTTTTGTTTATTTATGCATTCAAAAAATCATAGCAGCAGTTAAAACAAACTAAGTTTGTTTTTGTTTTTAAAATATAGTGTCAGGCAAAAAGGGAATGCAAAATGAAGGCAAATAACAAAATCCAATTATAACTACAACATTTTCAAACAACAATTATAGACAGTATTGGAAGCACAACTTAAAATACTCCAATCATAATAATGAAACTAACTCGTATTAAATTTGTTGATTTTAATTATTTTACACTTTTTATTTATCACAATAGATAATTCTGTCGTATTTTTTCTTTATGAACACTAATTGGACATTTACTAAGAAATAGGTGCTACTGCTATTAAATATATATTATATTTAAACTCCTGATTTCATGTTAATGTTTCATAAAAATATCCAAGAACCAATTTTTTTACGACCTTGTAATCAGTTAAATTATGACTAAATATTTTCTTTACGGACTTTGCTTAAATTCCCTTTCTCTTGAAATATTTCATAATTCGTTATTGATAATCGTATCAATGATTGATTGATTTTTAGATAATTAATTTAAAAGCATAATAGATAAACGTAAACGTAATATTATTTCCGTTAGTAGATACTTTTAGCATATTCTAGTATCTTAGTATCATATTCTATCAATTCGTCAGGTTTTAGTATCTTACGCAAAAACCCCACGCCACATGATATTTATAAGAATAATTCTAATGACCAAACAGGTCCTTTCTCATAAACAGAAAACTTTTTAAAGTAACGGAAACTAAAGTAAAGCAGATCATAACGGATATAGATTAATTTGTTAACTTTCACGGAAAAATAAAAATGAACGGTTCAATTGTCCCATCAAAGTTATTTGACTTTCACCTTCGCCTTCTTAAAATCAATAGTACAATACGTCACTGAGATTCATCTTATTATTTGAGTTCAATTTAAGATTAGATAGCGCTTTAGCAACACTTGATGTTCATTTTTTTTACAAGAGAAAGTCGTCAATTAAACTTTTACCTAAAAGTTCCCACAGATACTAAAATATTTTTTTTCATAATGCCGCGTCCACATACATAAAATACTCACGTCATAAAGCCCCACTCACTAGGATCCGTCAAATAAATTTTGATGTAGTGTCACTACATTTTGCAGGCTTACTGTTTTCCCGCCGCCGGAAAATATAATAAGCGGGTTATAACATTTGCATATAGATCACCGTGTCGTATGTCGACCCTCGTTTTACGAAATTCACTAGAATTCTTATATGTAAATAACGTGACAATCAAGGAGTACGAAATTTATTTTAATAAAGCAAAATTTAATCCAACCTCATTTACTTAAGAGAAGCTCGTAAAATATTACCTTTATTAACATTTTCCTAATAACGTTATCGATAAATAAGGACCAAAAGTAATTAAAATATAACAGAGTGGAGTGAAGGGTATGGATGGAGCGGTATGAAGTGTGTTTTTTAATTATAATAGAAACGACAGGCACAATACCTTACGTAAATTGATTTTATACGATACTATTTATAGATGAAATCCATGTAGAGATGAATCCATTATTATTTATGTAGCCCTATAAAAGTAGTATTTGGTAACAAATATATGTGTAACAATTTCTTTTTATTGTGTAACAAGACAACTTTCCAAAGGAAAAATCAGACAATACAAACAGACGCCTCAGCTTCGCATTTCCCTATTGGTACAGTATCTATTCATTTGAAGTCATCAAAATTCAGCAAGTGTCATAGAAGGGTGCCAGGGGGAATCACCGGATGACTTGTTATGGAAAGGCGTTAAGCATTCATTGACAGTACACTACCACCCATGAAGTACATAATAATCATTTTTTACCATTTTACATTTAAAACGGGAGCACAAAATGAAACTAGACATAGAAGCCAAATGTAGCAATAAAAATTTTTTTTTTTTCAATTACTTATTTACAAAGAACGTAGGTGACAATAATTTATTATTATTATTAATAAAAAAATATTTCCTCTCCTTTCAAAAATATTACCTATACTATATACCAAATATTCTAATATTAGTTCTGTTTCAATATTAAACAGATATGCTTGTATTTAGTAAAGTTGCTATAGTGATGATACGGTTACAAGAGTAAATCTCCTATTTTGACTCAATAGCATGTAGGTTCTCGGATAAAGCCCGGATGGAACAATACATTTTGCATGGTTTGATTGAGTTGCTCACAAATCTACTAGCTTAGCAAATCTACTGTTTTGCTGGGGATTATAAACAACCTAGTGAACTGATCCTAATGTTGTTACAAGTGAAATGGAGTTTATGATTTGACATACAAATATAAACGTCTATTTTGTATAACTTATTACTGTCTTTCCGTATTTAATCTAATACGAAAGGATTGAGATGTTTTTCATAATCTACACAGCTTCCAAACTGACGTAGACTTGAGATAGATATCGGCTATTTAAAGACATAGTCTCCTAACCAATACTCTTACATACAATTTACAATAGAAACTAATTGATGTGGATATTGCTGTAGTCAGTGGTTCAAGACAATCAAACAGTAAATCTAAGTTTAGATAGTCTTAGTCTTGTGAACTAGTATTGTTTGTAATATTAAATTTGCAAGTTCAATATCTTATGAGATACCTTTGTCTAAAATGTCAGACTTGTGCTTGAGAAATCTTCAATCAATATCTTGAGATATTGCCATAATATATACAGCAGCTTCATCTAGGACTTTATCTAGGAGTCTCGTTTAACTTCGGTCATTAGCAATAATGCTGTTTTGTCTAATTATTAGTAATACAACCTACATGGTAGAATGAAGACATTGTATTTAATAATAGTAATGCGATGCTATTCAAGTACATTATGTTGTTACGCCCTGGCAGGTCACATAATCTAGAGTATCGTATAATATATTAACTTTTTCTTTAACAGAATTGCTAAAATAATTATTCACCGTCAAAACAATGTGAACCAGGTATCAAACCGGAATTCTTAATTTAATTGTAAAACTCAATTCAATATCAACAATTGATGTAAATACATCAGTCCATTGTAACTAAAAGAGCTTAAAAAATATACCAAATAATTTTAGAGCTTTTCATTCATAAAGCTTAATTAACTTCAATTTGAAATCCATTGATCATTGCAGCGTCATTAAGTTAATCAAAGCATTAAATATATAACAAAGCTTAAAACTGCTCATTTCATTAAGCCTATAAATATAATTAATTAATTGCAAGCAGGTCTGATGCGGGTAAAAATACCTGAATTGTTTTTTCATAAAATATTCCTTTAAAATATTATTTCATGTGCCATACATATAAAATTAAAATATTTTATTTTCAGAACTCACTAACAGCATATATTTCAATTATTATAATTTCTTAAAATGAAACAATACTGTTTTTTTATGTTATCTAAAGTCTAATATACAACATTTCACGACGATTCACGAGTTTTATCATTCCTATAATTTTGATGTACAAAATAATTAAAACTATCAGTAATAAAAATGACCCGTCGGTCAAGTAGACAACGCAGCCATAAGGACAATAAAATATATACCTAACCTAATTAAAGCTTACTTAAAACTTCCCCGTTGATTACTTAAGAGATCGTAAACATAAGATATAAATAGCCATCAGACTTCAACAAAGACCAAACTTTGTAGCTTAATTTTCAATAAAACTTATCAAGACGGATAAGAACTTTTAAAGAGGGATAGTAAGTAATCTATTTATTTTAAACTTAACAAATTAACTTCTGTGTTAAAGGTTGAGAACTTTAATTAAGATAATTATATACCAATTTATACAATGTAATGGATAATATAATGAAATATATTCCAAATTAAAAATCAAGAACAATACTTAAATTATAAATAAGAGCAATTGATTGTCTTTGGTCTTATTTGACAACCAAAATGTTGTTATCACATGGTAAAATATAGTATTTATAAAGGTTTCATACATACAGTTGCATCCAACCGAAAACAAATATGAGTCTCATATTTTACACCGTTGGGATTGATGTTTCAAAAACCCCTAAATACCTTTTTTTGACCGGAAAAAAGAAATAGAATTCATTATTGTTTCATTTTTAAGTAAATTTTTTCTATCCCAAGTAATAAGTATTACATTGTAAATCAAAAATTCTGTTCAAAATCTTAACTTTCCAAGGCTTTCTATTGCACTGCTCGTAAATACATGACAAGTGTTTCTCTACTTGTGACAATGCGTATTATGTATTTGGTTTTAGATATTCAAATTTCTACTAGAATGCCTAAGCTTTCCACAATGTATTCATCACTGTAAGATTCGACTAACATTTAGTAGTGGGTCGATTTTTCAATTCATAAATAACTCTTCAACTCAAACGAATATGGGTCTATAAGAAAAGTTCATTGTATAACTACCCTTCAAGCGAGCGATCAAGTAAATGCGCTACGAATTCGCTTTAGAATTAAGTACTAACAACTTTATAGAATAGTTATTTTAATGTGAACATAATTTTTGTCATAAAATTTAAACCCACAAGGTAAGAATTGGATAAAAATCACTTCCTGGCATGTTGAAAATGTGTTGAAAGAAGCCGTATCGATAAGCCCTTTGTGAAATCAAGCTTTCCTAAGGATTCTTTCGAGCGGGCTTGATTTATACGCCATTTGTAGTGGAGTGTTACTTTATACAGTTTACTGTTTCAATATATTGATATTGTGATATTGAAAAAACTTCAAATAAATTGATAAACATATTTTTCAATTTGTTTTCAGTTAACATCTAGCAAATATGATATATTTATTATAAATAAGTTATTGCTTTCATCTTAACAGTTATTAAAAGCTTGACCTCAGCGTCAACTAACCAAAAATGTCATTGGGTGACAGTGACCAGTTACCAGAATTATGTTAAAAAAAAGTCACTATTTTAATTCACAATTAAAGTCGTTGGGAGCAAAGTTATGATTTAGGTGCAGAGCTAAATGGAATGGTTTTGCCAAGAAAACTTTATCTAATGAACTTTTAATAAACTAAAGTAATATTCATCATTTTCTTTTTAAATGTTATTAAATATGCGAGAATTTTATGCTAGCGATAAGGAAAAAAGTTAAAAGAATAGAATATAATTATGTAGATAGCAAATTATTTTTCATTTTAACTGAAAAAAATCATCAAAATTATTTACATCGCATGTTTAAGTATTTATGAAATGATTTACGTATTACCGTGCATATTCTATAAAATCTTTATTTATCTATGTTCATATATGCTTTTCAATTTCCCAAGATAGTTGAAGAGAACTTATAAATGCAAAGTACTCCGTGCAGTAATAAAGACAGGGAACAAGTGCTTACACATAAAAACTTCAAGCGAAACTAAAAATGTTGCCAAGAAAAAGAAACATCTTTGTTCCCTGCAGCCAAAACAACTTTGTTTGGGCATTTGTTCCATAACAAACAAAGGAACAGGCGTGAAATAAGAACGGGTCGGAATCGTGCCTAATCGGAACGCATTGAAACTAGGGGTCTAAATATCGTGCCAAATAACGACAAGTAAGGATTACGACTGCATTGTGATTCTTTTGCAAAAACCGTTGATTTATATGACTCATTTGTTTTATGATATTTCTCAGCATTTTCTTGGGAAGGCTTTGAAATATTAAACCCGTATTGTTAGACTTTACAAGAAAACAAGAAATAGTCAACTTAATACGTTAAGTTAACTTTATTTCGAAAAAGTCACCTTATAAGTTAGTTTGTTATAAAAGAAGAAGATATTTAACAGTTATAACATAATTCTTATTATAATATTCTGATTTGAAACTTTCGAATTCAAACCTTCCACTAAAGTTTTAAATTTTATTAAAACAAAAAACATCAATAAAAAATTTAAATCAGGTGAAAACCGGCATGATATTCCAGCATCGTATTTGGGAACATTGTGATTCGTAGTTAAACAAACAATATCAATAAATGGTTGTCAGAGAAAATACATAACATCGGCAAACACAGAAATCACAGACACACAGTATTGATTTGTGTTATTGTTCAATAATATCAGCTTCATGACTGTATTGTCTTCAAAAGAGTATTCCTCCTTCATTATTTCTTTTCTATTCTGTTAAGAAAATACTTTTATAGTTTCCAATTTCCAATTCAAAATTTTAAGTTAAAAAAATTTTGTTTTTTTACATATATTTTATTTTAAAATATCAAACTACTCTGAATATATCATTTGAAAAAAGAATGAAGTCTTTACACGATGTAAAATATTAAAATATATACGTTTAGGGTTTGAAATATTTAACGTTTATGTGTAAAACCGAAAATAACTACTGAAAATTGAATCTTCTAAGCTAATTTAAAGTACATTTGTTTCTATTTAATCCAGAGTATATTTGAATATCTTTAAATAGAGCATTTTTAATGAGAATGAGGTATTATTTGTCTCAATAAAATGTTATCGGATCTCTGATCACGTTCCAGGAACATGTTAAACGCATGATATTGGTCAATCAGACCGCATCGAACTCAATTCTTGTAATTACTTGCAAACTAAACACGACGTATCTGTTTGAGTTGCGGCGTTTGATTCTGTCAGAAACAAATAGAACATGCTGGTTTAAATCAATATACTCTTTCGTGTATTAGTATATATTCCTTGCTTGTAGTATTAATTTAAGTAGAATCAAAATGTATATAAATTTTCTTGCAATATTCTGAAAAGAGAATTTAATATGAAACAATTTAGAGAACGAAGCCCTAACAATTTAATATGAAATTGAGCTCTAACTACACTAAAATCTAATTCTATATTTTATGTGTATTTAATGTAATTATAAGTAAAGTGATATATTTCAGGTATAAACGTGATAAACCTACAGAATATTTTTTAGAAATGATGGAAAATAGAGTAATGAACTTTTACACAAAATATTATGATTCTAAAATGAATCGTTTATAAATACGCAAATGAATAAACAATTCAGGTTTATTTACGTTCGCTTAAGGAAATATTGCATCTGTAGAATAAGTGAATGATCTTCAAATTATCGTTTTATGTTTTATCTTTTCACTAAACCAAAATGAAACCATAATATTATACTAATCATTTATATAAAACTCACATCTATAGTATAAGTGATAATTTACTGTTCTTTGGAAAGCTCTGACATTCATAAATTCCCCAACATATATACTTAACAAATTTATAGTCAAATGTCTACACAACTAACTGAACCGGCATAAATTGTGTTAGATTTACGCGTGGTCGCACCAAGCCATATGACGCATGGGTCAGAGCTAAACTTATATATAACATTACAAATTAATAATACTTTGTGATTAATTAATTAATTTAATTATAGAAGACATCTAAAATGAATTGTCACCCTAGTTTTGTCCCAGGATTAATCCATTCGATAATATAACATTTAACGTATGTTACTTATGGTTACTCAATTGGAAACATGTGCTTTCAAGTAGCAAGTGAATTCGCAACATGTGGTTTTACGCGCTGTTTAATAGCAAAAAAACCGTTACCTGAACAAGCCTCATGTGCGAATGAGAATTAAAAAATATAAGAACACGTTGAACGGACAAATTTAATTGGATGTATTTTTTTTTTAAATAGAATTAGAACTTACAAAATAACCATTTTTATTATTTACGTAACTATTTTAAACTTGACTGTTGTTCTATTTGAATATTGTATTTACGTATACGTGATACAGACATTTGAACTAGAAAGTATGATTTTATAGTTTAATATGATGGTTCATTTCTGAAGAACTTTAAAACGAATGAAAAGAAATTTTAAAGAAATTCGGTGACTTAATACTACAATAAAAAGTCTACGTAGTTTTGGTTCAAAAAAGGGATGTTAGGCTAATTACTAGAGACACAGAAGACGTCACTGACATTAGCTAGTTTAAAATTTATATATCCTTGTAGATGTTCATACCATAAGTCCAGGATTGATACAGTACCACACGTGGGTGGTCCCGGGCGGTCCTCTAACCGCTTACAAAAAACTGATTCAGAGATTAAGACGACACAAAATACTAATGATAATCCATTCGTTACACAAATGATTTTATATTATCCCTAATATCAAAATATATATCTGTGTTACAAACGTCCATTTTATTATTATAATTATACCTTATAATGGATATTATAAAGGGTTGTTTTTTATAAATGGGCCACCTTTTAAAATTAATAGTTTTTAAATTAAAGTTTTCCATACAAAAATTATTTGTTGCCTCTGAACTGGCATTTACTCTAAGCGTAGGTATGGTGGCTGGGCGTTGGCATTTTAGCTACTGCAGAGTAAGTAATAAACGAGGGAGTAAAAATGTTTTGTCGTTCGGTTTTTTTGTATATGTATTAAGATTTGTAAAAAATCGTAGAACAAATGTTGTGGGGATTGCTGTAGAGAGTCTGCCTGCAAGAGGTAGCCCATTAATTACAAATAACCCTGTTTATTCTAAGATGTAGCTAAATTGAAATAAAAGTTTTTTTTATAATGGATAAATAGGAATTGTCTTGTCTTATTAGTTAGACTCGTCCTGCCAATACGGTAGTTCACATAATTACGCGTATGTAGAGTCCGAGTGACACTGTTCCTAGTGGTTCACGCTCTATAAAGGACATGTTAAAAATGTAACATAAAATGAAGCAAACAGAATACTATGCTATTTTGTAAATGACGACAATTTTTTATTCATTTTACTGCAGAGCGATGTAATTGTACCACTTAAGTGTACTTTTCAAGTCAAGGAGTCTTACTTTTTATATATCATTAAATAGTGTAACACCTGTTTTGTTTTATACCAAACATTTATTTTTCTATAATAAGTTAAAAGTTAAAATATTTTATTTTTCTATTTTTGTACAAAACACATTCACATTGAGACTATTCTTTTTTTAAACCTTACAAAATAAATATTGTGGTATATATTTTTGAACATATGTTATATGTTTATTATATACAGTACTTCTCAAATGTGATTTTAATAAGAATGTGTTTGTATATCACGAACTCGGATGTTATTCAAACGAATTTACTCAGCGACTGTATGTCATATAACAGTGAGTAACATTTTGATAATTGTATGTAACTTGTTGTACTTTATGAAGAGATAACTTGTATCTTTTGTAAATTATTTTCTATGTATATATATTAATTATAATATTATGCAAAGTTTTTTTTACCCTTAATTAAATTAGAAACACCTTTTAAATAAATATTTTTATTAAATTTCTATTATATTATAAAATTATATTATATTATTCAAAAAGCTAAAATATTAAATAAAGTAAAACACTAAACTTTAAGCTTGTAAGATTGTAATTTGCTTTACAAAAATAATCAATTTCGGAAGAATATTTTCGTGTAAATTTTAACCAAACTATTGTAGTAAATATCTTGTAAAGGTAGAACTGTAGCTTTAAAATAAATTTCAGATACTGTCAACACTCGACAACTACAAAACTTTTGTTATTTCGCTGGTTTGCCAAAATGCTTTTCCAAGAAGTAAAAAAGTTAAAAATATGAGTCCCATACTAGCAGAAGTTGCCAACATTCTGTTTTGTTTTGGTTGAATAACATAACTGATTATAGATAAATTATTAGTCATTTGAGCCCTTTCAATGTTTTAAAAAAATGTTTTTTTAGTAACTTTTATACTTAATGATATGAAATATTAATAACGGTTACTACATTGAACTAAACCTTAGAATAAATGCTTGGCTCTATTATATTAACGTCTCGGGATAAGCAATCAATCAAAATATAAAAGTGTTTACGTAATACATTAAAACGTCAGACGCCTCGATAAGCGTGCTCGTTTAAATCCAATAAAAATATAAAGGTGTTATTTTATTTACAGTATAAATATTTATTTTAGGAAAGTTACCAAGGATGTGCGACACCTTCTACATTAATTTAATAATATGTTTGAAAGACACAACCCCCAACCTCTGATTATATAAACCAAAGCTAACAAATCATCTTACAGGTAAAGTGGCAATTAAACCAAACAGTAATCGTATTAGCGAAATACATTACCAAGTTAGTTGAATAAATTTGGAACGCCACAAACAATTTGCCCTGATTTAGAAACCTTTATCCAATTAGTTACAATGCTGAAATTGTTTACTTTCATAATAAAACTGGCTTGCAAAAGTGTACTTAGATATATTTAATTTACGAATTTATTTTAGCGTTATGTAAAATTATACCAACATTACACGATTGATACAAAAATTGATGTGAAGAAAGACAGAAGAAGAAAAGAAAGAGAAGCATTCTCTTAGATTTAGTGTAAAATTAAAATAAAAAGGCCTTAACGAAAACATGGCAGTTCTTTATATTTTTTTCCCGATATAATATTCTAGCCAGAGACCAAACTGGTTAAAAAGGTTTTATGTATTTCCTCCTCCCTCTATATCAAAGACAAAACTTTATTTATTTATTGAAATTATTAAGATCATATATATCACTTTGAAGATGATGTTTACAATATTCATTATTATATACATAGATATATTGTTGTTACAAGTGGCACTAAAACTTGTTAAGTAAGTATAGAGTATAACTCGTAGTTTATATCAAAACAATAGTACTGGGTTCATTAAAATCAGTTAATGAGCCAACTTCCACTTTAATAAATAAGCATTTTGAACATCGCGGTGTAAAGTTAAACGAAACAGTTTATGTTGAGAGCGCATGCAATATATTACTGAGAATGGAAGTATTGTATTTACTCGTAAATTCAATGTTCATGAAAGATATACCAATGATTATTGACGATTAAATTGATTTGTTGCGTGTTATTTTTATTTTTAAAAGAATCACTTTTGTAATTTTAGTGGTTATCTATTTAAATATACTTGGAAGTTATAAATGTAGTAATGTAAAAGTTAAAGTTGTTTTGACAATCATAACCTGATTCCAATTTCTCAAGGAACCTATTATTTTACATTTTATTTCTTACCTGCGTTAACTTGTACTGGTCATAAAATATTTTCTTCGTTTCTTTATTACCGGTAATTTAATATATTTTTTTATTGTTAGACACTTAAACACAAACGAATGTTTTATTTCTATTCTGGTTTTCTGGCTACCTTACAAGTGTTCTATAATTACATGCCATCTGGTAAATATTAAGAGAACTTGAAGATACCATACATACTTAAAGATAAGGCTTACATATTTAAAAGTGATAATTTTTTCATATTAAACCAGAAGTCCAACAAATTATTTTCAAACCAATACGTAGGATTAGAGATTCTCAAATAATCCAATCAATATTCAAACATAGTTAAGGCAGACTGGTTCATGCAATTTATAATTCTGCTGAGCTATCAAGTTCGTTGGTAAATGGTTGTTAAATTAGTTGGTAGAGTTGCAAGGCATAAGGGAAGATACATAGACTTGCATTCAATCTTAGTTATGTCGAGGAATTTAACTTTAGCTTCAGACTACTGCTATGAATAAAGAGTTATCAAATATGAAACGGACGTCTATTTAAACTCCGTTCGTACTGTAATTGTTATGCTTTTATTTAAATGTTAAATACACAAATTTGCTTTAATTTGATTAAAAAATATAGTACAAAAGAAATGACAAGAGTGTTGAGATAATATAACCACTAATGGAAAATGGGAAGAAGATACAATTAGGTCTATTACTATCAAGAGTTTTTCAAAGACATCTCGTAACTTGGGAAAGCGACAGGTAATGATTTATAAAGCGCAAAGCTGATACAAAGTAACATTAGACCACATCAAAATAAGAAAGGGGCCGTATCAAAGGCACCAAGGCATTCCCAAGGGGAAGAGCCTTTATTTATGGTACGCCTTTGTTAGTTCACAGGAGAAATATAAATAGTTCGCGCTGAAATATCGAATGGTTTTTGAGGGTGAGATATTGTAGAAAATTAATGACGTGGTCAGTACTTGGATTGGATTAGGGAGTGGTGTTCGAGATGCTAAAAGGCTTGGGTGGGATTGTTTGGCTTTGTAAAACACTAACGCAAATTGGGATCAAGTTGAGGTTTAGGGATGCGATGTTGTGTCTGCTAATGCTTATTTATTTTTATTGTTTGTGCTCAGCAAATCGTTCTTCTATTTTAATTAATAAAATCTGACCTTAATATGTTTTTGTTGAGGTTTATTATTTAGATATATAAATGACATTGAAAGATTGTACTAGATGAATTTAATAATTAACTACAATTTAAAAATTAATTTTTTTTTTTTTTAATTAACCTTAAAGTTATTCAATACATTAAACGTTATTGAAATGCTGTAGTTTTGAAACATTCAGTGGTAGTTGAAACAATTCAACTAGAATACAATTTTAATGCGCAATAAAAGTTTTACTGCGATACCGTAGCAACAACTGCTGAACAGTCGTAAATATTACCCAAATATGATACGTCTGGGCTATAAAATGGAACTTTAAGTCATTGCAATAAAATAACTACTCTTTTTAAATAAAGTGGGTAAATTTTATCAGGAAATTCTTTGCCGTGCAAAATATTAGTTACCTTGTGACACCAATAAAAAAAAAGTAATATGGTTTTTACATAATAAAATACATATATATTTAAAGATAAACTTAGAATATAGTAAACAATTCGGTAAAATATAAATATGTCCATTCTTTCTAAACTTCAACCAGTGAGAGCTATAAAACGCAACTGCATATTACTACCGGCTATTTTATTGTATGTCGTCATACTTTCTCATACCTACTTCAATATAAATTTTATAGATATAAATCGATAAAGTCACGGGTCATTCACCCTCATCTAGAACAAGACAATAAAGCTTTTAATGATTCATGTCCATAATTCATGATGGGACGCCTTCCATCACGGTTGTGATAAAAATTCCTTACTGTTAAGCGGCGAAGACGCTTCAGTATATATTTATAAATCGCACTATCAATTTAACCACCTTAACTAGTACTTAACTTATTATTTTACCCACATAACAAAGTGTACATTTCTTATACCAAGTAATTGAAATGTCGAGAAAGATTTTGTATTCCCATACTAACAAATATTAAATTACAAATGATAAATAACAACTCCTTCAGCATAGAATAATTTGACACTTCACAAATTATTTTATTATTTTTACTCAATATTTTATGCAAATTAAATTCAAAAATTTCTTATTTACTAATCATTTATGAAGTAAACATCAACGACGTAATATTTTATTTATAGGTCGACTCCAATTACAAGTAAATTGGGCATATCATTTGCGAAACCGAAACGAATTAGACTAAAGTAGATTACGAGTTAAATTTTCTAAAAAAATGTTTGATATTTATCTTTATTGCAGCATTTTTATTTTAGTGTCTTATGAAATCTATGTTTTTTTAGTAGGTATATGTTATATTATGTATACCTACTCTTTATTTAAAAATAATTACAGTTATTCTTATCTAACTTGTAAATTGAAACCATAAATAAGAGTGTAGTAGAATCCTATATGAATCGCAATTTTTTTCAATGTATCTATATCGAATAAATTATTATCTCTACACATATTATCGCTTAAGTAGGGTAGGGCGGGGCTAGTTGAGCAGTTTTTCACTTAATCGGTTATAGTTCCTCAACGATAATTGGTAATGGCTTATGATGCATACTGATGGACGAGTAATTTATCCCTTAGCTTAGTTTCCATAAAAAATTATTTCTAATAAGTCGAATTTGGAAGCTACATGTATTTTAATGCAGAAAGTCAAGTATGCTCAACTTACCCCATATGTGAGGTAAGTTGAGCAAGGGTATGGGGCTAGTTGAGCACTTAGAAAGTTTACCCAAATCATAGGTCCTATGTTAGGTAGACTTACAATAAAATTCCATTTTGATAATTAACTTTTATTTATAAACTTATAGTGATAAAACATCAAATCTAAAAGTAGATTTCTTGGAAAAATAAGGTAAAAACAGAATCTACAAAACAGCAACGTTCCTAGCTTAGCTTAACTATTAGAATCAGACTTTAATATTTGTGTAATTATTTTTAACATAGCTTATAAAATATTTTTTTTAAGAAATCATTGAGTCACGTAGGCCGTTCTTTTTGGGCCATCTTATTTACAGTCCAAGAGGGTGGAACTGTATTGCCAAATGTCAGCACTCTCAAAGGCGACGAACGTCTTTTGGAGAATATCCATAGAAGATTGATACCGTTTGTAACAAGTATTTATCAAAGAGTCTGCATGCGTGGCAGAAAATACTGACCACGGCGTTGCATAACCCATGGACGTATCACCTTCATTTAATTTCTTTAAAAACCTTGATAATGTCATCCGTTTGATTCCATATTATTTTAACAGTGGAATAGCCACTTTTTCCCTCTTCACTCACAGCTTTGGCAGCCCCATTTAAGTCTTGACTAATATGGGAATCTCTAGTAGTCTTTTTTTAATAAGTCCTCATGGTAAAAAACAAACAAAATTTTTTTTCACCGTGGGGATAGTTGGGCAACTGTAGCTCAACTAACCCCATCCCGAAATTTTAAAGAAAAAGTGAATTAATAAAAAACTGGTTAGAATTATATCCAGATTCTCAATAAATATCAAAACTGCAATAAATTTACCTTAGCTTAACACTTGCCTGATTGAAAACGGATGAAATTTGAGTATCACAGACGAAATATCCCGGCTTAGGATGATTTTACTTTTTAATAACAAAATAAAAAATGCGCTTGGGTACTTTTCTAAATCGCCCAGTGGCTATTTTTGTTATAGGGATGAGTTCCTTTCCCGGAACCCCTTCTTTTCGCTATATGTTGCGTTCGCGTGCGGTGGATAGTTTTCGAGATATTTTGATTGCCCAACTTACCCATACGCTCAACTAGCCCCGCCCTACCCTACTCCATTACAGTCATTGTAAATTACACAATTAAATTAATTATTTAAGCATTGATATGGTGATAAAATAAATTACAATAAACTCAACGAACACACGTTGAAGAATCCACCGCAAACGACATTGTGAGGGCGCCCAGACTCCATCCTGGGATTACTTCCCAACAAATCTTGTACACGGCTCATTAAATACAAGATTAATTTACCATTAACTCCCTGAGTAAGATCGTAAAATGGCGCCGCTTAAAGATATAGTGCTAAAGTTTTTATGAATATTCGTTATTGTAATTGAAAATAATAATTATTGATATTGAATAGTATTGAAGATTGTAAATATTTCATCATTATAATTCTTGATTTCACCACTCATTAATTAGAAATAGTTTGGAGTGTTTTCATTAAGTGTAATAAAAATTCATACCAAGTGATCTTGCTTCGACGTACCTCTATAAATATTTTATCACCAACTTACTGAAAAAATTATTACAGTCAGCTACGTACCTGAAAAAATAACATAAATTATTATCTAGCCTTAATTGATGATTAAAATAATTAAACTAATTATTAATTTCCCAAGTAAATTGTAATATTATTATATTAATACGTTTTAGATAATTAATATTATAATTAGGTTTTGTATTATAATTAGGATAAATATATGTCTGTCGATGAAGTAGATATAATTCTTTATGATAAATAAAGAGTTATGTGCATATTATTAGACTGCAAGTAAAATTTATGAAAATAAATGTCTTTCTGTACAGAGCTACGTCAATTAAGAGAAATACAGACGCTAACAATGATACTCAAATGAATGTTACTTTACGACGTACTTCTTATATTCATAGCGTCAAAAACCAGACAATAATAGGATTAATTTATGGGCGCGGTGGGTGGCTTAGACAATTGATAACTAACTGACTTAAAATAGATTAATTAACATAATTGAATGACGCTTATAGTAGGTATTATTAATAGTACTGTACCCATAATACCTGTTACTCAAAATCTTTTTACTAGGATTAGTGATATTGAGAAACTGGCTTTTAAGGGTAAAACGAGCAGAGCTAGTCTATTGGCAAGATACAATGTAAAGCCAAGTTTCACCACTCAGTAATAATATTTGTTGCTTGTATATTAAAATAACCTGTTTCCTCCAATTTGATGTGTATCGAGGAACAAAAACTGGGTTTAAAAATTTTATCAGCCTACCGACCCTTTTCTACCTTACCATCCCCTTTTTTACTTTTGTTTGGGTTGTATGATTTGAAGTCGATCCCGATAAAATACTAATCAATGTTTTTTTTTTAAGTTGAAAATTATTCTTATTTATTTCAGACTTCAATTTCGTCTTCTAAATTATCAATAAAATAAATGTATTAGAGTTTAATTCTTAATGTTTAAATAAATATGTAAGTAAGAGTTAAAGGTTAAAGCAGAGTCGTGAAAAAAATAAATGTTTCTTACAGGCCTCGTAAATGCGATCAGCAATAAAATGTTCATTTTTTTATTGACTGTACCTACAATTGTTATTAGTCATGAAATACATTCTTTATATTTTACGATCTATTACTTTTCTATTCTTTCATTTAAAGAATATTAACTGACAATATGAATTATTAAATTTAACTGAGGTAGGAAATAATTTTTATATCTAAGTATAAAAATACTACTATTATTATTTATATTAATAAAATATATTCTAGCTACTTGCAGTTCTTAGTTATGTATTGTATTATACAGTATGTATGGAATTAATATATGAAATTTGATACCGGAATGAAATATAAAAATCTTAAACTAAACAGTAATAAACAAATATATTGACACTGTAGATTAATGTCAATGAAATGTTTTAGTTTCACTGATAAAATGTATGTATGTATGTACATCAAACATGTTTCTAAATGGCCTTGGCTAGCGGTTACTTATTTTATCATACGTCAACTGTCTTCAATTTTTGATCTGGATCAAATTGGCATTGACTTCATTTGTTTCAATTGTTTCGATATTGTAGAATAATGAGTTTATATATTCTGTCGCTAGCCGAATACACTTATATTGAAAGGTGTTTAAGAAGTGAAGATGGATATAGATGTCTCTCACTGTGCGGAAGATAGCTTTCAGTTAACTATATTTGTCGATTTATCAAAATTATATTATGTCACTAAAATATTTACATTCTGTCCGAAAATGATGAATATAATGTAGTTGCAGCTGCCTACAAGAAAAGAAGTCTTTAAAAAATATATAATTTTCTGAATTGTACAAACGCTGCTTGTAAATTTGTTAAAAGGTAATATACTGCTTCAAACTTTTCAAACAAATAGCTGCATCTGTATCGAAGCACAAAAAAATAAAGCACTTGACTGGCTGCTTGGCTGCACGTAGCCAGGGGAAACTTGGAATCATAAAAAACGAACCACTTTGGAGGGAAGCCAACCAGATACCACTTATTTAACTTCATTGAAGGGAATGATTTTTAGTTAAAGATGGAATACTTCAAACCGTTCATTCTTTTTTTTTTATACTTTCAAATATAAGAACGCTAATTAACCAAAACGATTCTTCTTATTCATGATGTTTTGGATAAATATGCTGCTCACTATAAATCTAAAAAGATACATAGAACAAAAGTATTAAAACCAAGTACAAATGATTTGAAAACTTTTTTTATACTTGTTTAGAGCTATAAATCTTAAAACCTTGTGCTTAAGCTATAAATGAAAGTCGAGTTCACAAAAGTTTGACTATAATTTTGGAAGTAGGTTTCTTTAAAGACATTAATATTTATTGGTTTTTGTAAAAATAAATCTTGCCAAAACGGTATCTACATCCTTTAAAGCAATATGCAGATAAATATTTCAGCATATTATTAGGTAAGATTTTTAATGACTTACAAAAAACAATAAATATATATAGAAACGGTTATGTTTTTTTTACCTAAGTAGAGATAAAATCTTAAAAAAAAATCCACAACCACAAAGAACAGGAAGCACCAGTTGCAGAGAACAATTGAATTTCAAGATGTTTAACGCCGTAGAAATTCAAGCTATTATTTCTTTCTTTTAGCTTGCAAAATCTCCGAATGGCGTTGGGATTTGAACTGAGAATATGAGATTTTTAATTTCCAACTGTCATAAGGACTGATGCAAGTATTTTAAAAATGGAATGCTAAACATAGCGGGTTTTATCCTGTATTTCCAGTATGTATGTATCATTGTTAAACGTTTGCGAAACTCGTTTCACACCGGACTTCGTTCTAAAATTCTCTTATTACGTTAATTAGGCATGTAAGTGTTAGCAAGTGTGATACAATCGGGTCTTTCATTAACTGTTCTCTCTGTTAGGTGTTGAGTTGCGAGCGGTCAAGTTGTCTGAAATGTGATATTAAACAATTTACCATTTCAGTCCATGTAACAAAACGAACGCTAAATTATTAAATGAAATGAATAAACTGCTCTACTTGAATTTAATTTTGTTGTAAAGTACTGTCATGATTTTGAAAGGATGATAAATAACATTTAACATTTAAAAGAATTAACTCTAAATTGTGTTGTAAAATAATAAATGTGTATAATATGAGAATTAGCTGTAACCATAAACTAAACAACAACAGTTCAACTCCCATTATTGTTATGTACCGCTATAAATTCATTAGCAAATACTCTAGTTTAGCACTGACAGCATTTACCGCTCTAAAATGTAACTATATAGTATATTTGAAGTAATAATGTTGATCTAAATAATTGTAAATATTTTTTTTTTAATTTATCGAACATTAACATAAAGTCATACATAACGCATTAATAAACAATCAACGCATTACTCAAATCACAATAATGATAATAGCATCGTGAATTATAAATTAAAATGACCAAAACGTCAATTGAATATGGATCTGTCAAACTGTTACATACATAACGCGTAATGTAATGCACATAATTCATGGTGGCCGTTCAGAGACAATGGGCAGGGAATGTAATTCAAATTTGGGACTCAATTCCCTTTGCAAGTCTTATGGGGATCTAACAATGATACGTTTCAAAGCTTTTTTGTTTTTATTTTTGTGGTTTGGGATGAATTTACTGTTTATTTTGAATAGCTTTTGTATTAGATATATTATTATATTTTCCCTTAGGTTATTTTCCTACCTTTGAATGGGAATCCTCATAGATGTAATCCCTATTACTAATTGACCTAAAAACATAAGCTTACTAATATAATTATTACATAAGCCAGTTTTATAAGCTAGTAACTTTTATTAGCTTATTTTGGAGTTGAGAACATGTTATATAAATATTTATAAGAATATTTTAGAAATAGGTTTTAATTATAATAGATATTATATATTGTATGTATGGTACACTGCTAATTTTTAATATTTTAGGTATTATATATTAAAGATTTTATAAATTAAAATACTATCAAACATACATACATAGTGATATAATTAAATAATTTAACAAAACTAATACAAACGACATACAAACTGACTTCATTATTATAGTTTCATTAACATTAAATATTTTAACGACATCATTATGAAAATATTTCCGGAAAGTTCGTCAAAAGCCATTGAAATAACTTTAATCTGACCTGTAACTTAATCAACTAACTTCCTTCTCCCAAAACTACGAGTCCCTAATTGTTGCCCCCTTTATTTATTTAGTAACACAGTAACACGATATGTCATCCACACCAAAGTACCGGATGTCATACTCGTTAATGTCAATAATATTAACAGCTGAGTCACTGTTAATATTTGGACAACGGGAATAATTGAGATTGTTAAGCTGAGATGATTTTAATATTCTAATTGGTACATACTAATACATTAATTAAAGTTTCTATATTCTTTAATAATAGAAAGAACTTGCTACATGGAGAGGCAATTATGCACATATTGTTTAAGTATAATTATAAAATGATACAAAGATAGGTTTCATTTATAATTTCAATGTTAATTATATAAAGCATATAATATATAATTTGTTTTACTTTATACCTATGTTAATCGAGATCTTAATTATTTTTATTACATTGATTAATCCATTGCAATATGATTTTCTTAATAGTTTTGCCTAACCGCAGGATGTTGATTTAGTCAAGTCGTTGAAGCGTCGTTAACCCGTTGGATACATTAACACTTAACGGTTTTACTTAAAAACATATAAAATTTAACGACTTTACGATAAATTACTTTATCAGGCTAATAAAAAATAATCTTATCAAACATGTGATTTATTAAACAATTTTATATTTTAACATTTTGCATTAATATTAATTCAATTTAAAATCTGAGTTACAGTTATATAACTGTCACTCTACTGCTGCAGAAGGGGTGGTAAATGGACCGTTCAAAGAACTAAAACACATTAATTTTAATAAGTCAAACACAAGCGGGCTACATTGATATTTATTCAGACAAACTATCCATCCCTCGCTTGCCGATAACAATCTACATAATTAACCTTACCGACATTCCGTCAGCGCAAGAGCAGTTTGAAAGAAAGACGATCAAACGAAATGAGACTTTAAGTTAGGGTAATAAAGTTTAATTTTAGCTGAAGATGGTAGCAGAATACTTCAAATATATTACACTTATCGAAAGCACTGAAAGATGCAGAAATCTTGAAAGGTCATTAAACTTGCATTTGGGTTAAGCCTCGGTCGAGTGGTTATCAGTTGGCGAATAGCCAATGCGGCTTTCTGTGATAACGTAGTAGAAATCATATCGTCATTGAGTTATAACTGAAGAGGGCAGGAAGCAGCTACTTATATAAAAATATATAAAAAGGAAAGTGATAATGACTGTACTGTGCAATAATATATGCCCTAATATATGTTCAGGTACTTCTATCATACTTTAAGATATGAGATGTATCTGGAATAGTATTAACGCTTTTTGATTAAATTAGTAAAAGTCAATATATAGAGTTTGTAGAATATAATATATTGTATGTAAAGATATTTAAAAAATCATCTCTTACGAACGGATGCAGCCAAAAAATACAAATTTAAATTAAATTTTTCGCGACTAAATAAAATCAAACGAGTATTGAACAAATCCTACCTATGTGGTTGACTGCACACTATGTACGTAAGTGAAGCCGAAAACTTTTGGTTGAATCAACGCAGTTTCAAAAAGGGAAATAAAATTAAGCTTTGACGAAACGAGGAATTTAATTTTCACCAAAATCTATTAAGGCTTTGTCAATGTAAACAAACTATAGGAGATAATGTAATAAAAGATACGAGAGTATTGCTTATATTTTCATAGCTTTCATTCTAATAGACTTAAATATAAATACAGTAAAGTCACGTTTATAAGAAACACTAAAATCAAACAATTTAAAATTGGATTTTCAAGTATCATTGCTAGTTTGTAGTTTCTCTTTATAGACAAGAGGTCTTGAATTCCACTTCCTTTATAACTGCGAATAAAAGTAGAAACTCATAAACCATATTAATGTCAAATAACATTGTTCTTATAAAAAATATATATAACATATTTACAACAAATGTGACCAGTAAAAAAAACTGTGAGAACCAATGCAAAATGTAAACAACATATAAACATGTAATGTAAACAACATATATAACAAATATAAACAACATATAACATGTACAAACATGTTTACTAAAAGGTCAATATACTTCAACAGTTAAGTCACCGCATACGTCACAAAACACAAAACACTTACTCCACCTTAAATGCACTTAAATCTATTTATAAAATTGAGCACATTGCCATATTGCTCAGGCACGCTTTCGGTTAATGTTAAAACTTAATTAAACCCTTCAGTGTGGTTGGTTCTGTTTATCAGAACACTTATAGACTTGAATAGTCGCGGTTAAGATATTAATGAATCATTACACTATAATAAAATTAATTATAAGATAAATATATGTAATAACGATGGACTTAGAGCACTTAATGCCAAAGTAATAAAAAACGTAAATATTAAATAGTAAAAACACATGAGTTTAATAAAATCGGGCATTGATAGATTTCTGGTCAATCTAAAATATCGATGTAAAGCCGATAGATTGCTGGAGATAACGAACGCGGAATTTTCTAATGCAACGTTCTCATTGAAATAGTGCACTACTTTATTGCTATAATAAATTGTATGCTTTTAGAGTCCTCATTTTTTTGCTCGCAGCATATTACAGACTGTATTGTTTAATGAGTTTTAAGTGTTCTCAAATTAGAATGTTAATTCTAAGGATTAAGAGTATCTATCTCGTGAAGAAATAATGAAATAGACTATTTAATTTCCCTAGTTTTCCTTGTAAAGGAATCCTTTACAAAATAAAGTGGCATTTATTTTACCACTTTAATAATGAGATTTAGGATAAAAACCTTTCTTCAGACATTAAAATTGTATAATAAATAAATGATTTTTTATTTCCAGTTTCAGTAGTCTAGGCTCTACCTTATATATCCTTGTACATTTTTAATTTGTATAAATCCTTGCTATAGTGAATGTCAATCTGGTTTTCAAAATTGAAACCATATCCTACAATTTTATTTTATATGTTCACACCTTTACACTTGCAATCAAAAGCGTCAATATTTAATAGTATTTTTGTACAATCTCATAAGTAACAAATGTGTAAAGAATATTAAATAATTATTAATACACAATTCAGTTAAAACCGAGATTCATTTAAAATAAACGAAAATTAAGATAATATAACGGTAAGAAGGTTCATTGATACTGATCACGAAACTAACCCAAGATGCGAGATCTTCATTACGAGTAACGTTAAACAATGACCTGGACTGCAAAAATCTAGATTGTTAAGAGCATGAAATCATTAGCTAAGTACAATTACAGTAACAATGGTGAGAAAGTGCTCCGAGAATAAAATTCACGGCTACGTGGGAAAAATAATGCAAATCCCATTTTCTCTTCACTTTTTGTTGACTGTCTCGTTATTTACTTTTGTTGCATGATACTCCTTCGTATAATTCCATGATATAATTTTTATTATTCTTCAACCATATTTAAACTTATTATTTGTAAAAATATCCAATGTTTCAACTTCACTATTAAAAATAGTTTTAGATTGTTCAATCAATTCAAATTATCTTATTTTATCTCAGTCGAATTTAAAATCCTTGTCTCTATATTCCCTCGATGTATCCAGTAATGTCTTCTGCATTCAGAATTTGCGATAATCTCGCTATCGATATTACTAAGTACCATCGGGAATTCGGCGAGAGCCGATTTTTCAAGAATCATTTATCAGAAGTGAATTTCGGTGACAGAGACACATTTGTACACTTCATGCTACTTTTAGTAAGGCATGAAAATATCGGTTATCGATACATCATTTTAATTTCGATTACTTAAGCGTACACCTTTTTCTCGAAAGAAATATACATTACAGAATTAAAAAATAATTTTCTCGAAAGAAATATACATTACAGAATTAAAAAATAATTGACAGAGTTCCACATTGTTTACAAATATTTTACCTGCGTTTCATAAAAGTAAAAGTAAATTCTTTCTACTTTAATATAATTTATTCAATGCCACTGTCAGAGTATATCGTACCACGTCACATTAAATCTTCTCCCGAAATGATATAACATTCATAAAAACGGAATATCTAAATGGATGTATATAAACCACAGACTTACAAAGGGCTTATCAATAATTCAGAGACGCGTGTAGTAATATACATTCTAGTATTATATGTCATGCATTCACGCATTTCAAAGAACGCTCGCAAAGACTTCCCACAAAAGACAACCATGAAGAAAGACATTGCTATCTAATGAGATATTAATAGACTACCCTTGATAACAACGGGGCTAAAGATAATATTGTGTCTGGACCTTTATAATTATTCCGCTATCCTTTGATCTAACAGTACCCTTAATTAACGAAGCTAATTTTCATAAGTAACACAACGTTGTTGAACTCGGTACTACTGCTTAAAACTTAATAGACTAATTTAAATATTTGAAATTCAAGTAAGTTTATTATAAAAATATTAAAATAGTTGATTTAGTCTAATTTAATCATACATTTTTTCTTTATTTTATTATGAATTTTAGTATATTTTGATATTATTTTACAGAGATAGATATATATAATTTTATTTCCATAATGAAACGAACCTAAAGTAAAAATTTCAATTGCCAATCCAGTGGTTAAGGTTATGAATGATCAACTCAGACATAAGTCAGTAAGGACAGTCGTTTTATGTCTGTTAATATAAAATAAACATACCATTCATAATAAGATGGTACCTGCACTACAACATAACGCGTCTGACCACCCGTCAAGGTCCGTAGCCGTCAGTCTGCTCCCGACACACTCTGTTTCCTTCTGCCGCAGTATAACGTTTTGTTGAACGTAAAATACAATTACTGGCTATAACATTTTATATTTAGGAAGCCTTTCAGCTTTATATAGCTTGTACTCAAGTCTTTAATTATTGTTTAGTTAATTTGTTGATAAACTTAGCTCGAAATGTGGTTTGGACCCAATATAGAATACCCTTATAGTAATTAAAATTTGGAGTGCTTTAGAGGTCACTCGCACGCCGAGGTTAAATGCCAAGACGTCGTTCAAATATAATATTGTTAGGTACCAACCCAAATAGCAAAATGTCGCAGAGGCACTAAGTTAGATGGAATTATATCAAAGAAACGACAAACAAAAAATATTTTTAACGTTATTAAATTTGTTAATATACCCAAACATTAAAACGTTTTTATTTAATAAGGAAAGTTTAATCTCAAAGGTTTTAAATAATGGAGGGATAGAGTTTTAATTAAAATTTATCTAATAATGTGAAAGAAAAAAAGTTAATCTTGCGTCAAAAAACCTGATTAATATTGTATAATATTTTTTTTCACGATAATAAATAAATTTTAATACTCTGTGTATTAAAACAAATTGCAAAATCGGATATAGATAGACAGTCAGCTATTTCAAACATGAAAGTGTGGTAATTCTAACAAGTACTAAGTCCTCTATAACATTTCCAATTGCAAAAAGTTTACTATTTTCCTAAGATAACCGGATTTCTATCTCGAAGTCTTTGACAAGTTTCTTTCCTCTATTTAAATTCAAAGTCAAAGTCATTTTCATAACCCGTTTAGAGATGAATATGGAAATAAAATAATCGGTCATGCAAGTTTAAGTAAAATCACTGAACTAATGCATTATTGTAGTTTCTATAAATAAATTAAAAATAGAAAACCGGTAAGAGTTGTATCTTCAAATTCAAAATATTAAAACGTACTTACATCTAATACATTAAAGAGCAGTTCATTCATAAACGATCTCCACTGTTTTATTGAATGACGAATTGAATAATTCATTTGTTATTTTCAATTTCTTTCAATAAGTTAGTCAATTCGCAACGGACTTGATCTCTCTTATACAAGTCAATAAAAACATTTTACGAGCATTAAATGCACTTGAAACTAGTTAAAAATGATGTCAATGGCTGTCTATAATAATTGTATGTTATTAGACAAGTCATAGAGAGAATTATATTTGAATAAGATATTTTATGGTAAAGTCATGGCAACTCAGAAGAAGATATCGTTTATTAAATTTTAATAATTGTACAAAATTTTCTTTTTTATTGTATTTATAATTTAATATCTCTTTTATTTACAGCGCAACCAGAGCACTTCATAGACGTTATATTTATTTTGAAAATAAGAAAACAGTTAACTTTGTTAATGGTTCACGTTTTTCTGTTCCTGAAGAGTAATTTTTTGGTACAATTAGCGTTTTTTAACAAAAATAAAATTAAAGCGACCCGCGCGGCACACTTGGTCGTTATCAAAGGGAAACAACTGCTGCCGCGTATTTCTGAAATACAACCTTCAACTGGTGTTGGCCTTGGATACCTATTAAAATTTGTTGTTCACGCTTTTAAAAATCACGGAGCAGACATGGTGACATTTAAGAAACTTATTAAAATTAAAATTATATTAAACAAGTTATTTTAGGTTATTCCATAAAAAAAAAACTTAAAAATACTTAAAACTTTTTGAAATAATCATACTAAAAGATTAAGAAAGCAAGAAACATTCAACTAACATGAGTTTAAAATGCTACCACAATGAAGCAGCCACTGCATGAATCCTTAATAAACAATGCCGACGGTTAATTGTGGGTCTTCAAGGCTAAAAAAGGACTGACTGGCAGAGAAATGGCGGGAAAATGCGATGTTCTTCCCGTCAAACCGGTTGGGGAGAGACTAAGAGCGACAGTGGCGCCACTGGTTTAAGGAATGCAAGATGTAAGAGCAACATACATTTATAATAAGGAAACGGAAACGTATAACGTAGTTAAATATTTTATAGGATATAGGATAAGAATAGACTAAATCTAATAAGAATAATACAATACATTCTAGTTAAATAAATATCATAGTCCAATACGTTAAAATATTTGAATTACGAATAACACTGAACACAGACAAACAAGCTAGAGTTGTGTTATAATAACATTACACAGTAAAACAGCAACCATAAGAAATTAGTCATATTATAAGTAGTAAGCGGAAAACATATTGCTACTTGTATAAGTAATATCTGATTTGCTTTGGGGCAGCCTGCTGATAAAGATAGCATATCGAATATTTGATACATACCTACGATAAATGGTCGAAATACACTAATTAACGTTATATCCGTTCTTAGTGCAATTTATTTACCTAAATCTGATAACTAATTAATACATACAGAACAAAGTTTTGTTAACATTGAAACTTAATACCTATTGGGCAATATTATATTCCTGCAATATCCTGTTAGTAAAAGTGTTTATTACATTATTACTGTAAGGTGTACTTATATAGTATCAACATGTGCAATGTTATTGATTTCATTATAAATGTTCGGTTTTAGTTATGCGTTCTGATTATTCTTATTTAAAAGCTATTTGCTCTCCGCAAATGCATCCGCATAGAGTACCGGAAGTACATTTTCGGAACTATTGATCAAACCCAGTCCAAAATAGAATTATCCGTATATTATCTAATTTATACTAAAAAGAACTTAATATGATGTTATAAAGCATTATTCATATTCATTAAAAGGATTATAAATTGCAAATATAATCCCTCAAATCCGACTGTATGTTCCAGAGATAAGCGTATTTATACAAAGAGTGCACTCATCGAGACATAGAGCGATGGATAAAATGAATTTCGTCATAACAAAGTTAGTATAAAAACATATTTGTTACTAAATGGTTTGAAAAACGGCGTTTGACATATAAAAAACTCTTACATTTAGAATGTTTCATTTATGATGTCACGTATCACAAAACTACCTTTACGTGTTAACATGATGTATGTAAGTAGCCGTGATTCATGCCTTTGACCCACATCACGCTTATAGTGTTTAGATAACACTAAGATCACGTGAGCCGTTTCTTTAAGCAGTCCGCTTTCATAAGATATAACCCAATCCCGTTAATAAAAATACGCTATAAATTACGTGTTCACCGAAATACATAGTCATTTATTTTGATCTTGTCAATTTATTCTAAAAGACTGTAGAAAATTGGACTTAATGACAATTCGAGTTCGATTAATTTATTTTAATCTGGTTTCTAAACTGAATCGGAGTGAAAGTTTCATCAAAATCTAACGTTACTCAATTTAAGGCCAACATTTTTTCTTTTGTCTCACTATTGTTCTTGCTCGAAACAAAAAAACTATTTGCTATAAGTATGGCTAAGGTAACCTTAACCTTTAGTGATATTCTTATCTATTACCATTCTAAACTCACTTGCTCACAAAATATATAAATCAACTAAAATTATCATTTCGATTATAGTTTCATTCAAACCTTCGTAAATGTTGTGTTGATATTATCTTTGAGAGGGAACTAAAATAAAGCCAATCCCAGATGATCCAGCACGCAGAGGTGAATCATTCGAATCTTCGATTGAAGTTATTCATATAATGTCAATGCACTGGGAAAGATGATCGCAGCTATATATTTTATCAGAAGTGCTTAGTAGAAAGTATTAATAATATTATCGCTGCTTTCGCTCTTGTACAATCACTTGCATTCGATCCCGGCAAGCTATTTATGTTCAGGAAGCTACGTTACCTATTATAATACTAGGTAGAATTACCCGGGCATTTAATATGACTTCGATATTGGATTATTGACTTGTACGAATGGGTCTTTGAATACAAATAGAATGGCATATAAGTTTTCGTAATTGAAAACAGATTGCTTATTTTAAATAAAATACAATTTATTGAATTTTTATTGAGTTTTAACCGCCCCGTTGGTCGAGTGGTTAGCGCAGACGCCTAACGTGTCACGGCGCAATGAGGCTCGGGTTCGATTCCCGGCAGAGACAGGCATCTATGTGATGAGCATAGGTGTTTGTGTTTCTGGGTTTGGTCGTTTATTAAATATATACTCAGTATTTATATGTGTATTTCTATGTATTTGTATCGTTGTCTAACACCCTTAACACAAGCAAATAATTTGCTTACTTAGGGGTTATATCAATGTGTGTAATTTGTTCTGATATTATTATATTATATTATGAATTATATTGTATACAATGTTACATATTTCTTAAAAGAAATCCATATAAACAAAATAATTAACACAAAAGTACAAGCATAAACGTGACATATGTGAGAATTTGAAAGGGCTATTATGATTCTAACGCGACTCGTACTTTAGATATAATCTAAACTGCGGTTATGAGAAAGTTCTAGATATGCACGAAATAGACCTATAAGTTCTGATGTTAGATGTAATGATCACTGACGATGACCGTAAAGAGGCGTCTACAAGCCATTATGGAAGTCTAGCAGTTAACACGCTTAAACGACGAGGATAATGACATGGCAGCTGCGGTAAATTTGTGTAGATTGTTTGGAATGTTTGTAGATTAAGCACTTAATTAATATAGTTTTAAATCACTAATGCGATCTTATAATTTAAATATTGCATAGAGTTTATTGAACAATTGTAATCTATTTATTTTTTATTTAAAGTAAGCAATTGCAAGTTATTTCGACCAACTACATATTATAATCCTATATTTAATTAAAATAAATAGATAGATTTTTATGTCGATGGTGAGTTATAATATCGTAGGCGTGCGTTAATGACAGTTCATTAAATGTTCTTAGTTACACATATATTTCGCATACTATGAGTTCATCTACTTTCCTCACATATACGAAATCAAATATTCCATAAGCGAATTAAAAGTTTACAATTTTTTCTGGCAATATATACCTATAGAAAATATTAAAAAAAAAGTACTTCAACAACGTTTTTTTCCGCATCACTGCAGTTTGGTGAGAAAGTAGTGCATGGATGCACCCACTGAGAACTTGCAATTTATTTCAACTATAATTCATATATTGCAAATTATCAGTGGTTCCGGGAAGACCCTCTTCCACCATTTTGCTTTTAAACGTACATTTGATATTGAATGGAAGTTTTCGGACTTTGTTATTTTTTTCGCGTCTTATTAAGAACAAATACTCATTTATCAAATGAATATTCAAAATTTTAAAGTAATTAAGAACATACGTATTGTTAAAATAATAAAAATAATAGAATTAAAATATATATGTTTATTTAGACGTATCTGTAAATAATTTTGAAAACATGATTTATTATCTGGTAATTACCTATTCAAAAAAAATTCATAGACAATCAGCATTTTTGAGGCAAATACAATCTACATAGAGATAAAAAATGACAGTTTAAATTATAAACATAACCTCAAAATAGGTTGAATGAATCACTATCTCATACAACGTAAATACGATCCTAATCTGATTGTAGAGGTGATAAACCAAACAGTCAATAATTTTACTTAGTATAAATATACTATAAGTACAACAGAATCTAACAAGAAACTTGTAAAACAACAAGGTTATTGAATATTTTCAAACCATGTTACCTGTTATAGTTGCTAACAAAACCGCCAAAGCCGCCACACCTGTCGCTCGCGCACGGTTGGACCTCATCTTGTCTCTTTTTTACACACGACTCGATGCGCTCTTATAAGCAAGTGTAAAATAACATAAAATTCAAACAGCTTCCCAACGGTATTCGTTCTATTGTTTTCAAATAATAACAATTCACTGAAGTTTCTGTAACACCTACGTAAAGTCAATATAACTCACAAAATGCACTTCAGATAGTCATTTAACTTAAATTACGTCTATAGTACATAACTATATTTAGTTCACTTAAGTTCATTGTGGTATTTTGTCGTGATGCAATGTTGAAAGCGGAGACAATTCTTTTAAACTTGTTTCGTGGTTCGATTCGAGGGATTAAATTGGAGCGTACGTCCGTTCCTTGGCAGCGCGGATGAATACTGGCAACTGGCGTTATATCGCAGGCTTGCTACACTGGCGACATTTGGACATGGCGGGCAGAGCTGGAACTATTAGGCGTCATAGAATTGGTCGTTGACTTGATACCTTTGCGTGACAAGTTTCAAAACTAGTCCTTCGTTGTTTATTATTTACTATATGAAGATTGAAGTATCGCGTATGTCAAGAATTTATTGCTAGAGATTCTTGTTTTTATGTTCCGCTCTATATTCCATAAACAAAAGAAGTCTAAGTTAAAAAGTTTTTTATTTGGATATTTATAATATACTACAGAGCTTAAACCTCAAGCCGGTATTATTTTATTTAAAAAAAATGTACTCCTTAGGACTCTACATACTACTTAAAAAGGCTAAGAGTCCTAAATAAATTACAAATAAAAGCTTTCATGGAGATCCTTAAAACATAATATCTGTTCTCTACAATTTATCTTAATTCATAAAAAGAAGTATGTTAATATGATGACTAAGCCTACTGAATATCTCAATGAGTCATATTCTGTGTGTTCGTCACATACGGTCCAATTGGAAGTGGCGCCCATTAATTTATCCGATAAATTATGTAATGATTAATATACTAATGAATATTGCTAATACTGTAATCGTTTATTAACAACGCACTTAATCATTTGCAGTCATTATAATTAAATACAAAAATTCATATACTTACTTATTGGGGTGATTCATATGAGAATATCTAGTTTTTATTATGCATTTCATTATTTTCTTATACTGATGCTTAATCTCTATGTTGTGGTTTGTCATACTGTATTATACGTTTATAGTAATAAATAGCTTATATGTTATACTATTTAATAATATATATTTTTATTTTCAATGACATTTAATTTGAAATACATATTTACTTTAATACTCTACATATTTGCTTTAATAATCTCTGTTTTCAATTATATTAATAACTATATTACCTTTACATGCAAATAATTGCATCACGTGCTCTACAAAAACTTAAATTATTTAAGTAATGTAGAGAAATAGTAATAAATCTAGTATTATACCAACCTTGTTTCGCTCAGGTCTTACTTAAACGTCTTGCAGTTTCATGAATAGCAAAGTGTGGTTCATTTGTTTTGCTATTATTTTGACCAGGTGAATGTAGAGCTTAGAAAAATTTACGTAATAAGTACTTCATTTAAATATTTTTTTATTATTAATCTAGCACCTTATTTATTAAGTATTATGGGTGATGGAGCTTATTAAGGTATGCAAAAAAATAACAAAATGGAAATAATATTAAATATTAAGTCAGGAAAAAAATACAAGATGTTCTTATATGTATTTGTGGTTTCGGATATATTGCAGGTTTAGTCATATGATATATAATTACTGTGAGATGACTCAGTTTTACAGCCATCATAAAAATGTTATACATAACAGCTTCAAGAAAATTTAATATGCATACGATCTCTACAGCTCTGTGTTCTCGTCGCGCTGCACTTTCATGAATATCTGAGCAACATTCGAGCACTGTCTAATAGAAGATTGTATTATGAACATATATCTCAACTACTTGTCTGTTAAGACACATAAATATTCAGTACTATTGCACACAATTGTAGATTAACAATATTGATTTATAAGTACTATTTAGATATCTGTTATGTAGATGTGTTTATTATGTGCACTAATCATAGATTTTAAATGGTTTAGATGTTACAGGAACAGATGCTGAACCTGATTGGTGGTAATTGGTGCCGATGCCAACTACCAAAAAAAATTGTATCGAAACATGGCTATAATGACTACCTACATCATGTTGAGCCTCTGTAAGAGGTTGCAACTAACTAGGTCAAGCCAGCCTATATATAAGCCTATATATAAACCTTAAATGACTTCATCTAAATCATCTACAAGCTTCTTAACTGTGAACGGATTTGAACAAGGTTTCAATGCTTTGTGATTCCAAAACCTAAAACGTTGTGATTGTAATCCGACATTTATGTATATCTACGCAGAACCTACATAAAATAAAACAGTAATATACATTTTTTTTTCAAATCATATTTGATGTACAAATATGCCTATATCTCTATACTACGTATATATACTACTGAGAAGCCAAATATTTGTCATTATTTTTTTTTACCATTCATACGTATTACAAAACGGACCTTTTTTTAACAAACAATTTTCTGCTCATAGCTTAATTTTAGAATAAATATAAACGATAATTCAATAAAATATTTTTTTCTCATTTTTACGAAAAGACAAAAACTATAAGCGGGTATAATTATTATTAATATGACACAATTTATTTTGTATTAAATAATTTATTATTTGAGATCGTAGGCACATTACAATTACTGTAAAATAGAATAACAAAGAAAAACATTATATCAATAAAAAAAATCTACCTTATTTTGTTTGTTAACAGCGCTTTTATAGAATACTTTAACAGTCAATTACATAAACTAATATTACAAAAATATATTAATATAAGAAATAGAAATAAAAAGTCTTGCAAAGGACTCTGTGTCGCTGAAGTATTAACCTGACACTTCCAATTTTCAATCTACTTTACTGATTCATTCGTCTTTTTTATTTCGTCGTCTATCGTGACGTTTCCAGTTGTACTTTTCAATTTACTTATTCTGGATTTGACCCAAATCTGGGATAAAAGTTTTAGTATGAAGCTTAGTACTAAAATGTATCCGATTGGGGAAATTGTTCTTATACTCAGATAAAAGGTGTATAAACATTTTTATGTTATAAATGTCCATTAGATCAGATTAAAATCGCGTGTAAATCAAATGATTCTGTGAATAAAATTATTGATTCTAACACAACGTACGGTTTACTCAATTACTTACACACCGACTAATTATTACAATTAATCGTATTAACATCGGACATCCTATACCAATTCCCGCGATGGTTATTAAATCATTAACTAATAAACTAATTATTCAAATACGCTACCGAGAACATAAATTATTCATACCAAATAATCTACTGCAGATTCCTTCGTAATATCAAATCAAGCAGTTAATTAACATTAAACGAATATTTGTTTTAAATGTTTTTAATACTTTTGGATTTTAATTTGATGAACAGATGAACTACGTATCTTTTAATAACAATTTTCATATTTCCTGTTAACTGAAATCGAAGTAGAATAAAAAGTGAACCCTAGGGATATTCGAGTAAATTAATTGAAAAGGGGATCGTTCCCTTGTTTTGACTGAACAAATAGAATTAAAAACCTACTCCCCATATTCCAATAATCGCTCTATTTAGCAATTCGACAGTCGACTGCCTGCTGGACGATAGTTTTATTTTACAATAATAAATCAAAATAACCTTTATTTCACAAATATTAAAGATTACTTTTGTTCAACGGGATTTATAATAGGATTCTCTATGTGCAATGCTTCGGACAACTCTTTTGACTTTCAATTATAACAAACCGTCATCAATAATTCGGTTATATTATAATATGTAGTATGAAGTATGTAATGATAACATTTTACATATATTCTAAAAGCATAGTATTATATTTATTAAAATTCTATCTTAATGCATTCCAAATGACTCTCCCAGATCAAAGTAATTTAGTAAGATGGGGCAAAGACACCGAAAAGTCTTGCAACATCTGTGGGGAGGCAATAGGAACCGCGAAACACCTATTAGTAGGGTGTAGGGTACTTCTAGATAAAGGTTAATACTCGCGTCACCACGTCAAGGTATTAGAAATTATACGGGAAGCGGTTAATCTTTCAGTTGCAAGAGCGCGGAAGGGTATAACAACCACCAAACGATCTATAGAATACGTAAAAGAAGGCTCCTCCAAAAAATCAAAAGCGAAGCCTTATTCAATATTAGGCGCGGCTCCTGATTGGATTCTCATGATGGACACGTATGAAAAGCATTACAAAATCCCTGGGGATGTTGGTGTTTCGTCATCCAGACCGGACTTATTCCTGTATTCGAAACATCTGAGGCGTGTGATACTTGTGGAGCTTACTGTTCCTTAGGAAACAAACATCCCAAGGGACAACACATTCAAGCTCAATAAGTATTACGAACTGACCAACAAACTGATCAGGAATAAATTTATAGTTAGTTTGTACGCGGTAGAAGTGGGAGCGAGAGGTATAACAGCAAAATCTCTCTATAGCCTACTTAAAGACCTTGGCCTTTCTGGAACAAGCATCGGTTCATTTCTAGAACGTATTTCGAAGGCGGCATTAGTAGGTTCTTTCCAAATTTGGTTAGGTAGGGAGAGGAGTGTGGAGGGTGAAGGTGAGCGTTTTTGCGCACAATAAAGGGGCCCCTTAAACCTACTCCTGGGTCGCAAGTCCCAGGCACTGCTTGCACTGCTCTCCTTGCAACGCGATGGGCCCGGCACCCGCACGGTGAATCCATGGATTGCTAAGAACCTTCGTCTTATCTATGTATATTCTTGCCTTCATTATTATCGATATATAAATACAATTAAAAATATGTCTGCTTATAAGTATCTTTTATTATACTCAAAGAGAAAATCTTGCAAAAAGTTGTACCTATATAAAATTACTTTACACTTAGAAAATTATTCCTATAAAATAAAAACATTTTTTTAAGCGCCATATTTGACACAATTTAACAGACCCCAATAAAGATTACCTTCCCTTAATGTGACAAGCTATTTTGTGTTTTTAAAAGCTATATTCTCTTATCTAATTGTTACTATGCTTTCTATGCTACTTTCTAGCTTTTATATATTTTTTTAATATTGTTATTTACTATTTTAATTATGTTATCCCATCTCACTATTGTTCTTGTACGAATACAATATAAAACTTTTAACAATTGTAAATTCAATTAAGTTTTTCAAATATGTATGCATGTTATCTCTATGCAGATAAAATAAAGTAATAACAAGATAAAATCGATACATAGTGTTAATTACATGAGGCAGACTTCTGAATAATTGTTTTTTTGTCAGTTTGTGTTAGTGCTCTTCTGTTTCTTGTTTGTTAGCAATTTTTTTGTTTAATTTGATGAAAACTTTATTACCCAAACATAATACAATAGACACACTTTATGCTACTAGGAGTTCTCTAAGACTCTACCGGAGAAAAAAGTAACCAGTTATATCTATGGAACTGAAACTTAACTATCATTTTTCTGGTGTATAGATGGTGTATAGACGAATAAATCAAATATATTATTATATAAAATATGTTTAACATTAAATATATTTTTGATACGTATACCTATATAATATTATAAAAAATAAATAACACGTATATATATCATTACATAATATAAAGCAAAGTTGATACCATGTAATGATATATATACGTGTACACAATAGTCAATTTTATATCCTTTACTTTTTGCGAGAAATAATGACCTATTTACGAAGCGATTTTAAGCAATATAGCATTAATCCTTATCTAATAAGTAACTTAAATACATTTTACATTTAATATTAAACAATATAGCCCTTAACAGTATGCAAATGAATATTTTCGAAGATATTACAGATTTAAAATATAGGGACATCGCGTTTTCGGCAGTACGGTCTACCGGCGCACTCTGGTATGGAACCGTGCAAACCGTCTCAAAAATGGCTTTTGTGAATGTTCAGTATTGAAAATTTTATTAATGCATATAGCTAACTGAATGTTTAATACATATTATTTAGCATTTAAAATATTTTTTTTATTTTAATAAAACCAGAAGTGCAAGTTGATGGTCAAAATAACGTCGATTATTTAGCTCAGAATTCCTCAAGTTTACACGGTCATATTTTGATTATGTTCAATGAAAATCTATAAATATGATATATGGTTAGAATGTTTATTATGTTTAAAAAGTATTTAAATGGACGTTTAAGTAAAATAAGAAAGGTATAAAAAATACAGTATCTAATATTGTATCATTATTAAAAACTTTAAATAGATTTTTGACAGTGAGATATGTCTGCCAATGTCGTAATTATAATTGTATCACTTACAATAAGTCATATAGAAGCCAATACAAAAAAAGGGAAAGGTTAATTGTTTTACTACGAATTTAAGGCGTGCAAAGCCGCGGGAAAAAGCTAGTATACTTATATACTTACCTATATACTTATATATTAATAAATACTTTGTACTTACTACAACAATTAGGCAAAACCTAATAGACTTCTACTGAATTGTAAGTGTTTTAGCTTATCGTCTGAGTCAATATACAAGATATTTTCGCATTAGCAAATTGTCTACTTTCAAACTTAAGATATAATTACAATTGGAATACAACAAAATTCAGAAATTTGAAAAACACTTTAACGATTCTTTCCAAAAGAAAAAGACTAATATTTCTTTCTCCATTATCCTCAAAATAAGTTTTGGGGATGTCTCAGACTAAAGTTTGGATGTACAAAGTTCTAAAAAGAAACTTGTTAATTAGTATAAAATTACCTTTTATTACTAAGTTGATTTACTCAGTCTCTATGGCAGCTTTGGATCAAGGGGATGAACTTGTACACCCCATCTGATGTCCCTCTAGATTAATCACGGGCCACCGGCTTCTCAAATCACCAATATCGTTAAGGTGGGTGAAGCATTACAAAATTCTAAATAAAGCAATATGCTTCGCTACTCAAGCATATAATTTAGGTATAGCGAATTTTCATAAAAGACAGTTTCAAAATTGTATACAATAGTCCAATTATAAAAATAAGGTAAAAATATTTCGCGCTTTATAATATTCTCGTAGAAGATAAAAAGAATGTTACAATTTTGAAACTTTAGAAAGGTGAAAGTGACTAACAAATCAAAACTCTGAAATATTACACTTTAAAAGTTATCTCCGAACCTACCACTTTCAATATCCCGCTAGAATATATGACTTCCCAACTTAATTGAGTATCAGGCATTCCTAGCTCCAAATCTACTACCGTGGGGTACAGAGAAGAAGTGTATTAGAGATCTGTGTTATTACTCGGAAAATGCGACACTTCTTACCCTAAGAAGAGGGCTATGACATTTTCTTGATTTATTACCTACCACCCTATACATGTTTTACTTCCTAAAGGGCGAACTTATGAATCAGCATTGAGTGTGACGAATCTCATTCATACACATTTTTTCCATATTTCCATTTTTTTGTCAGAAAACTCAATTTGGATATAAATCCAAAACATACAAGATAACAATAAATTATAATGATACTATTTTTGTCTACAATCTATCTTACCGGTAACTATCGAAATCATCAAATCATATTTTTTGGTCTTAAAAACTTAAAGTAGAAATCTAACATGTTTTGAGAATAATACGCACTAATTTGTGAATTCATTACCATTCAAAGTTCAGCAAAAATCACAAATTAAATAACATTTAGAATAAAGCATTTATATAAATAAACACTAATTTGAGCAGAATCATTTTTTTTTAGAGAATTATTTGCAAATATAATACATAAAAACAATAGTGTTATTACCACTGCTATAATCGAGTATAAATGCATTGAAGTTAAAATTATTTAGGAATTCAAATTCGAGTAACGCTTAACTATCATTGCACGATTTACAAATTCCCCGTGCGTACTCAGTTCATTATTCACATTTCATTTCGTGACTGCGTTGAAGCAGCGACGGAAGACTGCGTAAATCATTCAAATTACTACTCTGACAACTGCCGCTTACTGTGCTTTATTGCTATTTCCTTATAGTAAAGCTAACATTTTGTAAGATCTATTCTTCACATATCTATCTACTTCTTACACGAATTCACAAAATCTTTATTAACAAAGCTTATACATTTTTTATTTGTATTCAAGTTTTCCCTTTCACTTAGTTTGACTATTATATTCTTGTAATATAAATATATTCTTGTATTTAAAACACATATTTATATTACAGATTGGAACTTCACTAGAGCTTACAGGAAAAATTCCCACATTAGATAGTTGGAAGCCAAACTTAAATCACACTGTCAAACTTTTCCAGTTTCTTTCATATAAATCCAACTTCCGTTTGTGATTGGTCGGAGTAACGGTCAAACTTCTTTTCAAAGCATATTCTCTTTATACGAGACCTTTACTTGTATAAGGCTTTTCTAACACATATTGAAGATACTCATTTTGTTTTCAGTGAAACTTTTACTTTAAAAATACCTGAAAACACTACTATTAATTTATACTCAGAATCTTTTAAGCTGATACTTTTTTTAATAAGGTGGAGGAAAGTAGATATTAAATAACAAATGATTTTTTATTAACAATCATTTTTTAAATACACCGAGTAAATCTCAATATTATGCAATCATAAGTACTACTACGTCTAAACATACTATCGGTACAAAATTCGTAACTCTGCTATTAAATAAAAACAGGCGCTTCTCATAGAAAATACTTTATATTTTTATGAATTAACATCTTTAAAAAGCCTCCCTTTTTTATAGAAATTACGAAAAAGTTTATTAACATGAACCAAAATATCTACAAACGTAACTCCATACATAGTCGAACTCTATTAATAATCTAATAAATGGTAGTAGATTTAATATTTTGCTAATACCAAATCCATCAATTATTCTTAGGAGCAATGTATGTTATTCTATTATTGTTACTAAACACGCGATGCCGCAGGCATTTTGCAAAGGGTAGAAATAATCAATAAATTTTAGGTCAGGGTTACTATTTGAGACCTATTATGATAAGTAATGCAGGTATATTATATTCATTTTTTTATTTTAAAAGTTTGTTTGTACGTTTTTTGTTTCATGTTTTACGGATGAATCTTATGACACCCCCACAATATGGCATTATTATGGCATCATTAACAATAATTTTCATGTTTTATAGACTTTTAGATTTAAAATAAAACTTTTTTAGGAAATCTATTTATTTCAATAAAGCTCACTAAGGAAATTCTACAAATGATATAGAAACCCGTTTTTCTTTGTTACATAACCACAGTATTATACTACAATTTTCCATAAGATTCTAGTTTATTAAACTTTGTTAGAACTTTTGATAGTTTGTATAAATTTGTTCACTAAAGAACGTTAGAATTCTTCCTCTCAGCACAGGCATTAGGTAGGTTACAAAAAAATGTTTTTTGATGGGTCTGTATCTCAGCTTAGGAAAGATTTACATAGCTGAAATTTATAAAAGGGGTACCTAGTTCTATATTATTCCATTCGGATTGAGATCTGGATTCGGATCAGTTAGGGTGGGAGAAAATGTCTATAATGGGCTACAAGGCATTTAGAAATATACCTAGCGACAGCTCAGAGGGTTACGGCCGGAAAACCTGTCTCACGACTTTCCCGCATGCTTTGATTCAAAATATCAACAACACTGTCATCTTATGCAGTTTTAAAATAAATTAAAACGTAATTTTAAGAATAATCTTTAAAAAAAATTGCCAAGAATTTTCAATGTGTATTTCTTTAAAAATACATATATACCTTAAAGCTTTCTAATTGGCCCATGTTTATAATAACAAATTACTTTTACATTATTAATCATTTTCCATTCCAGATAAAAAAGATAACAATTAAATGTCCATGAAAAATCAACAAAGGCTTCAGGACGATACGTTAGAAATGAACTAGGTTAGTTCAATAAAGCCCACGTGAACGCTTCACTGAGCCTAGCTTTGCAATTAAGTAGGTCGTTCATTTGAATAAATTATACATAGTTCTCTAGAAATCTGGACTATACTTTGTATCCAATATTCTCTATTTTATAGACAATTTAAAACACATATTTGTTTTTATTACACATTCTGTTTATGTTATCTGTTTCGTAGGGTTAATTAAAAACATTTGTTGGCTTAGAATATTATACTACATTAAATGTATTTCATATAGGTTCCTTTCTACAAAGGTAAATTGGGGACTGAATTTGCTTTTGTTAAAATAATTTAATTAAGTTATAACTTTTCGGTGCTTGAACTGAAATTATACATATACAAACCAAAATATATATACGTATATATTTTCAGTGTTGACAAAATGAAATATATTCAACTTACAACATTTAACCTCAAAGATTGTTTATATTATATTAAAGAAAAAAGTACAAGCGGATATAATATCAATGATTTCTGCAACTCTATATCCATTTTGAGTAGAAATGTTTTTTTTAAAACAAGGCAACAAATTAAATATACAGAATGTAATGGAACAATACGAAACCTTTTGTTCATTCAAGGTTAGACAGATTTCTAACAGACAGTACATATCTTTCTCATTATTGTTAAACTTTTAGGATTGAATGACAACTATTCTAATGTCTGGATCAAAGCTAACTGTCATTTAAATATTTTGATGTTGTGTTATGTAAAAACTACTGAACAAAATTAATAATAATAATAATATCAGGACAAATTACACACATTGATCTAACCCCTAAGTAAGCAAATTATTTGCTTGTGTTAAGGGTGTTAGACAACTATAAAAATACATAGAAATACACATATAAATACTGAGAACATATTTAATAAACGACTAAACCCAGAAACACAGACTTCTATGCTCATCACATAAATGCCTGACTCTGTCGGGAATCGAACCCGATTCCCATTGCGCCGTGACATGTTAGGCGTCTGCGCTAACCACTCGACCAACGGGGAAGTTAAAATTTGTAAGGATATTTATATTTATTAATATTGTCGCAGTACTTTCATCTAACAATTCTTAAGGCATAAGATACAATTTATAATATTAGGCGAAATATTAGAATTGAAGTTATATTTACGATATTCGCATATAGCTTAAATTTTTTATTTTTATTGAATTTTTATGATTATTTTATTAAACATTAATTATTACTACTATTTAATGAATGGACTGCTCTCAATGTAACATGTCATAACTTGACATAGAAGCTTACTACATAATTTAGTCAGTGACATTTAAAAACTATAAAAAGATATTATTTATTAACGATATATTTATGATATTTTTTATCATTTAGCATTTTAAATATATATGTATTTTGTTTTTTTTTTTAATATTCTAATCATTAAGTTTAAAAGACAAGCACAATAAAGATAATCTCGAACAATAGCCGTAGTTAAGAAAAAGAACTCAAAGAAACGCCAAAGAACTGTTAATGAACACCTGAAAAGTTTCTCAGTTTTAGGAGCTATATAAATTACGAAGCTTCTATTCATTTTCTTATTCGAAAGTTGTTAGTCTTAAATACTAAGCTACAGTTGGCTATTAAGCTCCATTATTGTGAGTCTTAGATAATGCTTTTATTTCATATTGTTTTGCAGTTAAATGATACATTAAAAAAGTATTTAAAGGATTGTGAAGTAATAAAAATGATTCTATCTCTTTATGTCCGAATCAGATATAATTAAGCTTAAATAATATTAAACTAACATAAATCAACTAAAATAATATTAGTCACATATAATTAAACTAATATTATATTGGTAATTTATAATCAATCAACCTTAAATACCAACTTGTTTTGTAATTTAAATTATAAGATTAATAAATCAATACGTTTAAACCATTTGGCTTTATATGTTTAGGTAAAATTTAATTTAAAATTTGTTTAGGTTAAATTTTGGTTTTAAAAAGTACATTGTATTAAAATATAAAAGAAAGCTTCCAAAAGAAATTCTTTTGTGCTTTCACATTTTTATCCAGAAAAAAGAAAATTAGAAATGCTTTGATGAAGAATATATAGTATATGCTTAATATATAGTATATGCTTAATTTTATTGAAAATATAATATTAATTATAATAATAACACAGGACAAATTACACACATTGATCTAACCCCTAAGTAAGTAAATTACTTGCTTGTGTTGTGGGTGTTAGACAACGATACAAATACAAAGAAAAATACATTATAAATACTTAGAATATTTTTAATAAATGACCAAACCCAGAACTACAGGCGATTATGATCATCATGTCGCTGTCCCTGTCGGGGATCGAACCCGAGCCCCATTGCGTCGTTATAAGTTAGGCGTCTGCGCTAACCACTGGACCAACAGGGCGGTTAAATATGTAATTTTTTTATTTTTTAAATTATAGCTTTTGAGATATATAAATAGGGAACCTAATACAAGAATAAGATATTGCGAAAATAAAAACTAAACTGCTTACATTTGTAAACAGGTTGTTCTTTTGCATTAATATTTTTTTACTTTTAAATCCGACGACATATTGTCATCGCATCGCTGTCAATCACATGTCATATGGGCTGACAGGCGTTGACTGGGAACTAAGAATGGAGTTAGATTAAATAATCAATAAGAATTCACTCCCTCTAGCAAAAAGATATGTTGTTTAAAGAATGTACTGTTTTAAACTTAACAACGGTTAACGTAGTAATAAATAAATATTTTAATTTTTATCAAAACAAAACCTCTTTCATATTTATATCCTATTTGTCGTCATACGAAAAAATATTTTAAACTAAATACATATTTTATTAGTAGAAATAAATTAAAAGAAGCACAATTTCACTGACATTTATAGTTTCATATTTGTGAAATCATAAATAACTTAACCTTCACCACATTAGAAATTATCCATTGAATGAAACACAATACATATTTTCCCCTAATCGATTTACAACAATGGGATTTTAAATCGTACGCTAAACACGTGTCAAACGTCGTGACATCGCTTTTAACGTATCAACGAGAGTTGTAATAAAATAACCGTTTGATAAGAGATAGGGCGAGACACAATAGGCATACGACCATGCAACACGCGTGACAAATCTGCGCACCCTGTATGTCATTTCAAAGGCACTGTCCAATGATGTAAAAAATTGAATTAAGCGCATCCATAGTTACTGTAGCGTGAATCATTGGAATATTGTTGAACTCTTGTTAGTGTCACTCCCGCTGATATTCGAACGGATCATCCTAATCATAAATATAATGGTTATTGAGAAACATTTGTATAAATGTAACTATTTTGCTTATTATCAAAAACGTTGATTTGTAAATCTAGTATAAGCACTACTTTTCCCCATTTGAAGATAATCAATGTCTTAAAACCGCTGGTCTGAAATCCAATTTATATTCCATTCCAATACAAACATTACCAGAAGTTCAATCTAACACCAGAAACCAGTATGTAAACAGTTTTACTTTCCACATCGTGTCCCCATCGTCGCATTTAATATAAGTTTGCGTGCAAGTCCGGTATAACTTGAGCTGCATATTCATGAGGCTCGGAGCAAGTTGGGAGTCACGATGAGATCTTACCGCTTAAGTAATTAGTTTATAACCGTCGTTACTTTAATATTATAAAGACCTAGATTTCGTAGCTGTACCCCTGGGTAGCTGGAGAGTTTCGTCTGTTTTATAAGAATTTAAATTCTGGTAGTAAACATTTCACTAGCTTTTCCAACTCGAATAACCAGATTAATTATAGGCTGTGGATTAATCCAGTGAAAGAACTTTTTTAACCATTTAATAAATTAAAAGGATTAATTGACAGTCAACATTCTTTTAAAATTGTGGCTAAATAGAAAGAAACCCTTTGGCGTAATCTAGATCAAATATTCTGTATAATAAAATAATTTAAAATACCTAATGTTTTTGTGGCAAAAAGAAGAATCGTATTAAAAAAATTAAGTTAATAATATAAAGTACATACATAATTTCACTTTAAAGATTTTCTTTCGCAGTCTTTTTTTAGAAGATTAGATTCTTAATGTAACAGTTATTAATCATAAAGAACAATAAATGACATCAAAATCCTAAATACATTTTTTTTTAAATAAAATACTTAATAACAAGTTAATTCTTTTAATGCCCTTGTGTTTACTTAGAAATACAATTTAAAAATTACAACAAAGCGAGCGAGTCCGCCTTCCTTCCGTTTGTTTATCAAAACTTACTTCCGTTTTCACATTTCAAGTTTATTTTGTACAGTTTCTTTTAAAATAATAGTTAGTATCGGAAATGTACATTCTATATAAATTCATATTTAAATGTTTCTTTTGTTCATCGAGGTTTTTTGATAAAAATATATTTTTCACAATAACATAATCTTGATTATTGATTATCTGATAAATATAACAAATAATGTAAAAAACAAACGAACTCTAAAACAACAATAAATCGTGAAGTATGAAAAGGCATAAATTGTAATAAATGTATAAGCTCCTCACGGCTTCCCCTCGCAAGAAAATTTGCAATTCCAAACTCATGTAAAGCTTAAACTGTAGACTCCATTATAAACCCTGTTTTGCTTTAATTTCAGAACAAGTGAATCACTGACCTAAAAACTATTCATAAGGTTAAATCGTGACAGTTTTGTGTAATAGTAAAATATACAACCTCAACACGTTAAATAAGAGAGCATTGAACCCTAAAAATGTATTTTTATGTTATTACATAAAATAATCGCAGGAACTTAAATGTTCTTAATTTAATCTCAATCTAGCTTTGCTTTAAACTAACAAATGAATTATTAGACATTTCTTAGGTTAACATTTGTTAAAACTTAAACAAAGCATAAATTATTTCGTAGTAAAATGTTAAAAATAGTTTGTAAATTTTAAACAGCACCAAACTAACGTTAGTATAACTAACATTTTTCCATATTGTTAGCACTGGTCATCATTCTGCTTGCTTAGTGTTCCCCATATCCAATTTTAATTCATCAACCATATTAAACACGAAAGGTCTTCAATTTTAAATATTATAGGAAACTAGCTAATTGAAAGTCTTTTGAAAATTACTTGCAATATGTAAGTTAGTTTATATTTAGAACTATATTTAGGAGTTAGACAATATACATAGATAAAGATAAATTGAAGAGTTTTAAAATAATCTTTTATAATTTTAAGTTGCTAATGTATTTTATAACACATATTCAACTGTGTTATTTTAGAAGTTACAAAAAGTGATCTTTTTAATTTGGCTCCATTAACAAAAGCAACTACTAAAAGTCAATCTCTCTTGAATGATTCATTGTGAAAAGTACAATCTGAATCATCCCAACACAGAACTCGTGGAAAAGGGGAGGCTGCCGCATTTGTATCCATTACCCTCCTCAAATTAAATCTGCGTGCCGACTGCACACTTGATTTACTAATGGATTGCACTAACTAAAATTGATATCGCCAATATATTGGAAGAGTAACAATTTACTCTGAGTTTCTTCGATTTCTTTTAATGCGTTATGACAATAATTAGTTATTATTGTTAGGCGTTAAAGATGCTTAAGCTGTTTTAATTTTAATTAAATAATAATTTTAATTAAATAATAAAAAATTTAATTAAAATTGTCTCCATAACAAGGCTTTTTTTTCCTATATAGCGCAGGCGTAGCCGCTGGGAACAGCTAATTATTGCATAAGAAACTCTCCCCCGCACGAATAAAACGTCAATATCTTGCAGACGACTATTTCTGTTTCAATTAAACATAGATAAAACCCATCTCGACGAACATAGCTTTCGATTAAAAAAAACCGCATTCAAATCCGTTCACGCGTTTGGCCGCAAATTTGCCATAGACAGATAGATACACAGATACACAGATCGACAGGTCAAACTTATAATACCCTTCTTTTTAGTCGGGGATTAAAAAATGTACTGATTTATAAAACGGCACAAAATTTAGTATTTATAAAATATGTTTTCCAATTTATTGGTATATGCCAATTAATCCTCGAATTGCAAACGTACGTTTGTAGTCGAAAAATCACATCATTCTGATTTTTTATGACTCCCAAAGCTTTCGGAGTCATAATCTGAGTATTTAATATTAATTTGAACTCGATCAAAAAGGTGTTGAGATAGAAACAAACAAACAGACAATAAATTAATTCAATAAGGGTTCCCTTCTTTGTTTTAAATTACAAGACATTGGCAAGTTAAGAACAATTAAACTAAATTATTTTACCAGATTAAAGTCGGAATAGCTGAGATAAGAATGTTTTTCTTATACAAAGAACGTTAGGTTTTTTAGATCCTTGAAATAAAACCAAACGAGTGTTCTTATCTAAACTTATCTTAAATCGTAGTAAACTTAAATACAAATTAAAAAGAAATCGTTGAGAAATTGAAATAAAGAAAAATAAATTGTAACTAAAGCTTTAGAGCCGTTATAATTACGGCCCCATAAAAAAATATGAGGTTATTTAGTTTGTTACATTCCATTTTATTCAAGAAATTTATGACCTCATATTCAAAATGAGACTAATGTGGATCTCTTAGATGCGGATATAATCTAAGCGCCCAGGTATATATTACCTTTAATATTTTAGGATGAAACTTTAGAACCACGGATAGGATTTGCATGATATTGAAGAGCCGGAGAGTTTAACGTAAAAGTTATGGCCTAAGTACAGTCAGCAAATATTCTATTTGGGATCGGAAATATGTTTTCAGTGTCTGGTTCAGATCTTATTAGCCAGGATAAGTTCTAAAACATTTGCTTAGAAAATTTCCTGTGAACACTTTGGTGATTTTAAATAAAAGAGTAACAAACGGAATTTATAATAATAGCTTCTAAGACAATTGAGTCGTAAAACAAATTGTAGAACACCCACATATGTGACTAATATTCAGTCATTGTAATGCAATGGGTACTTTTAAATGTATTATCCTGTCAAATAAAGAAGTCATTAGCCTTTTAATATAAGCTGCAAACGAAGTGTTCGAGTCTTACGTCGTTGACACGTCGATTCGTGAAATTCGTCACGTTTTTCATAAATGTGCGAAGCAATAAAGTGAACGGCAATACCGTCGTGACGCTCCTTTATAGATCGAACGTCAGATATTGCTTAGGCCGTAGTTTGCCAATTTACGTTAAGTAATTTATGGACAATTCAGATTACTGATTGTAAAATGGCAACACATTTCATCTAAAAATTCTAGATGCGATAGGTTTATTTGAAAACAATAAATTATTTTGTTACAAAATATTAGGCAAGACTCTTATTTATTAATTCTTTATATGTGAGTTAAATTTGAATTATTTTCTTTTGTGTACAAGGTTTCCTTAACTCAGCCAAATTCCCAAACCTGCTTGTGTTAAAGCACGTGATAAACTATGTTCCAGGAAGTGATTGCGTCACCACCCACCACAGAGCCCAGTGTTGACAGCGTGTACGAAGTTATTGAAACCTCGCCAAATCCACTTAGTTTTATGATGTGGAAAATACGATAAGGCACCGCGAGAAGGGGCGCGTATGAGCGCATTATAAGATTTACTCCTTATTTTGGGTTGCCATAGCAACTCTACGCATACGCCGGACATAAATACATTTCATAGTAATATTTCGGGTTGCAATAATCGTTATACTATAAAATTTTTATATAAAGGTAAATTATACTGAATTAAATCTTGCAGTTAAAATACCTTTAATCAAATAAACACATTTATGTTTTCTAACATATAAATATATAAATTTCATATAACATATAAATTTCTACTTCTGTAGTTTATAAAATAATAATAATTTGAAGGATACTATAAACAAGTAATACTTTATTAATATCGTTAATCGGTAACACAATAACCATGTCATTTCAATCTTGGCATATTAAAACATTTTTAAAATATTATTCGGACAATAGTTAGATAAAATTCTAAAATGAAGACAGAAATAAAAGATATATGTACACTATCTGTATAGCAAAATATCATTTTACTCTAAGGTTTTTATGATCCGTTATATACTTTCATTAATATATTCTTATATATGACGTTTTATTCGTATTAAAATGTCGGTCTTATCATCGACAGTAATATAAAGAAAACCAAAACAAAATATTAATAACATATAAACGATTACAATAATAAGCACTATAAAATAACTGTTTGTACTGAAATAAGGACTGTGTTGAAGAGAAAAGCTTTTGGGCGAATGCAAACAAAATTATTCTGAAACAAAAGAGTAATTCGGATATTAAACAGGCTTTCATTGTAATTGGTTTCATAATAATAAAACTGAAAATTTGGTAATACTAGTGGATGTCTGTGACTATTTGTGTTTGAATATTTTATTTATTATTTTTGTATTTTTTTTTGGAAAAGTTTACGTTCTACATTCCTTGCGTTTCACTTTACTAATCTAATAACCATACAGTAACCTCTAGTAACCATACAGACTATATAGGCTATGTGACCGTTGGTAGCACACATATTTAGCAACAACATAATGTTTGAAAATATCTTTAAACATGTTAAGCTTATTATATAAATATAGAATGAAGAATAAACCGATACCGAAACCGAACTGAGCTCAGTTGGTAGAGCGACGGGACGGTTTCCCAGTAGTCGCGGGTTCGAATCCCTGCCCGTTTATATATTTATTTATTTTTTTTAATATTTTTTTTCATTCTATATTTATATAAATTTTAACGATAATATTATTATATATTGTTTACCTATTTTTCTATAGTAGAGTACAATAAACCCCACACCACGACTTTTAGGTTTTTTGCTCTATCTATTTGGTTGAAAAAAGAGTTTGCTCTTTAGCAATAAGGTAGCATATTTTGTATATATTTTTTATATTATTGTAAAAACTTTTTTATGTAGTCGGGGTGTAAGTTAAATAATATTTTATAGCTCAAACAGTCTCAAAGCAGACCTAGTTGTCGTCACAGACACAAAAAGTGATCAAAAGAGTAGGGCGCACCTACTACTACTTCTAATTTATGGCGGACGAAAGGCCGGTTCTGTACAAAGAGCAACTTCAGGTACTGTTATTATCTGTTCTATCTCTCTCTATTTTTGAAGAATTGTTGTCCCTGCAAGTTCAGGAATACGCGACAACCACGACTCTTGTTGTATTTGGATTTGTATTAGTTTATTAAACTTCAAAATGTTTTATCAACATCGGTTCAGTAGTGTAAAAGATGTAGATCAAGATGTTAACGGCTATCGGCATTTATTGAATTTATATTTGCAACTTTTGTTACATCATTTTTTTATATTTATGAATCAATTGAACTATGAAACTGAATTTATGAAAATTCCTGTCTAAATAAGCCTCAGTAAAAAAAACTTACAATATGTAGGTACTTAGCCCAAACTATTTTGACTTTTATTTATTACTCAAGACTTAGATTATAACTTAAGAAAAATGTTGTACTTAGCTGATTAAAACCATCAAAGTATATATAATATAATATATATTACATAAATATATAAATCGAAATCGAGAAAAATCTTAAATGGATTATGTCAAAAGAAGAAGCATAAGTAGTGTTTAACAAATATATAACATCGTTATGAATTATAGATATTTGCTTATCTCATAATTTATTAGCATCCCTATTCTTTAAATACTTTTCTATTTCAGTTAATCAGGATATAATATTCTCTAAGGATTACCCTTAGAAAGTGTTTTAAACATACCTTATGTTTTACTGAGGACACAATATGGCCTTTGATAGATCTTCACATTCAGAAAACACATTAAAGAGAGTTGAAGTTTCCGATCTCCTAATGCGATTCGCATTATCTAGCAATAAGTAATATTAAGAAGAACCCAGTCTGGGGCTAGTTTGCTTTTTGTGTTTAATATCCAATACTTTTGTGGGCAAACCTAAAGTCTCAAATATTAAGTGATTTTTGTGAACGGGGCCGCTTAAAACGTACATATTTGGACTTAACTCCTTCGTTTTTTATAAGGATTACCTTAATGTCATATAAAATTTAATGTATATCTAAAGTAACGTAAAATATTAACTAAAAATAATAAATAACGTTCGTACGTAGAAATAGTATATCAGAACCAAAAGATAAGTTATAAATCATCTATATATAAATGTATATTATAATGAGTACATTATGATGGCCAAAACATTAACTTTGGTCCAACTTCAGGTAAATATTTAATTTTTGTCATTTTACTAAACAATTAGTAGGGAGATTACTATATTTTATTTACTTAATCTTTGTTTTTCATTTTGGCTGTATGTAAATATATACATGAATCTGGTATAAATGTATTGTTTTTTATAATGTAAAAACGCCGGTACTGTTATGTGATAAAGGGTTGTTGTTCATTTGAGTGAAAGATAATCAAACAAAATGACAGCTAAAATTGCAAGCTAATATTTTTTACGATATTAGCATGAAACTTTGTATTAGTAATTCCACGTGTTACTCCTTCGAGCGACGAGTGTAAAACTAGCGTCGTGTCGCCGATCGTAAACTTTTATACTTTGAATACGTGGGGTTCGCGACATATGTGTAGGTACTTTAACAAAAACATTTAATTACTTAGAACTTTCTTAGATGTCAAGAAATACACATTTAAATAAAACGTTTTTTTATGAATTAAACTCGCGTATAATTAAATTTTGAATTCACAATTTAAATGTATCTCGCCGAACAAGACGAGATGTAGGTACACACCTATATCTCGTCTTACCGTTAACACAATTATTGAAGCATTCAAATTTTATTTAAATCTTCTTGTATATCAAAGATTAGTTTTATTTTACAAAGTCTTTTTTTACTTGTAATATACCTACAAAAACGATTAAAATAAAGCAAAATGTTACTCTATTCAGACGATGTAAAAATACTTAGAATTATTATATTACTAAAAATATTAGCTGAAAATCTAATTTGAACAGATTTAAAAATTATTGCAAAGAATATAAACCTAATATCAATTTGAAAAAGTGTAAGTATGTTGTTAAGTTTCTTAAAAAGAAAGCTGTGGATGGAACGAGTCTCCGAAAAATTTATATTATTAGAGACCTAGGACTTACGTTAAATAATAAGTTATACTTGAATATTTAAAATATTTTAAACAAAGCATAGAAAATTAAAATTTAAACGAACCCCCTATTACAAAAAGACTACTAAAAAGGATAAGAATAATAAAATTAAGTACTTATTTAAGTCGTTGCGTCAGGGGACCGCTAAATAAATGAGTGCAAGTGCAAGTAAGTTACCAAGGCGAATTAACGATATCAGATCTTATAGTCTAAGTCATATACATATAATGGTAACTTTAAATTTATTTATTTTTTCTTTCTTTTAAAGTTATCTTACTGGTTTTTTTAATGTACTAAAAGAAACTTATTTTTTTTAACGTCATGTCATCCTCATGGATACACACCTCCCTCCACAGGATGATTGAGGTGAGACTCATACTCACTAAACCTGACGGTTGCCGCCGCCGTCATAATGGGACACCACGGGATCGCTTTCGCACAGGCCACCCCGCAACGAGGAGCACCCATCCCTTTTTCGCAGGCTTAATAGATTGTGGAGGGATCCCCTTCCCCCCACCCAAGCCTGCTGCCTCTGAAGGGGGAGGCCGAGACCCCCTCTTCTGGCCGGACTCCGTCTCAGGAAATCAGGTATAAAACCCGACTCGACCATCATCGTCCTTGTCCAGCCCTACCGCGGTAGTCTCCCCGAAAGGAGACCACCGCTCAGGCCCCCAGGATGAGCGGACATTCACACACGACCCAGCGAGTGCGCAGACGACCGACCGCGCACTTCCGCAGCTGCCGCGCATAAAGTCCACTCAAAGTAGGGAGCCCAACTTCGAACCCAAGAGGCCTTAACCGCCGGCCACGGTGATCAGCATAGACTAGCAAGAAAAAGGCATAAGTCGGGAACCCACCACGCCCAGACTAACCATTACCAAGCGCAACCGTGGCGTCGCACCAGGCAACGATCAGTCCAGGCACCGTTCCGGACCGTCTCCCCACCAGGCACTGTCCTTGCAGTGCTTGGTAGAAAGAGCTCCAGACCCTAACCGTTGCAGACGGCCTCTGCCTCAGCAAGAAAGAGACCGCCGCGCCCCCCCCCACACAGCTACGCGACCACCCCACAGTCCACTCTGCTATCAGAGGAGTACCAGGAGCGATCCCACAGCCGATCCCCGCAAAGAGGGCCTGCGCCCTCCCACTACCAATGCTCAGGCTTACTTTCCAACGTGATCAAACGATCGAAAGATGCCCGAGCCCCCCCCACAGGGCAGGCCACCCCGAAAGGTTACTCACCCTAACGTCCTGGACCATCTCCCCACCAAGCACCCTTCTATACATTGCTTGGTAGAAAGAGGTCCGGATCCTAGACGCCGCAGATGGCCTCTCCCTCAGATAGAAAGAGACCGCCTCGCACCTCCCCATACAGCCACGGGACCATTCCGCAGCTAGCTCTGTCAAAAAGGGCCTGCGCCCTCTCAACCTCGAAGCCCAGGCCAACTTTCCACCAACAAAGGCCGATGGAAAGAGGCCCTAGCCCTCCCCACCGCGGGCAGGCCACCCTAAAAGGTTACCTACCCTGGCCAGTCATAGATCGGGCACGAAACCCCCACCGTGACCGAGTCCCACCGTGGCGGGTATTAGCCAACAGGAGAACTCGGAGGTTCTGAGTAACCGTTGTTGCCCAGAGAGCACCACGAGAAGGTTCCCGGCATTAGCTCCCCGTACTAAAAGAACTTACGAACTCACTAATTTTCACTTGTTTAAGTATTAACTATCAATATTGCATAAGAACGTTTCAACCGAACCAAAAGCTATGCTATAAAATATGTTAGAAAGGACTGCGTTTATTTCCACCAAAACATAGCTAAGAACCATCTCGATGAACCAGAGATTTGATTTAAAAACACCGAAATCAAATCCGTCCACACGTTTTGGCTGCTACGATGTCAAAAACAGACACACAGATACACAGATAAACGAATTCACAGGTCAAACTTATAACAACCCTCTTTTTGGGTCGGGAATTAAAAATATATAGTTTTCTAGCGCGGAAAAGTAGAAGTTTTAAGAGAGTTACTACATATTTACATTACATATGTTGCAGAAACGCTCTCATTTAGAATATGCAATTATTTCTGTGTAGTTTTTGAGTATTCTAAAAGCTTTAAAAGCATGATATAAATTCTTGATTAGAATTCATTCATTTTAAACCTGGGATTTTCTTTGTTACGTCCGTAATTATTGCTCCCATTTGATTTGAAGCGTAATAATTACCATTGTATTCCGTTGAAATATAACATGTGTATAAAATATTAATTAGATGTCCCGTGACGCATTATTAAGGTAATAAACAAAAATAATGTTTACCATTTTTATTTTTTTTCCTTTTGCTATTTAAAAAACTGAAAATATATTTAAAAAAGCTCTGTAGAAGTTGCTTTGTAATTTATATACTATATTGTTGTTGTGTTGTGTTGTAGCTGTTTGTTGACCCAAATAAACAAAATGAAAGAAAGCTTTGTGCTTATATGGGAGCCTTCTAGTAGTCCACTCTAAACATCCCTTGGCTTAAATAAAATACCTGTATCCATACCCTTATCTCTCAAGTTACATTTACTGACAGTTTTTAAATTTAATCAGATTACCCTATGAAACATAACATTTAACCTATTTTTATTTTTTATTTTTTTTATTTCTTAGAACTAAATAATTATTACTTTAAAAATCTACTAAGTTGCTTGAAGAATTATATAAGCTTACTACTAAACTAAGCTTACTAGTAAAAAAATATCCCTAGAGAATTTACATAGTATGCTAATCTCAATTCATATTGTATTATCACTTATCAGATTAGAAGTTAAATATTTACAATGATTAACCACTAACGTTAACAGTCTTGAAGATTATATATAAAAATATTCAGAATGATCCAGTATGATCCAACTATCTTAGTAGTGGAGCCTCAGACTATAATAAATAGCGCTATAAATCTCGCAGCGTATCAGGTGTGCCTTTTTATAATTCTGTCTTACAAAAACAATGTTTTAAAGAAAATAAGTGAAAACAATTTATATATAGACAATTTAAAATTAATGCATACTTTAAAAAAAAAATGCTCCGTACTAAAAAAGAAATATTGTATTTATCTATAAAAAGAAAATTTAAACTTGTACTCAGATATTAAAAACTAGCTGTTTAACCAGAGCCTTTGCCTGCTTCCTCTAATTTGATGTCAAGAATAAGCCATATATCGTGACTTCTAATTTATACAATATTATACTTGTACTATACATATTCTTTTCAAAACTTAAGATTTTATTACCAATATAACCCAAACCAATTTATGTGTTTCACATCTATAAAAAAGATGCCAGTAAACAATTCTTCTTTATTATATAAAAATATTTCGCCTATTTTATCATTAGTAGTGAAATGTAATCCTGAAATTATTTATTTAGTCAAAGTAAAACACATATCTAACTTCCCTCCCCCGGTGACGCTGTAATAGCCAACAGGGCTAACAGTATAGACAAAAAAAATAATAATAAAAAATCTAACTTCTGATTCGTCAAACTCTAGACTGCGAACGAACTAGTAGGTTTGTTTTCTATTGTGTAGGAAATGTATTAGCAGATTTGTACATGTACATACATTTACTTGTACTTGTTATATTACACATATATTTATAAATGTACTTTAATTTACTTGTTCCAATAGCCTAGAAGCGTTTTATAATTACTCTCAAAGGCCAGTATGACCTCTCAAAAGATCTTGCAACTTCTATTACCGCAGTATTAATACTATTCCGTTTTCTTTCCTATAATAATAGATAACATGAAAATTTTAATAACACAATATCTTGATAATTTTTATTATTATTTCATTATTTATTATTTCATACATTAATTATTGTATTCATTCGTTATTTTATTCATTAAATATTTTATTCATTAATTATTTCATTGTTTATTAAGTTCATTAGGGAAAAAAATTAGAAAAAAATGGAATGAGCGATTTTAAAACGAGTCCCCAGGCGGGTGCTGAATCCCGCACGGCCGCTGATGCCGTCTGCCCCTCGTACTCTGGGGGGGGCAAAAACCGCTCGCGTGCATTAGTCCCTGCCCTGGTCGACACCACACCGACCAGGATAAACAAAAATAGTGTGAGGCGTGGTGATGAGAGTCCGGTTGTGGTTCTGACAGATTCAGACGATCTGTCAGAACCACAGCCGTCCGCTGGACGGAAGCGGACCTATGGGGTTATCCGAAGTTCCCCCGAGGTTGCATCAGAGTCCGATCCCGAGTACGGTGCTGCAGTGGCTAAGTGCAGCACCGCTCGGCGTGTACGTGGTGCGCCCAAAGGAGGAGGAAGTGGGCCAGGCCAGGGCCGAGTTGCGGGCCATGGAGGAGGAGGCGGAGGAGGCCGAGTTTGAGCGAGCACTGAGCGCTCGGGCCCTCCGCGGGAAGAAGAAGGCTCCGACTGGGAGTGCGCCAGTTTCCGAAGACGACGTACTGTCTTTGGAGGCGCTTCCCATGATGGAGTCTTCTTCTTCTTTAGATGCGCAGCAGTTGCGCGTCGTAGCGATGAGGAGTGCAGCCTCGATCCACGAGGTTTGCAAAAAGAGCGGCTACCTGAAGGGCACCATGGTGAAGGCTCTTAAAGAAGCGGCGAGCAGCTGCTTAGAGGTAGTAGACGTTTTGGCGTCTAGGGGAGAGCCTGAGGACTCGCGGCGGATTAGGGCGGATAACGCCCGACTCTGCCGCGAGGTGTCCTTCCTCAGGGAAGAGATTGTTAAGGTTCGGGATGAGCTCGCAGAGTTTAAAAGCTCTGTGGGTTCGCCTCGGCCTGCGGTCTCTTCGAGGGAGTTGCCGTCCGGATCGAGGTCAGTGGATCAAGGCGCGATCGAGGAGTTGAGGCGCTCCGTATTGTCCTCGGTGGGAGTTTTAATTAACTCCCGCTTTGAAGGACTAGAGGAGCGTCTCCTCCTGGCGCGGATCCATCGGCCGCAGCTTGCGGTGGACAGGATGAGGAAGGAGTCGAGTTTGGCTCCTGAAGAGGACAATCTGCAGGGGTGTCAATCGCCGATCCTGCAGATACCGTCCTCCAAGGCCCCCGGCACGACCGAGGCTTGGTCCACGGTTGTCCTAAGGGGTGATAAAGGCAAGGGGAAAAAGAAGGGCCCTCCCCAAAAGCCTGTTATTCCTAGGGCCAGTTCCAAGGGGAAGTCTTCGCCAAAGCGAAGGCGAACGTGTCGAAGTCGGTTCCTCCGAAACTGCCCAAACCTCGTTCTCCTGCAGTCTTAATCAAGCTGCAGGACGAGGCGGCAGCTGCGGGGGTGACTTACGCCCATTTTCTGATTGACCATCTCGGCGACTTCGGTCTCAAGGATGGGCTTAAGATTCGCCGGTCAGCGGCGGGTGCCAGACTTTTGGAGTTGCCCAAGGGCACTCCAGAGCAGGCGAAAAAACTGGCGGAGAAGATCCGTCCAGTTTTAGCGGGTGTAGCAGATGTCGTCCGGCCTGTCCGGCGTGTGGCCGTAAGGCTTAAAGGCCTGGACGACTCTGTAACGCGCGACGATGTGGTCGACGCGATTAGTCGCATGACTGACTGCCCTGGCGAGGCCCTCCACGTGGGGGAGATCCGTCGGGGTGGCTATGGGGACCAGGGCGTTGCCCGTCTCCCCATCGAGGCGGCTAGATCGTTGGTAGACGCCGAGAGAGTTTTGGTGGGCTGGAACTCAGCTAGGGTGGTGCTGCTGGAGGCGCAGCCGCTGCGCTGCTTCAGGTGCCTGGCACCTGGGCATGTGCGTGCGGCTTGCCCGTCCGCGGTCGATCGCAGCGCCGTCTGTTTCCGGTGCGGTGGTGAGGGGCATACCCGAGCCACTTGCACCGGAATGTTGCGGTGCGCGGTCTGTGCGGACCGAGGTCTCACAGCGACCCACCTATTGGGGTGCCGAGTGTGCAAGGCTCCGCGAGTTCGAGGATTAGCACCTGGTGCGAAACCCTCGAGCGCGGAGCCCAGCACGGAGCCGGCTGTGGCTATGGCAACATAGTCACATCGAGCTTCAGCGGAAGAGGCTGCGAAGGAGAAGGGTCCAGCCCATTCCTTCCCAGCCGTGGGGCTAGGTGAGAGGGGAGGGGGGCCTCTCTCGCCATTGCACTAGGTCTATGAGGTAGGGGTACACTGGTTGCCCGGGGTACCCCTATATGGAGGAGTTCCGCCGGGGCGTCACGGTGAGTGCGAAAGCGATCCCGTGGCGTCCCATTGTAGCGATGATGGCAGCCGTTGGTTTTTTAGTGGGGTGCCTTAGGCAGTCGCCGGTTGCCGCACATACCGCCCTGCCATCGCCTTCCTGGCTTGGGTGACGATGCGGAAACGCATTTTTCCAACGATAAAAAAAAAGGTAAAAAAAAAATTATACTATGTATTTATACAGGATTTTATGTCTAAGATTATTTTTGAGTTACAGGTTCAGTATTGGCGGGTTATAACCGAAGTAAATTCAATGTTTTATTCGAGTGTCATTAACATTTTTTAAAAGAGACATTTCAAAATTGTTTAATTTAATTTTACTATATTATTATTAAATATTTTTAAAATTATTATTAGTTATTTATATTAATTATTTTGTTTTTAAAATATTGTCTTTTAGGTTTAGATGCTAAAAAAAAAATAGTGCCTATACTGAAAACACTTACGATCTTAAGACAACATTACAGAACGTTCTAGGTATCACAAAAATTTAAAAAGCATATTATGGTAAAACAAATATTGTAAGAAATATATATGACATACATGATCCAATCCTACAATGTAACTAAGAGTAATGGTAAGTAATGGTACAGGACATTTGTGTACGTTAAGGACGGTAAGGACAACTCATCGCTGGAACCCAGGGAGTTGATTTATTGACATCATAATACAAGAGTCTGTCGTCTAGTTTCCAGTTTATTTTATAAATTTTTTATAAACCTATCATCATTTGAAAGTTACAGTAAAACAGACAGAAACAAACTCTTCTTTTTAATACTTTGTAAAAAAAAAGTTAATCTTAAGTATTCTTTAAATAATTCTTCAAATCCATGTTAAAATATGTTTATCTTATAAGTTTTCTGTGTGTACATAAATGTTAAATAAAATAAATAAATAATAATATGCATTTTATTCGGTAGCTTTAGCATTTTTGTGTACAAAAATGTAACCCTTTTTTTTAACGTCAGGAATCCTCATGGATATACACCTCCATCCAGGGGATGATGGAGGTGGTTATGTGAGACTCCTACTAACTAAACCTGACGGTTGCCACCGCCGTCATAATGGGACACCACGGGATCGCTTTCGCACTCACCGAGATGCCCCGACTAGTCCACGGGGAGGACACCCCGCAACGAGGAGCACCCATCCCTTTTTCGCAGGCTTGAAAGATTGTGGAAGGATCCCCTTCCCCCCACCCAAGCCTGCTGCTTCTGAAGGGGGCCAAGACCCCCTTCTTGTCGGACTCAGTCTCAGGGAATCAGGTGTAAAACCCGACTCGACCATCATCGACTTTGTCCAGCCCTACCGCGGTAGTCCCCCCGATAGGAGAGCATTGGTCAGGCCCCCTAGAAGAGTAGACTCCCGATACGACCCAGCGGGTTCAGCGGCTCTGGTCAGACCGCGAACCACGCGCCGGGCCGCACTGAAGCCCGCTCACGTAGGGGGCCCAACGTCGAAGCCGACAGGCTTTTACCGCCGGCCACGGTGATCAGCCGAGACTAGCAAGATAAATGCATAAGTCGGAAACCCACCACACCCAGATGAACCATCACCAAGCGCAACCGTGGCGTTGCACTCGGCAACGATTAATCCAGGCACGGACAATTAATCCACGTCCCGGACCGTCGCCCCACCAAGCACCCTCTCTAAAGTGCTTGGTGGAAAGTCGTCCAGACCCTAACCGCCCCAGACGGCCTCTCTCAAGTGAGAAAACGACCGCCGCGCCTTCCCCCAAACAGCCACGGAACCACTCCGGACCCCGGCAAAGAGGGCCTGCGCTCTCCCACCCTCGACGCCCAGGCAAACTTTCCAAAGCGATCAAACGACAAGCCCGAGCCCCGAAAGGTTACCTGCCCTGGCCAGCCATGGACCGGGCACGAACCCCCATGACCGACCCCCACCGCGCCGGGTATTAGACAACGGGAGTACCCGAAGGTTCTCATTAACCGTTGTTGCCAAGGGAGCACCAAAAGGAGCTTCCCGGCGTTCGCCCCCCACAAAAATGTAACGCTTACCTTACCTTACTTACCCTCAGGATTTTTAAGGATATTATTCTTTAGAAGAAGTAATATTGTATCCACTTGTCAATATTTTTTTAGATTACTAATCAATACATTTTATTCTTGTTCTACTGTAGGTATGTTAAATATGGTATAAAGTATTTTTTTTTAATCTTATATAACCTATGTTTATAACAAACCTCCGAAGTTGTTGAGTTCCAACTATGATAAATTGCTCTTTGAAAAGGCCACTCAATTTGTATGTTTTTCTGTTTCGTTAATAACTTTGATATGTTAGGGTATAAAATTAATACGTAAATAATATTTTAATATATAACAATAATAATAATAATAATAATAATAATACAGGAAAAGTTACACACATTGATCTAACCCCTAGGTAAGCAAATTATTTGCTGTGATTAACTGATTGATAATAGTGGTTGAAACATAAATGGTTTGCTATGTGGTGAATAATTGATAACATGTATATAATTTAATCCGCTGGCAATAAACCAATTTAGTTTATTATTTAAGTAACAAATCTCAATTTTATAATCTTACTTTTAAAAACTCTTGTGTTTTATTGCTAAACAAGATTCGTAAAGGTACCTTTACAAAAGTGCACCACGGTCCTAATGAAGACCGTCGTAGCCCAATTGGTAAAGTGACAGGACGGTTTCCCAGAGATTAGAATCCCAGTCCGTATCGGTTTATTTATTATTCTATATTTATAAAAAAATGTTTTATTAAACTAACAAAATATTATAGTAACTAGAAATACACCTTAATAACAATTTTATAATTTAAAGACCTCTTTCAGAACCCTGCAGTTCCTGAAGGATCATAAACCAAGCAAACGATTACCAATAAATATTGCTAATTTAAGAATCAAACGATAATCCAATGATTATAGTAAAATCATAATCAAATCAATAATAGATCAATGACTTATTTTTACTTAAGACTTAAGCGCAAAGCGGTAATGTATATTCAACTCTTGTCCAAAAAATCATCCCAGCTTCAGCATTTAAACATGTTTGGCATAAATTTAAATGAATAAAAAAAGGCAGAACGGATATTGTATGGATATATGAACGAATAATGATAATAATTAAGTTGTTTTTTTAGAAAATTGTACTGAACTAAAATATAATATTACTTTTTTAGGTCTCTGACTTAATAGAAGTAGACAGTATTTTTTTCCTTAACTTTCAAAAGATAATATATTCCTAAATTACAGTTAAATAAATTCAAGGTTATAATGTATTTTAGTATTACACTATCATTGCAAAACTAAAAATACACATTTCAAAATTTACAAATTGTAAGTATTACGAATCTCTTGAAGCTTAAAATGTGATGTGCTCAAAGACATTGAATTTGAATATACTAATTGACTCTTTTGGAAAGCTCACAACAAGAAAGGTATCTCTTTTTTTTATATATTTTTTAAGAACTATCCTGGGAATTAAATATGAATGTGACTTTGTTTTTTAATTTAACCTTAATTTTTTGTAATAAATGGTGATGGTAAGCTTGAAATTTGACCGTAATCTTTTGATTCAATGTTCATGACGATTTTTAGTAACACTTCTGTGCAGACGATTTTTATTCTTTAACGTCTTGTTAGCAATTAGTTACTTAAAAATACATATTAAATAGATTTTACCACTTCACTATTTTATTATATGTATAAATTGAAATCCAATTCGTCATTGTTTTAAGTGTTTTTCATTTTAGTCTATTTGTATAAAGATATTATAAAATCGGTTTGAACGATATCAATCCAAATATTATACATGTAAAAGTAGATTTATGTTCATGCTACTTTTGTTAGGTTACATTGCTATCTTTATTATAACAACTGCACTCTAGATAATATTTAGTTTAAAATATAAATAGTTTCCATAACGTCTATTAAAGTTTTATAATCTTAATACAAAATAAACACATAAAAACGTAAAAACGTAAAAAACATATTAAAATAGTAATAATAAATTATATAAAAATCTGAGAAATCACTGTAAGAAGATGTGTAGGGACACTAAGTACTGACACATATTATCCTCTTAGAATATTTTTATTTTTAACATAAGTAGAAATTTTCAGTCATTTTAAAAATACGTAGTCGACTCCTGCTATAACACGATAGCAAATTTTTAGCAACGCTAATAAGTGTAACAAAACACCAGGATATTTAATTGGTTAATTTAAAGGTCAAGAAAGGGTTTAGGGTCACAAAATAGGTCTTAAGTTTGTGTCCGTGAGCTACACATTCGAATAGTAACTCACTTATGTACCTCGAACGTTATGTTCGGGCATTTTATTTGGGCCAAAGGCACAGACTTTAAATCATTATATTATAGTAAGGATATTAAAATTAACGTCAATTGAAAAACAAATATATTTTTATAAAGAATCCAGTCATAAATATTCAAAATATAATTTTTGCAACATTTAGAAAGATCCCTCGCCAGGTAAATAAAACATTATTTAGCATTTTATGTTTCCTTCATATTTTTTCATTGATTTAAATTTCTTTCCATAATAAGGACTTCTTACACTTAGTTTAAGAATTATTTGTTTAATTATTATTGAAGTGAAACTTCTTTATCGGGGTAGGAAAAAAATTTAGTGTAACATTTTTCGTTACGCGTGACATTTTTCCGTTACGCGCCAGCTTTTTTCGTATAGCTTCATCTCTTTTACACCATGTTGCTATGGAAATACTAAATAATCAAAATGACAACTATGTGGATTACAAAACACAATTTACATTAACCAAAAATAAAATTATCGGATTAGAGTTTTATAATTAAATAATGAATTGTGATTACATACTGGACAATACGATTTTATGGACTTGCTATTGAAACTAATAAATAAATTCAAGATTATAACATGGAGAAAAAATTATGAAATATAATTTATAATCTTTTTAAAATACATTGATTGAAATAGAAGAAGTAAGAATGAAAAGAAATACGAGTTTTGGCTGAGAAATTAAGCATTGGTGTCCTGATCTTTACAATTTTTTTATTTTTTTATTTTTTGTCTGTCTATGCTGTTAGCCCTGTTGGCTATTACAGCGTCACCGGGGGAACGGGTGGGTCAGGAGGCCCACCCTTAAAAAGGGGGGGCCAGATGGGCCCCCATGGGGAACGACGTCCCGAGGGCGTCTCAGATTGAGACACGGACCTCGGCTCGGGGCGTCGTTAGTCAGGAGGGAAGCTAAGGAAATTTGGACACTAGCGTCCTCCGACGGCAGAACGCCGGAGCAACGGAGCACTTACTCAGTTGGGACCTCGTCTATACCGGTACAGACGGTGTGTGTCTGTATGTTGTGTGGTGTCAATTATGCCTACGCGTACACGTTATTACCTACTGTGAACGCGTCGTCGGGGTCAACGAGTACCGACTTGGGTCTTCTTTTTCTGACTAAAGTAGTCTTACGTGGTCTATACTCTGCGGCGTCAGCCACCAGTGGGTTCGGGTGTCGCTCAGCACGTTCAAAGTACTTTTGGGAAAGCCCCTTGAAGTACTGAGCGATGGTCGGAAGGTCTAAGTCTCTATGGAGATCGATGTTGCGTACGAACCACGGCGCCCCGGTTGCAATCCGTGTAAACCTGTTCTGAATCACCTGAAGGGGTTTCAGATTAGCGTGCGCAAAAGCGGGACTCGCATAGGACATGACGGAACGTATGCAAGCTTTGTAAAGTGTCACCTTATTGCGAAGGGACATTTTACTCCGCTTGCCTAACAGCGGATATAAACGACCTAATATGTTGGCCGCTCTGCTACGAACGGTCCTAATATGCGCAGTGAAAACTAACTTTCTATCTAACGTTACTCCTAGGTATTTTGCCTCGTCTTTCCAAGGTATCGGTTTATCAAAAAGTTTGATTCGCGGGAGGATCCTTGGGGGGCCCCGTTCGAAGAGCACCGAAACGCTCTTCTCAGGGTTTACCTCGATCCGCCATTTCCGCAGCCAACTCTCAAGGGAGTCGACTGCGGATTGGAGACGTTGGTATATCTCCCAGTGATCCTTCGAAGATGTGTAAAGCGCGGTATCGTCCGCGTACATGGCAAGGTGCACTTTAGATCGCGGTCTAGGAATATCGCTAGCGTAGATGGAATAGAGGATGGGCGAGAGAACTGAACCCTGGGGAACACCCGCCCTGATGGGGCGGGGGGTTGACAAGACGCCTTCCACTCTGTAGCGAAAGGAGCGATTCGTCAGGTAGTCCCGTATGATGAGTACGAGTCTGTCCGACACCTTGAACTGGTATAACTTGTACACCAGTCCATTGTGCCAGACCCTGTCGAACGCCTTAGCTACATCGAGGAAGAGCGCTCCTGTCCTATGCTTCTTGGCCCTCACAGTGGCCCCTATCAGTATGTGCTCCGTGAGGCGTTGCACCTGATGGGAACATGAATGGTTGGCTCTAAAGCCGAACTGCTCATTTGGGATGATTTTGAGTCTCTCGACTTCCGATCTAAGTCTACAGAGGATGATTCCCTCATATACTTTCCCTAAGGAACTAAGAAGACTAATGGGACGGTAACTACTAGGCAGATGCCGGGGTTTGCCCGGCTTATGGAACCCTATCACTATGGCCTCTTTTCACTGGGCCGGAAACGAGCAACCGGCCAGTAGAGCGTTAAAAATGGTAACCAATAGGTAAATTAAAGGAGGCGGAAGAAGCTTTATCACTTTGTTAGTGATCCTATCGGGACCTGGCGATTTCTTGACGTGAACCGCCCTAACTATGGACGTCATCTCGTCTAGGTTCGTTTCCTTGATTGGCGGACCGGCCGGTGGCTGAGAACACATTATATTGACCGATTTGTCGACTATTTCGACATGATCACGATCAACGGATTGAGCAGACAGACGGCACTGGCTCTCTAGACTGTCGGCTAAGCACTCAGCTTTGTCAGGGTCGTCAAACGCGATGGCGGAGTTAGGTCCAACCAAGGGAGGCATATCTGAGACAGTGTCCGCCTTCAACGCTCTCTGCAACCGCCAGAATGCCTGGTGTGTTGGAGAGAGCGTCGCAAGCGTCCTATCCCAGCCGCTATCTCTGAAGTCGTCGAGAGCTTGTCTCGACTCCCTCTGAAGACGGCGCAGCCTCCGTCGGTTGTCATCTGTCGGGTATCGGTCATGGGCTCTAATCGCGGCGTTTTTACGGGTGATGAGAAGTCTAATGTCCGGAGGGAGTGCTCGGTAACCCTCGAAGTTCACTCGGACCTCCCTCGAGGACTTTCCTATGCTGTCTACCAAATGTTCTGTGAAGTTAGTCGCGGCTGAGACAGCGTCATCGACCGATGCAAGCTGGTCAGGAATTTTGTAGGTGCGCTGGTACGGGGGAATGGAGTTGCTCTCGAAGCTTCGTCCAGTTAATAATTGTTTTGGTCGCGGGTTTCCTAAGGGGAGGAAGTCCTAGCTGAAATAGGACCGGTCGATGGTCAGAGTCTAGCTCGGATAGCGTCTCGATAGAACGTAACTGGAGTGTCACGCCCTTCAAGAGTACTATGTCGAGCACGTCGGGTCTGTCATGTCGGAAGTCTGTGTCGCAGTATCGCGTGGGACTCAAAGGCGCGGTGATCTCGAAGTCGAGACCAGCCTTGTAACTTAGCCTATCAAGGAGATTTCCTCTACTGTTTGCGACAGTGGAGTTCCAGCGGGGATGTTTGCAATTTAGGTCGCCGGCCAGAATGGTTGCGTTACCTAATTGGAGTAAGGACTTAAGGTCCCTCTCAACTAAGGCTTTATTGGGAGAAAGATAGACGGATGCTAGTACGATCGACTGATGGCCGGTCATACCCACCTGACATAATGACGCTTCTACGTTGACTAGTTGGGGCGGATCGAGCGGAGTGCAATGAAGAGACCTTCTGTAATAGATGATGGTTCCCCCCTTCGCGGTTGCCCTATCGTTCCTAACGAGACGGTAATTTGCGATGCGCGGATCACGATTACACGGCTTCAGAAAGGTCTCTTGTACTAACAGGACGTCTATCTGGTGCGTGACCACGAAGTCGCGCACTAGATCTATCTGCTTAAGTAGCCCGTTCGCGTTGAATGTAGCGACAGTCAGAGAGCGAGGTTTTACCCTTCCACGCGATGTCATAATGTTGACATCGTGTGTTCGTATATCGATTTGGTTAGGACGGCGTGCTTGAGGAGCACTTCCATCCTCGCGGGAGGGTTCCGCGCGGAATCCCTCATTTCATTCGAAAAGACTAGGAGCTCTTCGATGTCTATTACACCGAAGAGGCTCGTGACGCACGCGAGCGAACTCGCAACTCCGTCGGTGGAGTTACGAACCGGCGGCGGCGGCAACGACTGGGGGACGGGCTGTGGGATAATCCTCGGAGGCTTCACCCAAGCGTTCGCGATCGCGTTCGCGGGTGCCTGAGGGGCCTGGGATGCCTGAGGGGCCGCGGGCCGCCTAGGGGCTAGAGGAGCCCATGGAGGCTGTGCGAACCGAGGAGGATGCCTTGCCGGCTGTGTCCTGCGCGGCGCTTTGGGGCACCCGCGATAATTCGCAGGATGGCCCTTTTGTCCGCACAGAACGCAGCTGGGAAGATCCTCAGGGACCGGTCCCTTCCGCGAGCAGTCGGCTGTCGCGTGGTCGTCCAGGCACTTGACGCACCTTGGACGCGCGTGACAAAAACGTTGGGAATGCCCATAGAGCTGGCAGCGATGACACTGACCAGGAAAACCGCGACCGCGTGGAGGTTCGACCCTAAGGCCGGAGAGTTGGCAGACTGCCTTGACGTTAAAAATTTGCTTTCCTTCCGGGGAAAGCTCGAGATGGACGAGAACGAGATCGAACGGGACCCTAGTGGTCGCTCGGTACATGCGGTGCACCGAGATGACGGGGAACGATTGGGACTTAAGGTCCTCGAAAATCCGCTCAGTAGTGAGCTCCACGGGGAGCCCTCGGATGACCACCGTTAAGCGGCGTTCATCCTCTAGCGCGTAGGTGTGGTGTCCGTAACCACGTTCGCGGAGGAGACGAGTCAGACCACGGTGGTCCGACGAAGACGCGGTTTGAACGCGGATACCGTCGGCGGTATTTCGGGCGGACGTGAAATGGACAGAGTGTCCCACTTAGACTTGTCCCTTATGTAAAGCGGCTGCGGCGCGGGGGACTTCCGTGGCGCTGAAGGCGCCTCCGCAGGCGCTGAAGGCGCGGACGACGGCGACGCGGACGCGGGCGCTTTGGGCGCGATCGGCGCGCGTTCGCGAGTCGGGCCCGGGCCCGAAGAACGGTCGGGCGACGCGGGTTCGCTACTAGCAGGTTTTGAGGCCCGTTTTCGCGGGACGTTCGAGGAGAGCGCTTTCGTCGCCTTCCTCTTGGCCCATTTGGTCTGCACGGTCGTGAAACCGTCGTCCTCGTCAGCGTCCGAGGAAGGGGACGAATTCCCCGACTCGGAATCCGAGGCCGTCTGCTCCGTAGGAGTGGCGGCCTCGACCTCCATGTCGGAGGTGCTCTCGGTCGCGATCGCGGCGCGCGAGGTCGAGGGCGGAGACTCGATGCCTAACAAGACAGAGTAGCGCAGGCATAGTTCAGGCGCAATTCCGTGGACCCAACCAAAGAACTGCGACTTGGACAGATCTTCGGGTTCCGCCGCGGATTTGGGGTCCATGGTGGAGCCCGGAGATATGAGCCGTCCTCCCTGCGTGAGCAGGGAGGCGAGTGCCTAACGTGAACCCTATCGAATCTCTGTCAGTAGGTGACAGAGGTGTGCCTAATACCCTAACGACTGTGTACTTACACGACGCAGGCTATTACGACGAAGTCTTTGAATTGCGTTTAGTACCCTAACTAGGGCGACGTCGGACTTGTTGGACCCCTATGCAGGCTCGCCGGCCCGCAAGTGTGCTTGCGGCGATGACTCACACACAAACACAATCACACCGCTGGCTTGCACACAATGGAGGTCGTTATCTTGACTGGCGCAGGTGTACGAACGGTCGGTGCAGGTGGTCGGTGCAGGTGGCTGGGCGGTCAGCGTGACGGCCCAGGTAGGTGGCGCGAATAGGCGGAGCAGGTAAAAGGGACATGTGTCCCGGTCGACTGCTCAACGGTGAATGATGATGATCTTTACAAGGTCTGTTTTGCTATACCTAGAACGAACAACCACTCGAAACAGCAGAAACAATGATGAAGAATAATTTTATTTGTGATATAGTGACGATCCAACATGTTAAGAAGGCTAAAGTTATTATTTTTAAAGTGGATTGTGTACATTTGTCTGTTTTTATGGTACTTGTGTGTTTCTTCTATGAGAATATTATACGTCAGAAACAGTCGGTTCACTTCTTACGTTTTAATTAATTAATACCCCTTAGCATCTGCGATAACGTTTGGGCGTTACGAAACGCCCTAAAAATAACTCCTTGGGAATTAATAAATTTACGAATTAAATGTTTACATTTTTTAATTTCTAACATTACTAATGCATTGCCAAATAACCAGAAGCCCGTAATAATTTTTTTACTAACTCGGCTTAGTAGAAAATAATTACGTAATCATCTTTCAATTCAGCGCCTTTGTTCAGTACGGGCGTAGAACTGCAAGACGATCAATTGTTACGAATATCTTTAAATTTATGAATTAAAAGCGGAAAGTAATGTTTCATTTCTGTAGTCGATAGTGTTTTCAACCTATATAAATTACAATAACAGCGAGTTTTGTGTTTTTATTGATAAAAATATAACAAATATGTAACCTTAAAATGAATAGACTACAACAGTCCCGATTTCTAAAAGCAAATTTATTATTAATTTTTTTTTTTTATTATTATTATTTTTTATTTTAACTCGTGTAGCACCTATTTTTATCAGTAGGTATTGATGAGAGTCTATATTTTATTGCTGCCTGAAGCCGTAAACAAATAAAACTAAAACTTTGTCAATGTTTTCAGAAAAGTTTTTATATGATAAGTATATTAGTGTTATACGACAATGAGTTCAGAATTTTATCCTCTGATTAAAAAATGATTTAGTTTACCTCAAAATTACGTTAATGTTACTCAAATTTGTTTGAAACCAAACCTTAATAATTCATACGGACGTTTGAGATGTTTAGCTACTTATGAAAAATCTATTGCTTTTTGTAGCTACATAAAAGCACTATAATAATCTTGAATAATGAATTATTATTACAGTAGTAAGAAATATAAGTAATACGTTAACAATTATTTATTAAAAATGAGGGTACACCGAGCGCGAAATTACTGAATCGACGATTTTTTTTCCCTACGTCTGCGATTATACAGTCCAGTTATTATTATTGCTTGGATACATATTTTGATTTGTTCTAAAAGAACCATTTATAAAGAAGGTAGAAAATAAAACTTTTTGACAAAATACAAACATTTTCATTCATCTTTATTTCTAAGTCACATTTTTCCGTTACGCGCCATATTTGAAGTGAAACTTTTTTATCGACGGATGGGAGAAATTTTATAGCAATGTCAAAAAATTGTAACGTTTTTCTGTTATTAATTAGCCATTCCTGTAAAGTTGTAATTAGTGAATCATTTTTCAAAAAATTTTGTCATATAGAAGTTTCACTTCTTACATGTGTAAACTAATACACAACACATATTTTTTTTCTTTCACCGCCCAGTTGGTCGAGTGGTTAGCGCAGACGCCTAACGTATAGCGACGCAATGGGGCTCAGGTTCGATCCCTGACAGGGACAGGCATGCATGTGATGAACATATACGACTGTGTTTCTGGGTTTTGTCATTTATTAAATATATTCTCAGTATTTATAATGTTTATTTCTATGTATTTGTATCATTGTCTAACACCCTTAACACAAGCAAATAATTTTCTTCCTTAGGGGTTAAATCAATATGTGTAACTTGTCCTGTATTATTATTATTATTATTATTTTTATTTCGTAAAGATGAGAACATTTTTATGCATTGAAATATAATGTTATAAAAATAATATATTGAATGTTTTAATGGAAAGTGGTAGCCATGAAAATTGTGTTATATAATATAAAAAAACACTAATAAGTTTAAACTGTTTTATAATAAAATCTAAGTGACCATATCATTAACAAACTATGAATATTAGTTCAGAACATTAAACTTCTATCAACTGTGTTTAAAAGATCTAATATATAACTTAATAATAATTTAAATACGCATTCCTATATGATTTATTTTTATTTTGTGTAAAAGCAAATCTTAATTACAGAGTTATTTGAAAAATAGTATCTAATATATAACTTAATATTAATTAATATTAAAAATGTAAATACGCATTCCAATATGATTTATTTTTATTTTAAGTAAAAGCAAATCTTAATGTCAGAGTTATTTGAAAAATAGTAAATAATTCCTTTTTTTAATATTTTGAGAACGAATTTTGAGGAAATCTTTTGATGAGTATCTATTCTTAGAAAATAACAAATATTGTTAAGGTTTATATAAAATATACGCATAATATCCCTTACTGTATGATAACGTTAATATTTGCATGCGTGTATTTTATTTATTTATGTATTTAATACTTTATTTCACATAAAACATTAAAAGCAGAACAAGAAACAGGTAAAATGCACATAAGGTGAGCTTATCTCTAGGTGCAAAGATTTCTTCCAGCCAACCCAAAAATATGATATTGTAATAGAATATTGGAAGACAACAATATAGAGTAAAAAGAAAATAATAAAAAATTAAAAGATATTGAAAAATATATATATATTTAATACCTTATAAAACAAAAATAGTATAAATATATATGAATATTATGTATCTTATGTGTTATATACATATAAGAATAATTCAGCATAGAGCTTGATTTATTATTCTCGGATCACATTATTATCAACGAAATGTTTGTATTAAACATATGACTTGCCCGAAGGGAAATTTTAATGCAAAGAATATTACAGATATCCATTTATTTGCTTACTTATTTACATATCTTAGAACATTATATATGATATGATAACATTATGTATTATTTACTTTGGATTACAACGACTTTTTTTTAATGTTTGTCTTTAGGGTTATGCATATTGTTTTAAAGTAATGTATACAATTATACATACATTTAATACTAATAGATATAAATCTATTATACACTCAATATACATATATAACACATAAATTGCATGTCGAATTGTATTATAGTAATTTATTATAGTATTCCATTGTTGATTGAATTGAGAATTGATTGTTAAAGGTGGTAATAGGTTATACCAACTGTGGCGTACCGGTAGTACACTAGTAGATATTAAAAATTCAGAAGAGCAGCCTCTAA